>OX392511.1:24939552-24944552 GCA_947623375.1 Apotomis capreana | reverse complement strand
TTTTTTTGAAAAAGCGAAAGGGATAAAAGTCGAAAATCGGTTTGAAATTACGTAAAAAGTTTGTTTCAGGCGTCTTGTAAGTAAGTAAGTAAGTAAGTAGATGGATAGATAGATAGATAGATAGCTAGAACTATGCTACGAGATGGTACCCGTAAACACAAAAAAGTAGTGAGGTGAAAGTGGAAAGCGGATATTTACAGTAACAATCGGAGAGAATCTTACAACCTAAATAATATCTAAACTAATTGAACGTAAATGTTGCAGTAAACTTGAAACCTATTTATTGAGCCACTTAAAGCGTTTCGTGAATTTTTTTTTTGGAAAAAGCGAAAGGGAGAAAAGTTGAAAATCGGTTTGAAATTACGTAAAAAATTAGTTTCAGGCGTCTTGTATTAGTGGAAAAGTTGTAGCTTGAGAATTACTACTCTATTTCTACTATTTTCTAAATCAAGTAGATAGATCTACTGCTTTATCAGTAGATATGGCATCACTGCAGTGGTTAGGTTAGGTTAGATTAGGTTAGGTTCGGTTCTCCCGAAAAAAAAAAAAATTAGGTTTGGTTGACAAATTTTACCCGTTTTAATTGTGTTTTAATGAAGTTTTCCGGCAGCTTTATTTTTTTTAACTCAGAGACAAACTAGTATGTAAGATTCACGTGATCATATACGTACAGAATGCTTGCTTGCATGCTTGCGTGTACATCCAGCTCACAAGTACAACAAAAGGAGCGTTTTTTTTTATGGATATAAAAAAAAAAACTAACCTAACCTAACCCGGCTGGGTCGGATCTGCTCTGAAAGGTGATTGATTCTTAAATGATTCACCTTTCAGAGCAGATCCGACTCGGCCGGGTTAGGTTAGGTTAGTTTTTTTTTTTATATACCTAAAAAACGCTCCTTTTGTATTATTTTTGTTTATATGTGATCACAATACAAACCAAACCTAACCCAATTTTAACCGATTATTATATTACATATAAACTTACAATAAAACCAGTACTTCATTAATTAATTCATTTAACATTACACACTTGTATCGTAAATAACTATTTCTCAAACGTGCAATGAAATATTGTCTTTACGTTCCTTATAATATGCTCGGAAGTATCGCTTTTTGGGCGCAACAACTCGAGAGGACTGTAAAGGGATTTCATACTGCTTTTCAGGCCTAGGCCTGCAAAGTAACTTTTTTTTTTTTTCAACAACAAGGTCATTCACACAGCTGGCTGCAAGCAAAAAAAAGCAAGTTTTGTTTTTAAAGGTTGGTTTTTAGACTAAAATGTCCTATTTGTCAATTAATAAAACGTTGTTCTTTGAAGTATAATTTTTTTATTTCATTGTATGTTTGAGAAAAGCACTATACATACCTCGTCGTGAAAACGGATTCCCGGCCTCGTATCAAGTATCGTATACAAGTTGGAGAAAAAAATATTATTATTATACAGTAGTTGTTGCATTTGTGCATCGCGCTGTCGGTTTAAAACTTTTAAAATTCATAACAGGTTAACTGGTACTTTTTCGGTACAATTTGATGAAAGTTTGTTATATAATCGTCTTATTTAAATAATACTTATTTCCCGGCCGAGGCCGAGAAATATATATATATATATTTTTTTTAAATTTTTATTAACTCCTTATATAAATATATAACGAACGGTTTCGTGGTCCAGTTTTACTACTATATTAATAATGGGAACATTTCCAAGGAAATTGGAGAAAAAATTATATATTATTATTATTATACAGTAGTTGTTGCATTTGTGCATCGCGCTGTCGGTTTAAAATTTTAAAATTCATAACAGGTTAACTGGTACTTTTTCGGTACAATTTGATGAAAGTTTGTTCAAGATTTTAGACCCGGGTTAGATATATATTGGCTAAGTTTAAAATATTAACAAAAAAAAAAAAAAATTGCCCCCCTCGACATCCGCCGGGGGATATCCGCCGAGGGAGCGCATGAAATCCTGCGCTCGCGCATGTCCCTTGTTTATACGATAGTACCGTGCGCGCGTAAAATACTAATATCAACCGACGATAGATCGTGGCGATCGAGATGATTCGTTCACCGCGGGCCAGTCGTCGCTTGGGAGAAGAGAGAGAAAATGTGTTGTGTTGTTACTGTTCGCGTGTTCTCCCGGCTGTGCGCAACAAGCGCGCATAGCGCGCGATTCGTTCGCGTATTAACCGGCGCGCGCCAAACAAACGCCACGCATATTTTCTATTTTATCTATCTCCATTAAATTATTATTATGCACTTTGAACCCGAGTCAACACGTACGCAGTTTGGTAAAAACCGCGTTTAAATCGAGCGTGTACCGACAGACGGGTAATTGAATATTTGCCTGCCTGCCCCATGAACGGTGTGAGGTGCGCGCGACTCGCGCCATCTCCTCGATTATGCGAGTACGGCAGCGCAAACATGTAAATCTCTTTATTGATATTATTCGATTTAGATATGTACATACCGATATGATATCACCCAAGAATATTTTAACTTTCAGATCCTGCAAAAACGCATAAGCGGTCTGTTAAAGTTAGTGTCGTGGGTATTACAATAATGGCTCTCAATCACCGGGCGATTCGAAATAATATAACATCTAACGACAGTGCTAAAAGACTCTAATCGTCCCAACGGGACGTACAGTGAGATTCTTGTCTGGCAGTGGAAGAACGTTCGATGTGGGCGCGTGTTTACGCGCTTCTCTGTAGAGAATGTAATGTTCTCTACACACTGATTGGAACACGCGTACGTCGTTGTTTAACTACAACTACGTACGTGCACCCCGATTTATATTAAAACGCCGAGAGTCGTCGTCTACGTTACACCACGCCACTTTCGGTGCATCCGAGTGGCGCGGGTCGTATATACCGACTACTCGTGTCTATCCACCGCGCGCTCGTCGCGCGGTGGTGTGGCGCTTGTTTGTTTTGTCGATATTCGTATTGCGAAACGACAGCTCCCTGGTTGATCCTGCCAGTAGTTATATGCTTGTCTCAAAGATTAAGCCATGCATGTCTCAGTGCAAGCCGTATTAAGGCGATACCGCGAATGGCTCAATATATCAGTTTTGGTTCCTTAGATCTTACTCAGTTACTTGGATAACTGTGGTAATTCTAGAGCTAATACATGCAATCAGAACTCTGACCAGTGATGGGATGAGTGCTTTTATTAGATCAAAACCAATCGGCGGAGGGCCTCGCGTCCGAAGTCGTAACATTTTGATGAATCTGGATAACTTTTGCAGATCGCACGGTCCAGTACCGGCGACGCATCTTTCAAATGTCTGCCTTATCAACTTTCGATGGTAGTTTCTGCGACTACCATGGTTGTCACGGGTAACGGGGAATCAGGGTTCGATTCCGGAGAGGGAGCCTGAGAAACGGCTACCACATCCAAGGAAGGCAGCAGGCGCGCAAATTACCCACTCCCGGCACGGGGAGGTAGTGACGAAAAATAACGATACGGGACTCTTACGAGGCCTCGTAATCGGAATGAGTACACTTTAAATATTTTAACGAGGAACAATTGGAGGGCAAGTCTGGTGCCAGCAGCCGCGGTAACTCCAGCTCCAATAGCGTATACTAAAATTGTTGCGGTTAAAAAGCTCGTAGTTGCATTTGTGCATCGCGCTGTCGGTTTGCCGCATCCGCGGCGATACTGACACGTTTGCGGAGCATATCGTCGGTGAATCGTAGGTAAAACTACGGTTCAATATAAAAATCCTATCGCGATGCTCTTCAGTGAGTGTCGAGGTGGGCCGACAATTTTACTTTGAACAAATTAGAGTGCTCAAAGCGGGCTCAAAATGCTGCTTGAATATTTCGTGCATGGAATAATAGAATATGATCTCGGTTCTATTTTGTTGGTTTTCAGAACTCCGAGGTAATGATTAATAGGGATAACTGGGGGCATTCGTATTGCGACGTTAGAGGTGAAATTCTTGGATCGTCGCAAGACGAACATCAGCGAAAGCATTTGCCAAAGGTGTTTTCATCAATCAAGAACGAAAGTTAGAGGTTCGAAGGCGATTAGATACCGCCCTAGTTCTAACCGTAAATATGTCATCTAGCGATCCGCCGACGTTACTACAATGGCTCGGCGGGCAGCTTCCGGGAAACCAAAGATTTTGGACTCCGGGGGGAGTATGGTTGCAAAGCTGAAACTTAAAGGAATTGACGGAAGGGCACCACCAGGAGTGGAGCCTGCGGCTTAATTTGACTCAACACGGGAAATCTCACCAGGCCCGGACACCGGAAGGATTGACAGATTAACAGCTCTTTCTTGATTCGGTGGGTGGTGGTGCATGGCCGTTCTTAGTTGGTGGAGCGATTTGTCTGGTTAATTCCGGTAACGAACGAGACTCTAGCCTGCTAAATAGGCGTCGTCATTTAGGTGCGCGCGGCCGTTCGCGGTCGCGCAACTCACTGGCGACGTATTAAAATTCTTCTTAGAGGGACCGGCGGTTTCGAGCCGCACGAGATTGAGCAATAACAGGTCTGTGATGCCCTTAGATGTCCTGGGCCGCACGCGCGCTACACTGAAGGAATCAGCATGTTCTCCTTGGCCTAGAGGCCCGGGCAACCCGTTGAAACTCCTTCGTGCTGGGGATTGGGGTTTGCAATTATCCCCCATAAACGAGGAATTCCTAGTAAGCGCGAGTCATAAGCTCGCGTTGATTACGTCCCTGCCCTTTGTACACACCGCCCGTCGCTACTACCGATTGAATGATTTAGTGAGGTCTTCGGACCGACACGCGGTGGCTTCACGGCCGTCGGCGTTGCTGGGAAGTTGACCAAACTTGATCATTTAGAGGAAGTAAAAGTCGTAACAAGGTTTCCGTAGGGGAACCTGCGGAAGGATCATTAACGTTGTTCGTACGTTGTTCTCTATCTTGTGTACTAATACTACACGCGATGCTAACTATGATACGTTACAAAATAATTCGATATCCTCCACACACACACAGACGATAGTGCATATATCATCGTACGGGAGCGATC
>OX392511.1:24552052-24934552 GCA_947623375.1 Apotomis capreana | reverse complement strand
GGAAGCCATGTAATCGTGAAAGTTGGTTACCTATTGGATAGTCTTTGTTGCAGGCAACAATGGAGCAACGAATTTATGTCATTATCTATTCTGTGGTTATGTTTTGCTGAGGTAGAAAATAGAAAATAAACAGATAATTTTGAACTCGGAAAAAGCACGAATTCTAAAGGACAATAAAACAGAGGCTTAAACTTGAACATACTAACTTAGCTGGAATATCATCATCATCATCATCTCAGCCACAGGACGTCTACTGCTGAACATAGGCCTCCCCTTCGGACTTCCATATATACCGGTTGGAAGCGACCTGCATCCAGCGCCTTCCGGCGACCTTTATGCGGGCGAGCTGGAATATACAAGTAAATAAATTACCATTCAGATAAAATCAGTAGCTTTCTTTCAAAATTGTTTACGTTTTCAACTCGCCATTTTGGAAAAAATAATAAAAATGAATCGTCAAAAAATTATATAAATACTTCGAATCCACAAACAAAATTTAATGAGAATCGAAAAGTGAAAACAGCTGGAAATCATCTGGACATCCAAACATCCGGGTATGCGAAAGAATTTAGGGCCAAGCTGAAACGTACGCTTCGGTCAATAATCACATAATTTTACGTAGAAAAGGCACCCCAAAAGGCGAATTACAGAAAATTATCACGCGAAAAACAAAACGCTTACTTTGCCTACCTTTATTTCTCCCCGATGCTAATACCAACACACTCCGATAACTGAATACAAATTTCACTAAAGTAAATAACTGTCCGTTGGTTACACTTTACGATAATGTATACCTCCCTGGCCCCAAAATTGGAACACGTACGGAAAGAAAAGTGTTCGGAATTTCGTTATTGAAAAAACATTTGCGTGAATATGGCTCGGTCCGGAATTTATTGTATTTGATAAAACAGTTGATGATATGGAAATTCCATTATCAAGTTAATTTCCTGTATTGGTAAATAATGCGATGGGGGCGGAAGGCTATTTGTAATTCAGTAACTGTTTTATTATAGTCATAATGCAATAAATAAATATCAGACAACCGCACAAGTCGACCTACTAGACGTCAATAAACATACTAATATAATATACTTAAATACATAGAACATCTGTAACGCAAGCTTATTTGAGTTTCTCACACAAATATTTTCCTTTGTTGGGATTCGAACCCAGGAAATGCACTACCATTGCGCTAATCACGTCGTCCAAAAGAGTCCAATGTGGAAGCATTTTAAAACTGTCCTATTGAAAGAAATATACACAATTTACGTTTACGTTTGCAGAAGCAATCAAACCAATATATTATGAATTACATATGAGATGTTCACTTTTATAAACGTATGATGATTTGATGATGATTTGGTGTAGGGACGCCCGGCCGGAAACAGGCGGGCTGTCGATCGCTTGGCTGCGTTCATTCAGCCCAATTCCCAATTGGAGCCAACGGTTACTGTCCCGGCGGCGCTCCCATACAGCCTTCTTCCTCGAATCTTCTTGTTCTCCTGCAGAAGGAAAGGACATCCTTAAGGTTAATGTCCCTCAGCTCTTCCTCTTCTAGTTTATCTTTTCTGAAGATGCTATAGCGTACTATCGCATACATGCCACACTCTGCTATAACATGCTTACTCGTCTCCTCCTGGCCACAGTGCACGCAGTATGGATCACTTACTACTCCCATAATGTGTAGGTGCCTGTTAAGGCTGTTGTGTCCCGTGATTATGCCTGTTAATAATCTGAGAGTTTTCATACCTAGTTCCAGTAGATACCTGGTCCTTTTTCTGTTGATTCCTC
Organism: Apotomis capreana; assembly: GCA_947623375.1. Lineage (NCBI taxonomy): Eukaryota > Metazoa > Arthropoda > Insecta > Lepidoptera > Tortricidae > Apotomis > Apotomis capreana. The sequence continues at coordinate 24,932,761 of OX392511.1, read as the reverse complement.
CTAGGATCATCTTCGATTGTCGACAGTCCGTCGTCTCTTGCCATTGTCTGTTGGCCTCTTCCTCCATTAGCCTAGCTATAACTCCTTTCGTGACTTCTGCCGATATTGGCAGGGCAGGTTCGGGTCCTATGAGTTCCCTTTCTGCTCCTAGCCTTGCCATCTCATCTGCCCTTTCATTTCCTGTCACACCCTGATGTCCCGGTACCCATGCTACCGTAGTCCTTGTGTGTTCTCCAAGTTTGTTCAGGGCTACTCTGCATTCCTTTACCAAGGACGAGCTTACCATCTGTTTGTCTAACGCTTTTAGTGCCGCCTGGCTGTCTGTGTATATAACGACAGATCCCACTTCCTGTGAACATTCATCTATTATTTGTGCACATCTCATTATGCCGCATACCTCTGCCTGAAATACGCTAGCGTACCTCCCCAGAGGTATGTGTCCTTCTTATCCAGCTTTGGTATCACTATGCCAGCTCCTGCTAGTTTCGTGGATTCCCGCCGAGAACCATCCGTAAAGCAGATAGTCACGGGGTGTTCCACCTCTATTTTCCAGTTGTCCCTTTCTCCTATGTGTATCCTATATTTCTTATCGAACATCTCCTGTCTCTTTATGAGGTCGTTGTTTTGGGTAAGCATCCCCATCTTCGAGCCTGCTTCCCTCTGAATAAGTGCGTGTCCCTTGTCCACCAAGCTTCCTCTCCATTCCTTGCATGCTTTCATTCTGTACCATTGTTCCATGGCCTTCTTTTCCGCTTCTATTTTAAGTGACTTGAGACCGAGCATGATCTCCATCGCCTGCGTGGGCGTTGTTCTCATTGCCCCCGTGATCATAAGACATGCCAGTCTTTGTACTTTTGATAGTTCTTTATGGTATTCTTTGATGTTGGCCTTATGCCACCATACTATGGCACCGTATAGTACTCTCGGTAGTACCACCGCCTTGTAAATCCAGTGTATCATAGCTGGTTTCAGGCCCCATTTTCTTCCGACCGCCCTCTTACACTGGTAGAGCGTTCTTATGGCCTTTGCCGACTGTTCTCTTATGTGTCTTGAATCTGAGAGTACTGTCTAACGTCACTCCCAGATATTTGAGCTCCTTGACTACCTCCAGTTCTTTGCCTTGAATGCTGATAGGCTTCATTTTCTCTATTTTTCTCTTATTGGTAAATAACATCAGTTTTGTTTTATCAGGGTTTAGATCCAGTCCTCTATCCCTACACCATACTAATATTTCCATCACTCCTCTTCTCATTATGTCTCTGACCACATCTAGTGGACCACATCTAGTGGATGGAGTCATACTGGTGCGAGGAGTGCCTCGCACCAGTATGACTCCATCGTCCGAGTACGCTTGCACGTATAGGCCTCCTTTATTTGTCCTCTCGATTAGGGAGTCTAGAAGTAAGCACCACATCAATGGTGATAAACATCCTCCTTGTGCAAAGCCCCTTTTCGGTCTTATTTGTCTCACTTCTCCTCCGAGTTTCGCCATTACAGCCCTTCCTCTTAGCATTTTACTTATCCAGGTCCCGATGGTAGGATTTATGCCATCTCTCTTTAGACTTTCTTCCACCGCTTCAAAGGTTGCCTTGTCAAAAGCTCCCTCCACGTCGAAGAAGCATCCCAGTGCGTAGTGTTTTGCTTCCAGTGATCTCTCGATTCTTACTGTCAGATTGTGTAGAGCCGTTTCCGTGGATTTTCCCGCCATATAGGCGTGTTGGTTTCCATGTAGCGGCTTCCCACTATTTCCTATTTGTGTTCTTACGAAACCGTCTATCACCTTCTCCAGTGTTTTCAGTACGAAGGATGATAGGCTTATACTTCTGAATGACTTCGCCTCTTGGTTTATAAACGTAGGTCCAGTCATAGTGAATCAAGCCTACTGCCTAATGTGACTAATACACTTTCTTAAATTAGTCACTGACGAAAGAGATGCAGCTATATATGATACACGTATAACTCCATCCAACTCCTTCTCGCTCCCTCTTCTCTCTCGTCAGTGACTAATTTAGGAAAGTGTAATAGCTTCTTAAGTAGTGGGCAATATGTATCTATGTATGTTGGCTCCTTGGAAGGCTATAGTTAGGCTTTTTTCACTGTAACAGTATGATAGCCTATAGGGTGGGTATACGTGCACGAAGTATAGAAAAGCACTATAAATGTCAATTTCAACTACTGATAAGGTACAGATTGATGGCAACAGTTGGCAGCACCTTCGTTGTACAAGAGGACGTGCAGTAGCTATAGGTAACAGCACGATCAATGTCAATGTTGACAGGGCAAATGTTGGCAGTATCTTCGTGGAGCATGAACCTTATGGCATCATAGAAACTGTCTACGTTGCCGACCTTTAGGCCCTGGTCCCAACAAGGGCGAGGAAGCGATTAACTGTCGACTATTTTCTCGCTCAAGATATAGGCCCCGTATCCGTAAGAGGCGGATAATAGGTATAATAATAGTTGATCGCTGGCTGTTCACACTGCCGGTGACTACTCTCAGGTGCTCTGTTTATTCGTTCTAAGGTCGGCTCTAAGCTAACCATATTGTATTTTAACGACCTTGATAAATATTCATTGTTGTATGGCGTTTACTGTCACCAGCTGGTACAAAGCACAGCAAATAAAAGACAAAAACCCGGCCTAGTATAAATCGGACCAGGGTTCCGTAACATTTTCCGAACACACGTTTCTGACGAAGAGGGTCGAGCAGTTGGAGTCTCGTCTCAACATAAAATTAATTTCGTTTGTGGTGCGAGTCAACCTTTATGAAGAAGGGGCTCTGGTCGAAGGGCAGTTTTAGAGAGCCACAGACGACCACTGCTGAACATAGGCTCACCATAGCTCGCCACAAGGTGCGATCCTGTGCAGACCGCATTCATTGACTCCCCACTACCCTCACGAGGTCATCCGTCTATCTAGTCGGGGGCCGTACCACGCTGCGTTTTCCTATACGGTCGCCAGACTAGAAATTTTCTGTCCCAGCGGCCACTCATTCTCCAGGCTATATTGCCTGCCTATTGCCACTTCAACCGTGTAATCTTGTGAGCTATGTCGTTTACCTTGGTTCTCCTGCAGATCCTCATTTCTGATTCTATCACTTAAAGAAACTCCGAGCATAGCCCTTTTGCGTGACTCTTAGCCGCCTTATGACCCCCTATGTGAACGACCATGTCTCAGTTCCGTAAGTCATCACTGGCAACACGCATTTGTTGGAAGACTTTCGCATTCAGGCACTGGGGAATTTAAGACGAGTATCGCAGCTCAGACAGGCATTCTTATGGCTTATTTATTCTTTGAGTACGGAACCCGAAAAACAGCGAAAATATCAAAGATTTATACCTTAAAGAGGAGGTCTCATCCTTTATTTTAAAACGCTGAAATAAATTGTAGACTTTGGTAAGCTAAAACATTTTTGAAGTGCCGTTTATCATACAAGCAGTCTGAAAATAGGGTTTACGTGACGAAATTTATTTGTAAGCAACAACGTGGAACATTTCTCATACTTCGTATAGCAAGGATCTTTCGATAAATAAAACCTTAATAAAAGTCAAGGGACAAACTTAGTACACAACAGAATAAACACGCCTAGAACCAGAGTCTTCATCTACAGATTTGCGAAATATGAAGCCGCTTTTGGTTTTACGTGTGCGTGTCTACGAACCAATCATAGAGACGTGTTGCTTGTGAGTTTGACGTTGTGACAGATTCGCACACAAACGAAACTTAGCTTGTGGCTAACAATATCTGGCCTCACTTTCATGCTCTGTCTAGGTTTCTAGGCGTATTTATTCTAAGATACACAAACATAGCTAACATCGCAATCAACGTTTGATACCCAAATCAATCCAAGATATTGCCACAGTTATTTTTCTTACCTATTAACTACTTCTCGAGCTGCCATTCTCTGCTTAATAATAATAATAAATTAGGAATTATTGTTAGCAATTTTTAAACCTCTAAAAAAAAGCAAAGACGATGGATTTATAAACATTCAAAAACAAGAAATAGTACTTCAAAAAATTACTGTTTTTACATTAGAATATCAACTTGTTAATATTACTCTATTTGAATAGCGAAATTTAATAAATTGCAAAAACACGGTTGTTAGACAATGGCGAATTATTATTGCTCAATATTAGCCCTATCCCTGATTGGTAAAGAATGTCATTGGGCATTAAATTCACCATTTGTACCGACTTTTGTTTTCTGCATTAGAGTTTAAATATATAAACAAAATTAGCGAACAGAAAGCCGCCTAGAAACTATACCTACACCGCCACGCATCTGCCCAATTCAGTCATTGAATTTACAATTTTTCATCTGAACAGACGACTGCGCTCATGAATATCCCTAAAGATAAATAAGAACCCGGCAACAATGCAAATTGACAAATTTCTGCCTGATACCTCCTAAGAGGGGTACAAAAAATGATTCAATTAATCAAATAGTCACGCCGTGACTCGGGATCCCGAATTGACGATATTATTAGTCTTCCCCAGTAACGAGTCATCGAAGGGCGTATTTCAATTTCGTCTAATGCAAATTTAATACGCTCCCTACGGCCTGGAGGGTTCTAAATCGAGTTTCTTTGTTTTCCTGTTCACGTAGCCCCTTCCTTGGGAAAAGGCAAGTGCGAGTTGGCCCCACGTCTGAAGGAATCCGCAACGTACGAAAAACACCACATTAATTGGTGGTGGTTTGTTATATTTATTTGCGTATTTTTTCTTATCGTGGTTGGAGGGTGCGACTATTAAATGCATGTATACATGAAAAAATACGCAAATAAGTAAAACGGGTTAGCACAAATTAACTGGCACGTTATTATATCCCGGATTAGCGAAGCAATGTTATTATTTTAATTTCTTCAACATTTCTAATGCTAACCTCTAAGGAATGGAACCCGCTCCAATCGTGTGTATTTCATGAAAATTTTAATTTCGGTCTCAAAGAAAACATTGAATAGGATGTTGCTGACCCAGCGAGCTCTATCTTCGACGCCGTACTCAGGTAGATGACTGTTGATACTGACGTCAATTGCTGGTCAGTTAAAGAATAAAAAAAAGTATATTCTGTAAAAACAAGTGACACCTTATTGGTAACGTGTACGTTTGAAATAACTCAGCCCTGTACCTCAGAGGGTCTCGTAGGCACTCGTCGACGACGGAACCCTAAAAGTAAAAACCTCGAATGTGATTGTACTAGCGCCTTAATTATTCCTTTGACTAAACTGCAAGCTATTTGTCGTGATTAATTAAAGTTTTTCAATGCCCCCTTCTGTTATTTGTATGAGTTTCGACAATTAGAATTAATTGTTCCGTGTCTAAGTAAATTTTGAGATGATAAATAATGTACCATCTGTGGTTTTTACAATTGTCTTTAAAAGGAAGTCTTTGCAAGAAAACTCATAATTATTCGCATGTATAATTTTATCAGGCTATTGCCTTACAGGCAGCAGCGATATTTTACCTATAAGTGGAAATAATATAATGTTCACCCATGTTAGAAGTTGTACTTTGAAGGAAAAAATCATTCAAATGTCTTCAGAAACAAATAGCTTCCTTTTTTTAGGGTTCTGTACCCAAAGGGTAAAAACGGGACCCTATTACTGAGACTTCACTGTCCGTCCGTCCATCCGTCCGTCCGTCCGTCCGTCCGTCCGTCCGTCCGTCCGTCGGTCACCAGGCTGTATCTCAAGAACGGTGTTAGCTAGACAGTTGAAATGTTCACATATGATGTATTTCTATTGCCGCTATAACAAAAAATACAAAAAATAAAGTAAAATAAATATTTAAGGGGGGCTCCCATACAACAAACAGGATTGGTTGCGTTAACTTTGCACCTCATTTGTATGGAGAGCTATACATACCAGGTGCAAACTTAACTTAACCACTTAAAGATGGAAAGTGTTTGTACGGAACCCTCGGTGCGCGAGTCCGACTCGCACTTGACCGGTTTTTTTTTTAGTTTTCGTTAGATTTGCAAAATTGGTGGTTGCTTCGTCTTTCCTTCGTATTTTCCAATATTTTAATAAGTGGTCCATATGACTTTTTTATTGCGCACTTTAAGTGCCGTGTTAGCCATATATTAAAATCATCGTCTTAGTGTTCTGTGAAACAATTCCAGGTAGTCTATAGTCTTAACGTAGATAGTCTTAACGTAGTGTTATATTCTCTTTGGTAATGTCTTTCCAGCCACATACAGGCCAGGGATGTCGATCACGAGTGTCATTTACGTAAAGTACAGCAATCCCTCCCGAAACCTTGACCTACCGACCTCCAGACACCATCTATATTTCATTGGCTGTGGTTTCTTCATCTATCCACGCTTTGTTACTCGGATAGTGGTTATTTACTTGATTGTTGGGATGTCAGTTTTATAGGTTGCATTAATATATATTGGATATATATGTGTATACTTTTTAGTTTTTACATCTATTTCTGTGTACTTAGTGGTGAGTGGGCCACATTGCTCAACAACTGGGGCCCAATTCGAGAATGCCGTTGGAGATATCTCCAAACGTCAAATCTCCATTAGATAACAGTTATATCGCCATTGAACTGTCATTTAAATGCGATGAGCTTAAAAGTGACATATCTCATCTCAATTTTGGAAATACGAAGGCGATAATGATTGTCAAAAATGTTATTCATGTATATAAATATCTGTTTTGAACGAAACGTAACGGACCAATTTCACGTACTATGCGGTCAATTTAAAGTATGCGCCTGTTATTTATGCCGTCACATACAAAGGAAACGAAAATTTTGCGCGTCCGAATTGACGAAGTTGCGATATCGCCACTTGTCAAGTAGGCACACGTCAAAAGTGACGGATGGCGATGAAAATGAGAGATCTCCATTATATCTCTAAAATTGGTCGAATACCCCCCCTGAACTTGTTCTAAAAGTAAAAGTAAAATCATTATCATTATTTCAACCGAAAGACGTCCATACCTTCATAAAGTTCTCCACAAGCGATGGGTTGTGCGAGGCTCTCAACCAAGTGGTCCCCGCGATCTTAACCAGGGCATAGATCCACCTTGTCTTCCGGCACGCATTTACCACTCAAGAACCTATCTGCCCCAACCGTCATTGGTTGTACGCGCAAAGAGACCTGTATTTAGTGTTCGTAAACATAACCCTATCTCACCGCACGTCAATGACCTGCTTAACCAGTTATGGACAAATTAAGCCAACACAATTACAAGCGTGACACGCGCCGTGATTATATCACGCGCCGGACGTGACATCGATAGCTGATAGAACGTGACACAGACTACTGCAGTTCTGTTACCATTTCAACTCGAATAACCACTAAGTATAATATTTTCTCTTTTCCTAAATACCACAGTGTCTTATCATGCCGAGACATGATCCCTTTGTGCATAGTCTCATCAAAAATAAAGATATCATTAGAAGATATGTATATCACATTTTAATGTGTTCGAAGCAAATAAAAATCTTTGAATCTTTAAATCTTTGAAAAAGAAGAGTTCAGGGAGAGTTCTCATCTTTCTTGAGAGGCGTCTTAATATCGAAATCTGTAGCATGGGCTGATCCTTAACAAGGAGGCGGACTGACGATTTTGGGAGTGGCGATCTTTGGGAGAAGCCAACAATATCTAATATCAAACAGTATACCTATAGCTAAATTCATGATATAAAACATAATTAACTTTTATGGACAAATTAAGCCAACAAAACAAGCGTGACACCGATAGCTGAAATATACGACACAGTCTATAATGCCAGTTTTGTGATAAAATCGTTCAAAAGACGCAGCCAACTGATGGATAAAGGCTTCTCCTAAGGATCTCCGACCATCGTGTCCCAACATCGAAGAGTCGTGCGCCGTTCTTGTCAAATGACTTCCAGCGATCCTAACCAGATCTTTGGTCTACCTTGCTGGGGATCTTTCCACGCTGTCATTTTCGATACGTGGTCGCCACTCAAGAGCCTTTCTTCTTCAACGGCTATCTGTTCTACATACAATGTCCCCCGCGCACTGCCACTTTAAGTCAATTCTCTGAGATGTGTCGACAAACTTGTTATCAGGCCACCTATTGGGGTTATATAGGTTACAGGTTATCGCAGGCTGGTTTTTCGCAACTCGACGTCTTACGATACGCTATTATGCGTGAAGGCTTGATGGCATTTACTCTTTCCAACCCAACTCTACCGGAAAGCCTAGCATTAATCCATTGTTATTGCCGACGAATTCTGAGAATGACCTCAGAGATCCGAGGTGTTGTGCCCGGTATTCGGCCACATCAGGACATTCGAGAATGACGAGTGCGGCAGTCTCCTTGGCCTCCATGCCGACGCTGCAAAGAGGACCTACTGGGGTTATACAGGGTGGAACGAAACGACGTTATTTCCTTTAAAAAATACAATTTTAATCGATTTTCGTTTTTTTATTATTAAAAGAATTTTAACTATTGCAGGTCGATTCTACATGAAATACATAGCATTATAGTTTCAGGAATGAACATCGCTTCGTTCCACCCGGTATATGTACAACAGCTGTTAGTATCTTTAAGACTGACTTCTTCTCTTACTCCACACTGAAGTCTTCACTTTATAATGTAGACCAAAATTAAGGACGAATTTGAAATACCAATGGAAACTAAGCTACAACAAATCCCTAATTCTTAGCAAAATTTCAAAGTGATGTTACTGTCACAATAGCAATGTACGCTATAACCATCAGATAGCTACCAAACATGGCGCTTCTGACATTATGTTATGATGAACTAGAATTCTGGGCATTATTCCATCGTTAGCTACAAAAGGACTTAAAGTTAGTAATTCTACACTAAACGTAAGCCATTTTAGAGCTAGAGTAATATAATCGTTGCTTTATCTTGCGAGGGACGCTAATGTTACTATCTTGAATGAAAATGTACTAAACATTGTTATAATGTTAAAAGGTTCTAAGCAGCAGTGTGTTTTACGAGTCTTTGAGTACTATTTTCTTAAGGTGCGCTGTTTACCAGTCTTTGTTTCAAAATGTAACATGTTTGATAGTAGCTACCTGTAATACTAACATCATCATCATTTCAGTATATAAGCTATCGAGCAATGGTCACTTCCAAAGATTTCCAGAACACACCGAAAATATTTTGTTAACAGTAGCTCAAATATTAGCTGCTAGTTAATAATCGGAGGACTGACAAACTGAGGGCAAAACTGAGTAACAAGAATAAGTTGCGTAAAATTAGCATTTTTTTGTTACTACTAAGCACAATTTAGCTATTTCTCAAGAAGTTACTAGTTGAGCTATATTTTTTGAGTGCACCATGTTCAGGTGTAGATTTTAACTAAACGTCAGGATACTGATACTTCTTAAAAACTGACTGGGGCACAATTAGTAATTTTTAATGACATTTGTCCGAAATATCGCAATTGTTATATCTACAACAACAACAACAACAATACTTTATTGCACACCAACAAGAAAAATATTACATGAGAAATCTTAAATTAAACAATGGTAGACAACTCTACTTCAGTGATGTGATTTAATATTACGGTGTCTATAGATTTTTATAGGTTTTAAATTTTCATGAGGGTTTCTTACACACTCTACAGCTTTCTATTTAGCGGTTCGGCCGACAGGTGCCTCTGGGCATTTAAATCCGCCTTGACATCCTTAAAAAAATGCGTAATAATTTACAATAAAATAAAATTAAATCGGACCATTTCCACCGAAATCATCAGCCTAGTCACTGGTGAGCCGGAGGTAGGATAAGACTATCACCGAGGGAAAACAGCCACAATCCAATAACCAACTAACAGTTGGTCCTGCCCCATTAGACAATAAACTATGTCGGTCTTACCCCGACTTACCGTGGGCCTCTACCGTTGCGAAAATTCACATTCCAATTACAAATGCACTAATGAGTCCCTATAATTATACGGACATACTCGTGAAGCGATATCGCACGATATCCCCGCATCGATGTCATACGCCACTAATGAGCTGTTATATTTATATCCCCACCAAAAAAGGGCGTCGAAAGACAGTTTTGACTGACAAACGCTGCTGTAGGTAAGAGGGTTAATGACACATTCTCGGCATAATCCCGCAGCGGGCGAGTACTAAGTATATTTACCTGGTATTTGTACTCGTACTCGTGGGAACTTGTAAAAATGCTCAAAGCAATTCTAATTACCTGTAATTGTGATACCAGTCTTTACTTAAGTAGCCTGGTCTTAGTTATTTGATTGCTAGGAAGCTTTATGTAATCCCATGTACCTATCCTATGGATCTATGAGAATTGTTTATACACTTTGAAATTTCATTTAGCTTGTGTTTATTTTTATAGCAGCTATTTGACATCGAGTACCATGTTTAAGTAAGTACGAGTAGTAAAGTACGAGTGAGTGAAGAATTTGGTCTTAAAATCAATCGCACCAAGACACAGATGATGATTGTCGACCGAGCGAACAATAACCTGCCAGAAGTGACTCAAATTGCAAACTGCAAAGTGGTATACTCTATTTCAAATACGAAGGCCCGATGCACTTGAAACTTAACAATAGGGCTCATAATGTTTGTCTTTTGTTATCTAATTAGGAGCACTTCAAAATGGCACGCGTCGGTACTGGGTCCAGCCAGGTATCTTTTGTTATCACTAATCCTATTGTTAATGCCTAATGACCGTCTCAAGTGCATCAGGCCATGGTATTTGAAATGGAGTATACAGTCCTATGTATACCTTGGCTCTCTCATACATAGTAGTGGTGGTTGCGTGGATGAAGTCAGAAGACGTATGGCGGTAGCAAGAAACGCAATGGATAAGCTGAAAAAAATATGGCGGAATAGACACATTACCAAAGCAACTAAGACCCGGCTCGTAAAAACACTTGTCTTCCCCATATTTTTGTACGCTTCTGAGACGTGGACGTTGCGGGAAATAGAAAGAAAAAAGATAGATGCTCTGGAGATGTGGTGCTGGAGGCGAATGCTGGGGATATCTTGGACCGAATATCGTACAAATGTGTCCATACTTCAGGAACTTGGCATCAAGCAGCGTCTATCTGCTCTCGTACAATCACGCATACTCAAGTTCTTCGGACACGTGTCGAGGCGGAATAGTGATTCCATTGAGCGCCTAGTTGTTCAGGGGAGAGTGGAGGGCACGAGACCACGTGGTAGATCACCAATGCGATGGACTGACCAGATAAAATCTGTTCTGGGCAAACCATTGCATGAATGTACCAGAAGTGCTGCGAACCGGACGAGATGGCGGGACATCGTTAGGCGGGCGACAGCAGCCCCCAAGCCTCCCTCATGATGACCACGACCGCTCTGACAAGAGCGAAACGAAGAAGAAGAAGACCATGTTTAATGGTAGTGGTTGATATGATGCGATTTTTAATTATTAATTCGTTTAATACGTGTACGTGCTATGGATTTGAGTTCTAATTCTAATACTTTAGTACCTTAACAGAAAAATCTTATAAATGCGTTCAAAACTACTAACTAATGCTATACCGTGGAACATAGTAGCATTAATAATCCCTATACACGCTAGCCACACTAGCCACAGTAGCCATACGAAGTTTCTAAGATTAAATTTGACATTCTATAGTCGTCCTGGGTCTTCCACAAAGCCTCTTTCTAGACAGTTGTCTCCCATCCTCACCAGAGAACCTAGCCCGCAGACTTCAGCCTTCAGCTTCAAACTCGCCTTTAGTTTCTTACCTCCGGATTGGAAGTGCGTATTTCAAAATACGAAGTATAAATTCCCGTTCCACGCAACCCTATCGACGCCGCTTATAACATCTTCGACAAAACGCGCCGATATGATGCCGCTTTCCTGTTGCATGATTAATGCCTTCCCCTCGAGTTATCATTCATAATGTACGGAACTCGCCGGATTAGCGATATGGCGGCGCACGGGTTAGCAGCTGTTAAACGGGTTAACCCAAAAGCCGTATGAACCAGCTGCCAACCAACAGTGCTTAGCTCCTTTGAGTTTATACGCAGGAAACACGATAATGCTTATGTGAAGGAAAACTAATATTTTCTTCGGTTTCCGCGACTGTCACACATTTAAATAAAACAATTTAAACGGATTATATCGCGTATATTAATTATTTGAGCCTCCCTGACGTTTCAGTACCTTTACAGATACCGTAGTCAAAGGTTGACTGAGAAAAACACAATTTTTCTCTGTCAAAGTTACATTTGTGCAAACTAACCATTTTTATAAACATTAATTTAAAATAAAGGTGTTCATACATGCCAGACACACACACACACATTACACATTATTTTAGACATTAGGCCCATCTGGCGTGTATGAACACCTTTATTTTAAATTAATATTTATAAAAATGGGTAGTTTGCACAAATATAACTTTGACAGAGAAAAATTGTGTTTTTCTCAGTCAACCTTTGACAACGGTATCTGTAAAGGTACTGAAACGTCAGGGAGTCTCAAATAATTAATATACGCGAGACTTCCGGTTCGTGACTTAAGATGGCCGCATGCGTTTCAGTTTTGTTGTTCGTTATTTATTCATTTTTGTTATTCAATGTGTAGTATTGATAGCGTATTGTGCAGTGATCTAACGTATGAGTGAATAGCTAATGAAGAATTCAACTTGAAGCGTTCATAGCCCTTCCTGGGTCAAGGCCCGATAGTCCGCGTGGTTTTTTGTAAATCGCTATCACTTTACAAAAAGCAAAACCTCACCGAACAACGGCATGCTCTACGAGCAAACTCGAAATTGGCGAAATCATCATTAACTTTGATGGAAGCCATATTTTAATATTAAAATTAGAATATACGCGATATAATCCGTTAAATTGTTTTATTTAAATGAAGGAAAACTGTTAATTCTGAAGCAAATGTTGGAAATGACATATTTTTTTGAACCGGTGATGGTAGAAATTTAAATATAGGTACACTCTAAAATTGCCAGTGAGGCAGTGTCTTTTTTCTTTAAGATTTCTGGACAAACCCATTCATTCTTAGTTCATATCAGACAAGAATCCCATACATAATTTTACCATTAAAGGTTTGAATGTCAAGGCCAAAATTAGTCATACAAACAGTTAAGACTTTTACTCGTAAATAGTCCAGTCATAATTATTCTATGCAGCAACAACGGAACAACATATACATTTCGTGATTGATACAGAGATATTTGTAGTGTGACTATTTGTAATTTGGTTAAATTTTGGCTAAAGACTACTTAGTATTGTTGGCTTTACCTGCACAAATTCCTTATTCAAATGATTACCAACATAATTATTTATTTATAATTTAGTGCCCATTACAAATTAAAAACTTAATGCCATAATTACATAGGGCTTTAACACTATATTATCATCTTCATTACTTAAAGCCAGAAGCATTCTTTTATTTAATTTTATTTATTTAAACCCACATTTTTCAAGGATCTACACTAAGACTGGCCATGCGCGTGCCTAAGATCTCAATCAGATCGGTGGCCCATCGCCAACCGGACAGTGAGTCGCCACGTTACATGGCTAAGGGTCCTTTTCAATCTTCCTCCTAATATCCACTATATTCACAAGCAAACTACCAATCCAGTAATACCATCCTGAAATCCAATTTAATAAAAGCGTAACGTAATCGCTTTATACCGGTTCATAGCGCTCTTCGGAATTACAGTCCCATTTGCCGGGACCCAGCGTCAGACTTACACAAGAAATGGATGGTCCAATTTTCTCTTCCAGTAATCGAGCGTTGAATGGCCCGTAAGCCATGAAATAGGATCATTAGTCAAAATTAAAAAAGTTCGCGAGCTTACTTCCTGGTGTTTGGTCCTTTTCGATATGTAACGCTATATCGCAATGGTGTTGCTAGTCTTCTTTCATAAAAGTAAAATCAATCAGACTTTCTTTTTTTTTTAAAGTAACTATTTTTTTTTATATATTTCAAAAAAGAAGGTCAACAGCTCTTCAAAATTTTACCAATTTCTAAAATAGTTTCCAATTTAACAATTTACTTCATACACCTGGTATTGCAAATAATGTAAATGTGTCTCTTAGCTCGTAATAAATCCGAGATATCGCTAATTTGGGGTTAGAGAATCCTAGTACTACAAGTAGATATCTAAACTAAGCCTTGGATAGACAGATAGGCAAGGCTGGCTTCCTATAGGTATATAAATTCGAATAAACTTTTTATACAACAGTTTTCGGTCTATAAGGGTTCCTAGTTCAACTACAAAAACCGAGAACCGCTGTCATCGTATCAAAAATGCAAAGCTAAATATAAACATCGTAACATCATCAAGTTGCATTAGTTGCATTGCTTTTATTAAATAATCAGCCTGCAATATTGTTCCGTCGCTCGTTAATAACTCAGCGACAGGTTTTGACCTACTTAGCTTACATAAACTGAAGTGACAACTTTGTTTCACTCCAATGGCTGCACAAACATCTCGATTAATCATCTAATTTCTTGCTAATTGTATTGTTCTGGAAAATATTGTAAGACGGTGAATATAGGAAAATAGAGACACTAGAACCCTTTCATTGTTAAATGAGTCTCTTGAGTGAATATTTTCAACGTTTGTACAAACCTCTTTCTCGTTATTGTCATCTCTACTTATATTGTTTAAATAAAATTGGGCAAGTGCGAGTCCGACTCGCGCATGAAGGGTTCCGTACCATAATTTATAACAAGTTTGTTGTATAGGAGCCCCCCTTAAATATTTATTTTATTTTATTTTTAGTATTTGTTGTTATAGCGGCAATAGAAATACATCATCTGTGAAAATTTCAACTGTCTAGCTATCACCGTTCTTGAGATACAGCCTGGTGACAGACGGACGGACGGATGGACGGACGGACGGACAGCGAAGTCTCAGTAATAGGGTCCCGTTTTTACCCTTTGGGTACGGAACCCTAATATGATTGTTGAAACTTGTTTTTGCATGAATCCCGAAAGTACGCCTTTTTTTAAACGCAAGCATAAAGTGATACGTTGACATTGCGTCACTAAGTTTGAAAGGGAAACTAAAGTCACAAAACAATTGAAAATGCTAGATTTAGACATCCCTGTCTGTGCGCTAAAATATTCACTAATAAACCTAAACAATGAAACTTTCTTGGAAGTAAAGCGATTGGACTAGAATATACATAATGTAGTTTTCATTGACGAAAAGTTTATTCATTTAGAATTCTTCGCAAATAGCTCCAGACAAGATGCCAACACGAGTTGTCTAGACAGGTGAATTGAATTGAAGTCGGTTTCAGTCAAGGCGTGTCCACGCGTTAAAACCTTAGAAAATTACATTTACATGCTTAAAATCGCTCCTTCAGTTATCAAGCCTTCTTCTTTTTACATTTTACCTTATGTAGTTGAATCAGAAATGATTATATCGACTATCAAAGTTGCCAAATTTAAGTGGCAGTGGACGGGACACATTGCTGGTAAGGCCGATAGGGGAAGAAAGATTCATGAATCGCGACCGCATTCCAGAAGACAGCGTGGGCCCCTTCCTCCCCACAAGGTGAACTGATGATCTGGTTAGGATTGCGGGAAAAACTTGGACGGCGGTGGGAATAACGATGTTGTGGCAAACTATTTCAGCATTTAATGTCTTTCGGCTGAAATGATGATGGTGATTTATAAAAAAGGATATTCGTTTCTATTCTAATCTATTTTCTTGTATCAAATTTCTAATCCAACCGCGAAATTACTCATATTTTTATTGGATAAACTGTGTTTCTCAGTTATATTTAAGTGACCGTAGAGAATTTAATTTTAAACGGTTGTCAGAGATTTGGACAACTTATTAATTTCTAATGTAAAGTTTAGTGTCAAAAAAATTCATTTTTTTTAATACTGGGATTGGTCTCACTGTCCGTGCGGTTACGATTGTACCTACTAAAAATCAATTTCGATGTAAGTACTTACATAGTAAATACGTATACCTACATATAAATCGATTAAATCTTACTTTCATCAAGCTACTGTAAAATGGATTTGAAATTGTCCTTAATGGTAGAAGTCTAGACGGTTAATTAATTCGACTTGAATAAACGTATTGTAAACTATACTTAGACTTAAATTAAAACAATGAGCCAGTGAGTACAAAATGTCAATAAAATGTAATCATACGGTGTCGCGTAACTCAAAATCACAGTTATTTCGTTAGTTTGTGTAAACTTACACGATTATCACGATTAATAACAAAACGTCGAGGTAATTTAATAAACACAATTTGGACGATCCAGTCTTGTTCATAATAATATTTAGTGATACATGTAATTAGTTCGGTATACTATAGTTCATCTGATCACACACTTACACTCTACTAGAAGCTAAGCAAAGTTTTTAAACAATACATCATTTTATTATACTTCATTCCATCTTTGATCAAAAAACCAAACTTGACACTTTAAACGTCTCGCATTTTAATGAGCCGCTTCCCCGGGTTCGTGACCTCATACAAATAACAAAAGACAATCGGCACATATCGAAACAAAACCAAAAGGATTTGCCCCAATTAAAACTGACACGGCCTGCTCCCAGCGGCGGAGCGTCGCACGCAATCTCGGCGAACGTTAAACGATGCCATACATTTTGTTCCGTCGGGTGCTGCTTAATGTTTTCGTGAATTTAAATTGGTCCGTTAAAAATCTTGGCAGTCGCTAGTTTTAGGAGATTGAAGCCGGATTTATTAGTGTTGAAGGGGAATTTATGGGTTCCGGCGCCTCTAACACTACGCGTGTATATGTCTCTTTGCATTAGTCCTGCACTTTAAATTGTCATCATTATTTTATTTGGTCGCTGGTCGATCATTACATTAATAGTTCCACGCGCGATGCATTTGTATACTTTCTTTATTTATTTGTATCAAGCTTGTAGTTCAAATTGTCATTTACGAAAACGTTTCCTGGTCGACCCTGAACTATCACGGTTATTGTCTGTTTTCATCCGCGTCTGACGAGTTCAGATTATTTTGCACAGAACCAAGGCACAAAGCCTTTCGTCACTCACTCCTGTGGTACGGTGATATTCCCGTGAGTGGGTTTATATTATTCTCATAAAAAGTCTGACTTAGGTACTGCAAGTGAGACCTAATGAGATCAACTCAATCAAATGGTACAGTTCAAGAGACTCCAAAAAAAAATCTTGGGATATTGGATCTCCAATCCTTTCGGGAAACTATTTTTAAAGTGTTTTGTCGCTTTTTTGGAATTTAATAATCTTGTTAGAAATGTCTTGAGTTGATGAACGGATACACCTTTGATATATTCAAGCTATAACACAAAAACAATTTGAAGTAGATTCGCAAACTAAGAATCGTCTTATAATTAAAATGAAGATTTTTGCAGGCTATAAAACTGATTTAGGGAATATCCCAATGACAAGCAGAACATCAACAATTTGAAGAAAGTCAATCATTGGGACATTTACTTTGTTGAAACGAATGAAACGTCCTTTACTCACCAAACTCCTAACTATATTTAAAGGCAATTCCCATCCTCAGCCACTGCTGAATTTAATTTCAATGCCACTGCATTGAAATTAAATTTTAAAAAGGGGAAGATAATTTCGAACGGCAAGGTGTAGGGCGCGTAATTAAAAGACACGTCGGGCGACAGTCGTGAGGCGCGGGGTCTTATCGCCGGGTTTTAATTTGAGGCTGGCATGGGACACGCGAAGTGGTCACGCGACGCATCGACCGACGAGTCGCACTTTTTTTAATATCCTTTATCGAGTGACGATTGAAAGTTATTCTTTTGGATTTCGTGTTTTAAGGACCAGTCACCAAATTGGACCTAAAATCGACTGAGATGAGAGGTCATTTTAGGTATTTAATTATTTAAGCTTTATTGCACAAAATACAGAAGTAACAAAACGGCGGACTTTATGTCAAACGGCATCCTCCGTAGGACTAAACCGAAACATTCAGGCACTCTGAATTGGTTCATTCTTACTATAAACACCAAGCTGAATTCCCTTGCGGGCCTAAGATATTTGTGTGTGTGATTAAGTTGTGGCACATATTGGCACTAAAAATGCATCAATAATATTTTTTTTGTGTTGACGATCCTTTTTAGGTTTTTTTTTATTTCTATAATTTTTTTTTTTTTAGTTCTAAGTCATTCAATAAATTGCCTTGATTCGAAAGTGCTTGTAGCTAAGCCTACTTGATTATAGACTATTTTGACTTTGACTTTGACTTTGACTTCTACATCTTTACGTAGGTAGTGGCGCCAGTGTGAGCTTTCCTACTAATTACCTATCATCATTGATGGTTATTGATTCAAAATTGCCCATTGCCCTTAACCTACGTACGGTCACCTTGCCACGTCTTCTTTATTATGTACGCACGGCATTATTACCATATTAACCGAATGGCATCCACTGCCGGAAAAACCCTTTCAACGGTTGCTTACAACGAACGAGCGCCCCCTTCATCCAAATGTTACCCGCAATCTTTGTTGGCGCTCCCCACGCTGCGCCTTCTGGCACGCTTTTTTCACCTGAATTAAGTGAATTCTTCTTATGACCTGAATTCTTCCTAAATAATGAAGACAACTCTATCGTTACCGTACTAACCAAAAAGTGAAGCTGGTTTTGAATCACGAAAAGCTTGACACGATTTGCGATTGATTTCATGTGGTGTTAATCCCAATTTTATTACTTCACAGCTGTTGTGGGTTGTCTTTGTCTTCATAGTCATATCAGTGTATTAGTGATTCTTATTCGTTATCAATTCTACCCACGAAGGATTGAACGGAACAAAAGTGATATACGAGTATACGTTTGGGGTTAATGATTGCTTATGTGTCTGTTACCATTTTCCTTTTTTTTTATCACGACTATAATTTGAGAACAGGTTCTTAGATATGTTTCACGGTTGTAGGCCAGCAGGGGGCGAAGCAGCAGCTAGAAAAAATATATATGAGTATAGGCGTAGGTATTCAAAATGTTTCACTTGTCGCCCAGGTTGTCCAGTCCCAAAGTGACTCGCCAAATCATATGACCGGTCAGCAAGTGACAATCCAAACGCAAAATTTAAATTTGGAAGCTCTTACGCTCCACCGAGCATGCTTATGATGGGCGTTTTCTATTTGTTTTTTGTAGGGACAATTGGAAATAAGATTTCACGTAACAGTTTTTTGGATGTCGTCGGTTGCGTGTCGGATCGTAAATAATTAGTTCATTCAGCCGAAACTCTCAGGACGTAGTCTCCATTGTTTGCTCAGACCGGGAGGCGCGTGAAAAACTGACGTCTTCTTTAATCCGTTAACAACTGCGTTTTTAGGGTTCTGTTCTGTACCACAAATAGAAAATTCTATATCTTCAAAGATCCACGCTGGATATTAAAACGTAATCGGATCTTTCCTCAAGCCCTCAAGCAACAGCCATTACTGAGCAGCAAGCACTCCAGTACTCCCTAATGGTCTGACCTGAAATGAAAGCCGTTCAATGCAAAAGAAATCGCGTCGAAATTGGTCCAAACAAACTCTAACCCCAAACGCATATTTTGCCACCGTTCGTTCCGACGGTCGTCGGTAAAAAAGGATCTGCAGAAAAATCTGCGAAAATCGAAAGGGACAACAATAAAATACAAAAATTAATTAATTTTTAACCTACTTTAACAATCGTAGACAAAATGCAGTTTATAGCTAAAGATCAACTTACAGACAACCTTAGGGTAAAAAAAAAAAACAAAAAATAAAGAATGAACAACCTTCTGGTTTGTATAATTCTGTGCTTATATTTCAATTAATTAAAACGCGGAACCTTTCCTGTGTCTCCGTTTCGTCACTTGACCAATTTTTTTATAGGCAACTGTTCTACTTTAATTAGTCATTGTTTTTCACGACTCCAGCAATCAGCGTTTCACTAATAACACCCATTAGGGACTTCAAAGTTAATCTGTTCGCCACAAACTTCGAGTATAATTTATTGGTTCATCCGAAGTTTGAGAATTCTAAGTCGGTCATTAATTGAGGATCCACCGCAAGCACTCCTGATACACTAAGTTTCACAATATTTGAGCCGATTATTTGTCGCTTCATTGATTTACCATTATCTCAATAATGGCAACTGTTGCGGGCGGGCGTCTTAACTAACCCTTTATTAGTTTCCAACTCGATATAACTAGTGTTGGGCGCGTTGCACATTGTTACATACCCAAGAAATATACTATAATATGTTATCAAGATGGCGCGACAATTTGATCAGTTCAGGTTTACAGGAAGGTTATCGATGAGGGTGACGAACTAGGTACCGATCGTTGTGGAGATGATCATGACGGTGTATGAAAACGTGATGGACAAACGGAAATTTCAAGTTGTCATTAAAAGTACTTTGCCTTTAAGGTAGGTTTTTTATGATATAGGAGGCAAACGAGCTGACGGATTGCTTGATGGTTAGCGATCACTTCAGATCGGAGTACGCTATTTTCTTGAATATTAGAAAGTCACATCAGTCCGGAAATACCGGGGGCGACAGTTTACTCCACAGTTGAGCAGGAAATTTCTGGAGAAACACACTATAAAGAAAGACCAACCATCATTTTTTTTTATAAATCTATTGTGAAATTTTAAAACACTTTCTTAGTATATTTCAGCTTATGTCGCTTACCATCAGATGATCCGTCTGCTTGTTTGCCTTCGATATCATAAAAAACCGGTCAAGTGCGAGTCGGACTCGCGCACCGAGGGTTCCGTACAAACACTTTCCATCCCTAAGTGGTTAAGTTAAGTTTGCACCTGGTATGTATAGCGCCCCATATAAATTAGGTGCAAAGTTAGGTGTATTAAAATCTGCTTACTAGATCTCGTACAAAACAATTTTCGTTGGTAGTTTTTATAGTAATGTACATCATATGTTTTTTTTAGATTTTTCATTTTCTTATTTTAGAAGTTAGAGGGGGGGAACCAACTTTTTTCCACTTTGGAAGCGTCTGTCACGCAAACTATTCGGTTTAGAAAAAAATTATTTTAGAAACTTCGATATCATTTTTGAAGACCTATCCATAAATACCCCACAGGTATGTGTTTGATGAAAAAAAATAATTTGAGTTTCAGTTCTAAGTATGGGGAGCTCCCAATATTTATTATTATTTTTTTATTTTTGCATCAAAATCTTAATGCGGTTCACAGAATACATCTACCTACCAAGTTTCAACAGTATAGCTCTTATAGTTTCGGAAAAAAATGCCTGTGACATACGGGGGGACAGACAGACGGACAGACGGACAGACAGACATGACGAATCTATAAGGGTTCCGTTTTTTGCCATTTGGCTACGAAACCCTAAAAACCTACCTTACCTATACCTAATTATTTTTTTTAATACAATATTATGAAAGTTTTAAATTTACCTTTGTCAAACGAGGCCTTATTCCTTTTAAATGTTTTTTTTTTTTCATATTGTGACAAATATATTGATAATTTCAACCAACCACCTGCTGAATTGAATAATACTTTTCCCCTAGTTCTAGGTAGTAATATAGATATTTCATACTTTCATTGCGTGCAGTCGAAAATAAGTAAAAAAAAAACACATTTTCGCGTGAATTTTGTTAATTTCGAGTAGTTTTTGAAACAAAAATTATCAATGAAAAATTCAAACTCTAGGTTTCAAATAGTATATACCAATAAATCTCAATAGCCCAGTTCTAGGTAGTAACATCAATAGTATGTTAAGAAACATGTTTGATCATAGAGAAAAATGACTAAAATAATCAGCATTTTGAAAGGAACCAGCCTCTTAAATCATTAAATAACAATCTTTCAAATTTGTAGAAACCAGAAATGTTTCAGAGATTTCCCATCTCTATCTTATATCTAATATAATATATTAGACAGATTGGATTATATTTTGTACCTTCTGCTTTGGAGTGGCTGCGTGTTCTATTCAGTTACAATTAACTACACCCTAATGTTTCTTCCTGATATCATCAATCAACTAAAGGCCGTTTCCGATTAAGGGAAGCAAAAATGCCCTTTAATATTATGACTTAGTTTTTTTTTCTACAGTCAGTTACGTCTAGTAGAGTAACTGTGTCAAGTTTGGTTGAAAAATTCTTTGCGGTTCCGCAGAAAAAAAATAAAAACGGAAATAATGAAATATGGTTTTTCTCCAAAAATATTTAACTTTAATGAACTATTATTTTTTCATTCTGTAAAGCTTAGTCAAGTTCATGTTTTAAGTGAAAATGGTATCTCTATATCTAACGATTATGTAAAAAATAGATAAGTGAAAATTTTAATATATATATTTTTTTATTTTTGTGAGAGATACCACTCTAATTGATATTTCTAAATAAGCCTTAGTTAACGTCCTGTAACACATATTAATTTGATGGATAAAATCGGAAAGCAACTGTGTCAAAATGAAATAAATAACTGGGTTGGATTACATTTTATTAGTAAGCTATTCTAATACTTCCAAATAACCAACGCCAAATGTCAAATCTTGTTCATTTGTAAAGAGGATGTATTCTTTACAAATGAACAAGATTTGACAGTTAGTGACATTTGCCTTTTATTGTTATTGAAAATGTCATTATTTTTCTAATAACATAAACTATGCATATATTAATCATTTTTGCTATTTGGTATATAAGCTTTACTTAACATTATACCAGATTATCAATTTAAAGGTTTTAATCGGACACTAGCTGTAAAATGGAAATAAAAGACTTTTCGGGTATGACTTCATTATCTTGAAATTGTAATTACAAACTATTCTTTTTTCGCCACGCAATAATCCTCTTTCTACCGAAATTAAAATAAATACATGTTATGACAGTAATAAAGATGATTGAAGATTGTTTTTTTAAATGTAACATGACATTTCAGGGACATTAGAAAAATAACTCGTCTTTACAAAATTAATTCTAAAGCGAATGCAATCAAAAAAATATTAAGAAAGAAACCTACATCATTATATCACCTCGCAATGATATAAGTAGCGATTTCGTATCCATCAGAAATACTTAATGAAGATGGTTCGTTGAATTTGGAATATGTGAAGGAAAATTCTAATATACTGAAACTAAAAGTCCAATCTCGCCATATTTCAAAAAATATTTACAGATGCTTTATCGAATATGTCCCAAACAGCATTGGTGTTGGATCCATAAGGCGGCATTATTGTGGATGTGCCAACGGAATGCGAACAGTAGGGTGTTGTTCACACATTGTTGCTATTGTTTATTATTTATCGCACGCAAGATATTTGTCCAAAATCGTTCGGCCTGCGGAAACTTTAAGCGGACTTTTTGTGAATCACGGAATTCACGTTACTGTCAATGAAGATAGCGATGAGGATTAGAAAAAGTAGTGTACCAGTGTACCGCCAAACAGCAATGTTCGCATTGTTGTGTTCCGGTGTGGGGGTAAGATAGCCGGTGAAATTACTAGCATAGAGGCATTCTATCTTCGTCCTCCGGGTAGGCAAGCACTTGTGACTCCTCTGGTGTTGCAGGTATTTATGGGCGACGGTAATCGCTTTCCATCAGGCGATACGTTTGCTCGTTTGCCCCCTATGACATTAAAAAAAAAAAAGTGTATTTTTTTTCATTACGTAACTAAAAAGGTGACTTTTCTAGCAAATGTCACTGTAACTGTCAAATCTTGTTTATTTGTAAAGAGGATATTATGTTTTGGTTATTTAGCAGTGTTAGAGTAGTTTACTTATTAAATAGTAATGAATTCCAGCCCAGTTATTTATTTCATTTTGACACAGTTGCTTTCCGATTTTATCCATCAAATTAATATGTGTTACAGGACGTTAACTAAGGCTTATTTAGAAATATCAATTAGAGTGGTATCTCTCACTAAAATAAAAAAATATATATATTAAAATTTTCACTTATCTATTTTTTACATAATCGTTAGATATAGAGATACCATTTTCACTTAAAACATGAACTTGACTAAGCTTTACAGAATGAAAAAATAATAGTACATTAAAGTTAAATATTTTTGGAGAAAAACCATATTTCATTATTTCCGTTTTTATTTTTTTTCTGCGGAACCGCAAAGAATTTTTCAACCAAACTTGACACAGTTACTCTACTAGACGTAACTGACTGTAGAAAAAAAAATCTGTCCATTATCACGAAAGGGCATATTTTCTTCCCTTAATCGGAAACGGCCTTTAGTTTTGGTACTCACATTCCTTTTATATTGACAATATCAGGGTCTAGTTGGGTCGATCTTACCCATCTTACTCGTAGGATGCTGCCGTTTTTTTCACTATTGTAGTCTATTTCAGTGTGGGGGCGGCTAACACAAATTACTAGCGTACATATTAGACATTTTTGATTTTCAACCTTTTTTTTGCGATGTTGCTTCTTGCCAGATGTCATAATTCTAAATCAAAGAAAATTACTCTATGGCACTTTATTCCCTTGCTTTTGATTGCGTTGAAGTATTTAAGAAATTCATTTTGATCCCCATACCTACTCGTTCCTGAGAAAAAGACTCCTGACAGATGGACATACGACAGACGGGCAGGCGGATAGGCAGACAACAAAGTAATCATGTAAGGGTTCAAATAATTTATTATTTACATATATTATATTCTCTGAAAATAGACTTGCATGAAACAAAATGAAATGTGAACAAACCGACATCATAAATAAGTTCCCTGCGTTAACTGTGATGAATCAATCCCGAATCGAATTCTGATATCAAATAACAGGGGGATTAAAAATCAATCAGACCATGTAGTTTCTCAGAATACTAGAGATGCGCTTCTGTTTACTAATACACTACAACACGTTCAAAACTAATATGTACTAACATTCTACTACATTCTATTACTTATTTTAATATTGTAGATTATGACGATGCAAAGGTGATTCGACGAATCCTACTTGATTAAATGATTTCTTATCTTATCTTATCTTATCTATGAGTTATACGCATACTTACGTCTTTTGTCCCTTCAAAGTTTGTACCACTATCGCATTACTAAGAGGCTTAAGTGAGAATCTGCGATGAAGTTTATAAGATGTTCTGGTTTTGGTACAGAGTTTGAGTCTAAGGGCGGGGTTATTAGTTTACAAGTGTATCAACCGCCCCTTTGTTTATTATTGACTCTATACTCGTGGGACGATATTACTTTCCAACTCTTTCGGAAGTTTGCTTTCATTGTTGACATCTGTTTCCAGATTATTGGAATATTCTGCTATCGTATACTTTATGCCATTATTTGCTTAATCGTAGTTTTTTTGTAAATATGTACTTACTTGATTATAAGGGAAGGTCGCAAGAGAACAAGAGTATGATATTATATTGACATTTGATTTACTTCTCAATAAGTTTAGATACTAGGAAAGGATATTAAGCTAAACTATATTCACATGTTATGCTTATGTATTACAAATGGCATCTATTTATAGTTACCAGAGACTACATTCAACGTAACTAATAGCAAACGATCTTGCTATTATTGTCGTCATTAGCGACAGTCATGCTCTAATTAAAGACATTATGTCATTTTCTTCCTCACAGAGATGAGCAAATTCGCAAAATTAAATATAACGATTAATGTAGCTAACATGTAAATCACAGGCGCGTGCATGTTATCTAATTTTGACATAAAATCTTTCTGACCATATCAACTTACCAGTAGGTATACTCGCAACTTGTCGGCATTTTTTTTTAAAGGTAGTCAGTTAAAAATATCTTATAACTATCTTTGGATGTCCAAGCTATCCTTATATACGTACATTGATTAAAGTTTGTCCGGTTGTTTCTGCGTAATGAGCGGACATAGACATTTTTACCAACAGATAGCACTGCACGACTGGTGCCACAATACAAGCCCTGCATCGCGCTATTAAGAGGAAGTTCTGAGGAATTGTTTGACATGATGCCCACGGCTACCTTCTACCACCGCACTGCTCGCCATCGGCGGGGTGTTCATCCTCACATGCTGGAGCCTAACAGCATGTGAGGATGAACAGTAAATAGGTTCTTAAAGGGTCGGCAACGCGCGCGTGATGCTCCTGGCGTTGCAAGCGTTCATAGGCGGCGGTAACTGCTTAACATCAGGCGGGCCGCATGCTTGTTTGCCACCGTCGTAGTATTAAAAAAAAAAAAAAAAAAAAATTAAGATTTTTCCTGATATAACGACGCCTCTCTTTAGACGACTCATTATCAATACAATTTTGGAATTCTACAACAGTATAAAATACATAATAGTATACATAGAATTGATTTAGTATAGTAACTGGTCAAGTGCAAGTCGGACTCGTGCACCGAGGGTTCCGTACAAACATTTCCCACCTTAACTGGGCAGGTTAAGTCAAGTTTGCACCTGGTATGTATGGCGCCGCATACAAATGAGGTGCAAAGTTAATGCAACCGAGTACATTTGCTGTATGGGAGCCCTACTTAAATATTTATTTTATTCTACTTTTTGTATTTTTTGTTATAGCGGCAACAGATATACATCATCTGAGAAAATTTCAACTGAAATGAGATACAGACAACAGACATACAGACAGACAGGCAGACAGACAGACGGACGGACAGCGAAGTCTTAGTAATAGGGTCCCGTTTTTTACCCTTTGGGTACGGAACCCTAAAAAGTATACTTAAGATAATTTAGCCCGTGTTATTTACAGCCTTCACGTTAGTCCCTCCATGTGTTGACAAAATTAAACCGAAAACCACACCTCGATTAATTGCTCAAATACTTGCCTCACTTTATAAGGGAATATAACTCTTCACAAAGTGGCATTATTTAGGAGGCAAACTCGGTTAATTACGTCCTTTTGTTTTAGTGCAGTACACAACCTGAAACTTTATGGCCTCTAAAAATCGTAAGCTTAGTGAAAGGGCGTATGCGACTATAATGGTACCTAGTAATAAACCGAGTCGTTGTTTTACCAAAGTTAGGAATTATTAATATGGTTATAAAGGGACTTGTGGTTAAATTCATAGACAGGTTTTATTACGTTTAGTTTATTTTTTATTAGTTGCCTAGTTTTATAGTTGAGTACCCTAAATTGGCAAATAAAGCCTACCAATTAATGGACGGAAAATGTTCATTCTTTGAATTAAAAGATTTTAAATCGTTAAAGTTTACTGATATTGATTCATTACTTTTTATGGCTTTATCCTGATCAATTACAGTTATTGCATATCCTGACTAACAATTATACGGCCGGATTTATGGCCATAAATGAAATGGTCAAGGTCCAATAAGGCCAATGCTATCAAACTGATAATGATAAGTATATGTAACTTCACTCAATGACTTCGAATTTAAATTGTATTTGAAAAATAAGTTAACTGAACACGAACTATACAATGTAAATAAAAATTTGGAAATTAATTCTAACGTAAATTAAAAAGGTATCATATTTTTTTATACTACTGATCTATAGATAATAATATTTTTGTGTTATATTAGAATAACAGATAGTTTATTAAATTGTATAAGCTTTAAGACAATATTCTAGTTCATAAATTATGTCAATGGTATAAACCTTTTTAACTTTGACTTTAAATGAACGTCAGTATAAGGCCAAATTCGTGAGTTTAGAAATATATCGGCTTTATATCTAACTCTTATATCAATTTATTTATTTAACTTGTTAAATTAAGTTTCTGTTGCTGAATGTATTACAATTGTTGACAATGTATGACTAATACTGAATAAATGGATATGGATATGTATTAAATACTATGGGACAATGATACACAAATCAACCTTGTCGCAAACTATGGGTACTAGACGACGATATACATAATATATAAATACATATATAGATAACATCCACGACTCAAGAACAAATATTCGAGTTCATCACACAAATATTTGCCCCGGCCGGGATTCGAACCCGGGACCGCCGGCTCAGTAGGCAAGTGTCTGCAAACTACGCCAACCTCATCGTCAATGTATATTACAGCATTATACTGGAAACTATTGAATAAGAGCAGTGCGTCATCGTGGGCAACTTTAGGAGAGACCTTTGTCCGCAGTTAATGACTATCGGCTGATGATGATACCGAAATGTATATTATGTCCAATAAAGCTAACGTATTCCCATCGGATTTATTCATTGAAATCGTTTGAAAACTTTCAAGAGAAACGAAACCAATTCGAAATGAAGAAATGAACTCTCTCTCTGATTGTCTGTTAATTCTTTTTCTTCTTCTTCTGGACCAATTTAGTTGAAAGTTGGCATAAAGATGGTTCGAATATTGCAGAGGTAGAATTATATCTTGCCGCGACTCAGCATCACCTGTCATGTTCACACGGTATTGAAATGACAAGTGACAGGTATTTGTCACGTGTCATAGTTAGGTATGCTAGATGTGTTGGAGAAAAGCATTGGATCGTTTTTAATTTTAAAGCCATCCCTTCAAGACTTGCAAATGGGGGGTTAAATCAACCGGGGGGAAGAATTTTAATTTTATAGTATCTATGGAAGATGCATCACCTAGGGGTTTTCTAATTGAAGGTTTCCTAATTAGTCGTTTTAACCCTTTATGGCGCAGTGGTTTATGTACAGTAAGCGGACCCTCCCGCCGAAATCGCGGGCAGAAGTTAGTAAGCAGAATATAATATAAAGCCTTATGAAATATAGAAACACCAAATATGCCCTGGCTTATCCTGGACCTAATTTGCTACATGCCTCGCTCCTACATGAAGTCTTTCAATCACGACAAAACAACGTGAGAAAAATCCTCCCATAAATAAAATGCAAACGGTACCATAACACCAAATAATGTGGCGCTAACAAGCCAATATGGTACGATTAGTGGCCAGAAAGGTTACTTCCAAGTTAGGAATTCTATGTCTTATCATGCTATCCCTCTCGCCCACGTTTTAAACTGTATTTGAATAAGCGGAACAGCATGATTCGTTCTAACATCGAACGTCGGGACAAATCTTTGCAGGGTTGTGTCTCACGGCGTTCGTATATCATGTGAGTTGAGTTACTGTTATGATCCGCAGCAGCAATAAGGTGACGATTCTTACTAGGGGAATCCCGAATTCGGAAAGGCATTGATATATCTCTAATTTAGCAATATCTCGGCATTATCGTGACCATATAACAGACAAATAATATTATATAGTCATCATCTTTACAGTAGAATAAGGAGCCATGAATGAATACCACCTAATGTTTAATTGTCCCCTGGCGCTTTTAGAGTTGTGGTTGAGTACAACATATCTACTTTTATAAGAATATGCCAATTTAAAAACCATAATCCAAGAGACAACGCTAGTATTTTATTCATTAATTTAATAAAAGGCACGACGGATCTAATTTGAGTTTTCAAACGATTCAGGAATATTAATCCGTCTTGCCAGAATTTGAAATCTAGGTTTCTCACAAATTAATAAATCCTTTGAAATTAGCTCACAAAAGAAGCCCTCAAATTCTGTTGGATTCAGTAAAATTTAGGTTAATTCACATTTATCTTGCAAATATTGAACAAGGAAATGTATTTGTTAGGTTGGTAGGGTCAGCATCAAAGTACCTGATTATTTTACTACCGGCCTATAGCAAATTTCATACTAAAATTTTCAGCTACTGTTGACGCAATCTGGGCAATAAATAAAGGGAAAGACGTATTTTTTTGCATAATGTACACTTCTGAAAGAAAATGATCGAGTGCTCAATATCTTTGGCACCTTGAACCTGAAGTCACCTGAATCCTTCCTGGCAATAAGCATAGTAACGTAGCAATTGGATGTTCAACTATTCTTGTACCGACATTGGGTAAAATCCGTCCAGATATTAAGCCGTGATGGGCCGACAAATAAATTTGTACTAACAGATGGCGTTCTACGGCAAAAGACGCGCGACTATCTATACACATTCTTCATCGCGCTGTTTTTTTCTATGATAATGACCACTCTCCATAAACACTAATACAATTTGAGAATTTAAGGTACTGAACTTCATGGCCGGTATCATTTAATTCTCGAAATTGTATGGGTCCGTGCAAGTGTAAACTGAACGGCTTACTGAAAAATGCTCCATGTTTAATTTCGGACGCGAAACTAATCGGAACAGCTCATCACGACGTCGCGAGCAATTGCTTTGAACATTCTGTAATAGCTAGCAACCGCGCGCGCGGTATAGAGTCGTTCGCGGGATGAGCTTAAAGGGTCAAAATAACGAAGTTATCGATAGAAGCATCAAAATTGGAGTAGATAATAGTTACTCGAAAGTAAAAATATGATATCCCCTTCCCATAAAGTATCCTACGATAGTTTTTTAAGGTAGAGCACTTGTCAGTTTGAGCTCTTAGAGCTTAAAAGTACTTACGATGTCATGCTCCTGAATCACACTGTTTAAAAAAATTGAACTTAATAATTCAAAGAGATACTGAACAATGTGAACAATGTGTTATTTTAGACTGACATAACCAGAGATAAGTCAGAAGGCATCCACTTCTCGTCTATATCGCCCTGTCATACCATCCGTTCACATCTGAAAATGTTGATCCATCGACAAGTCCCACCCTATCGCGGATTGACGCGTTGTTTGAGCCCCCGCCAGCTAAGACGTAATTACTTGGGGAACAGTTTGTCAGCCAATTAAACACCTTTGCTTTATTAAGAAACCGCAGCGCGCGATCCGTAAATAGGAAATCAAAAGCGCAATTTCAAATGAGTACGAAGTTTCCGGCTCTCGTGCAAAAAATGCTTAGCCATTTTTACTGGCGTTTTAATTTGATCTTTTATGCACTAGGGAGGAAACAAACTTTGATAAAACTGTTGAGAACGGAAGAGAATTCGAGCAAATGATAATTACGTTAAAATTATCATAGGGAACCGAAAAGAGGAAAAGTTGTATCAAGGAGAAAAATTTAAAGATAATTTTAGAATATAAAAGAGAAGAATACAATTCAATATTGCTGACGGGTTATACTCCTTAACGAATTTATGGCTAAGAACCAAATTGTTATCCCTACTGTGTTGCAAAACAACGCTGTAAAATGTCAACATTCAACATATTCATTGACGATACCATGCCGATTGTGATAGTGACTTTACAACATTGTGTTTAACGTTGTTAATGATCCAGTGTTCCTCTGACATACACAGTCTTCTTGATCCCTAAATTATATTAGCTGTATTAAAGAGTAAGCTATTTAACTAGATCATTAAAGAGATCAGACTTGTGTCTTAAACTCAAGTCACCAGCAACGTGGGTACAAATCTAAAAAAACTTACCGCTATTCTTGCAAAGCGGTCTCTCAAACACGTCTAAATTGCTTCTCATTACAAAAATTCCTAACTTGAATTCGAAGCTAATTAGATCTAACGGCTTGGTAATATCTCACAAGAACATTTCTTAACACTGAACTAAGACTTTAACAAAGACTCTAGTAAGATGCATCCCACACTTCTTTCTCCGTAGATATGAAGACATTTGCTACACCATTCATCGTGACTTGAAATAAAGGAGTTCAGTCGAAATGAAAAGGATTATTGTTTTAGTTTTATCTTAATCTAACGATATAAGCGTCGGTGTGTAACACTGTCGAACAGGGAAACCGTGGAGAGGTTCTGATGTCGACTTTGAATGAACGCTAATGAAGTATGTTGAGTTTTTGTTTTTTATGAATTGTGAAATTTCACACAGGCATGTAAGCGTGTAGATCTACCACCAGCTTCAAGGCAGCTTCGCTTCGGACTTCTTATAGATTCTGGTTTGTATTCTGAGGTATGTCGCCCCTAATATGACTCGATAATAATAAGTTCCCTAACCCCACTAGGATGCCCTAACATCGTCGCCAGTTACATGTCCCAAACAAAATAATGGTAGCAAAGCATCACCAAAAGAATTAGCTTCCAGAAATTCCCATATTATATGTCTGGATACGAGAGCCATCGTGGCAACCCGGTGAAGGAGGCGACTAAATAATGTTGATTGTGGCAAACCTATAGTCCGTTGATAGTGGTTAGGGGATAAAGAAATTAGAGGTTGACTTTTTTAATTTAAATTGGATAATCTACGTTTAGAACTCTTTAGTTCCAAAAAATCTCAAGTTCTTGAGCTTAGTTGTAAAAAATATATATTCCAAATACGCACATCACTCGTTCCCTAAATAGTTCCTTAAAAACAACAGATTATAAATAGCTTGCAGACCATTGGAAAATGTGTAATGTTAATTAACAATTAGATATAAAATTCAGCTCTCAATTCAAAAACAAATGTTACCATTTCACCATTATGATTTTATCACATAAAGTACGTCACCGATTCAAAAGTTCATCAAGGCCGCTCCACTCATTTTTGTGTCACTTCATCGCTGGAAGACGACATTTCGTGGTCTCCGCTCCGTCATTAATTATACGCCGTGCTTTGTCCCCCAGGCTCTCTGGTCCATTGTGACAATATTTGGGTCGCGCCTTTCAAAACGGACCCCAACAATGGAGTCTGTACGTAGACGGATCATCGTCGGCGATGGGAAAGCAGGTAACGAACTCTATAAGATTATTTTAAGCCCCGATTTGGGCTTTTGATAGCTCGTGATATTTTTGATAGCGCGCTCAAACACGAAGATGTTCGAGCGACAGTTTAAGACGATTAAAATATGATAAATTAAAAATAAACATTGGACATAAGATATGCTCAAAACTTCACTGTGGAATGATTTGTCGCATGCGGTATTTCGCGGACCGATACCACCCTTCAAACCTTCTAAAAAAGAGCGTATTCTCACCTGAGAGGCTGGCAACGCACTTGTCTCTCCTCTCTCCTCTGGTGTTGCAGGTGTCTATGGGCGACGGTAATCGCCTTTCATCGGGCGATCTGTTTGCTCGCAGGGGGAAAACCCCTTGTGATATAAGAAAAGCTATTAATTTTTCAATGGATTTAACACGAGAATGATGTGCTGCACTCCTTTGAATGATGCTGGTATAAATGAAGGCGAAATGTACGACAGTATTGACAAGGCCCCTGGACTCGGACTGAGCAACCGGAAGATAAGGGACATTGTTTGCTGAAAAGCATCTATTCAGTAAAAATGTCAATGGAAAAGGGTACTTCCGAAAGGCAACTTTTGTCGTTGAAATATGTCTTCGTGGTAAAATCCATTTTTTTTTCTACTGATTTTTTCCTTTTTTTAGCTTCAATCCTGTAGCATAAAATAAAATAAAAACTGGCATCTTTATTGGTAACAATTTATGCAAAATTGCAACATATTTGTAATCTATTTACGATAGGAATCATACATTTTAGATATAATCATAAAACTTACACTTAAACAATATTAAGCATAAAATATGGTAAGTACATAAATAACTTTAAATTGTCCAATCCACTTATAACAACAATCAAACCGATTTCATAAAACAAACATCGCTAATGGACAATTTAAACCGTCAACAATTATTCACAATCCCAATTAGTTTATATGTACACCCAATTCGCCACGACAATGCGACCGTACCGTTGATTCAGTTTCATTGTCCATACGAATATGTACGCACAAATTACCTCACTAAATGCAAGCACGATAAATGACCTCTCTAATTAATCGACTGAGTCCATCGACGTCAAAAATATGAATTTTATGAGGCTAACTGATTAAAATAATACATATTTAACAAAGAGTTCACTTAAATTGTAGCGACGAACCACTAATTTATATAACAAAAGAGTATCTTAAATATTAATTCAATAATAACTTTTCACTTATGAACATAGAACATATATAGGCCTAACTTCTTAAGATATTCGTTTACATCACTGTCAAGTGAAATATTTTTTACGAAAAAATAACTGAACGTTGAGTTTCTTTCGGCGTACTTCTCAACAGTGGTCTCCTGTTGTGAAATATCGGTAGACTCAGACATGTAAGTGTCCTTGTGCCTACTTCCAGAATTGAGGCAGTTCATCATCATCATCATCATCATTTCAGCCATAGGACGTTCACTGCTGGACACAGGCCTCCTCAATAGATTTCCACATGGGCCGGATAGCAGCGACCCGCATCCAGCGAGTCCCCGCAACTCTAACCAGGTCGTCCGACCACCTTGCGGGTGGTCGTCCTACACTGCGCTTGCCGGTACGTGGACTCCACTCGAGAACCTTTCTGCCCCAACGGCCATCGGTCCTTCGAGCTACGTGCCCCGCCCATTGCCACTTCAGCTTGCTGAAGGCAGACTAAGGCAGTTCACAGAATGGTTATTTATTTTCTGCATATAGGTATGTATATTTATACGAAGAGTGTATAAAAGAGTAATGATTATTAATCAACGATGAATTAAAATATCTAACAAAAATGTAGGTACCTGATTCTATATTTCTCTACCATCACCTAACGTGACAATGATGATCCGAAAATTCCGACATGCATAGTCCATACGTCTGATATCTACGGCTGGACCGAATTAATTGTCAAACGTGCCCGGGGTACCAACATAGCCCCTTCAATTAGACTTTCAAGCACCATTCCAGTCTTGCACCTTAGCTCGGAAATCGGACAAGTTTTTGTTGCGCATTCCTCAACTAATCAACAAGAGTGTTGGCCCCAACAAAAACTCTTTCGTTATCAGAATAGATTCGGAATGTCAAATAAAAGATTTATTTGCTCAAAAGATAATCGTTATGATTTCAGGTCACTGGCACTAAAAAGTCATATTGTTGTGGTATACCTAAATAGGAGACTTCTTATGGATTGTTTTTAGCGATAACGCACGCAAAAATATCAAATCATGAAACAAATCCGATGCCAAAAGTAATTACGGAAGTAGCCTGATTTGTACGCCAAAAATCACTCAAGCAAACTATTCTTAATAAGAAACTTGATAAAACATAATTATCCTGCCAATCGAGAAGGCACTGTACAAATAAATGTTTATACTCGATTATAATGAATTGTACCTATAACCCATAAACGTAATGTCTTTATACTAGTACCAATTTGAATCCCATGCCATAAAATCGAATGATTTAGTTTTACGGTTGACCATCATTCATTTTATCTTAATTAAGTTTACATAGAGTTGTCATATATTTTAATTAGGTCTGCTGTTGTACCTTTACTTTAAGCATCATTAAACCTGATGAAGTTTATTCAAAACATACACTATACTATACAACCGAAAAACATCAATCCAGAGATAGATTCTTCGAATTTAACCGGTATTATCGGACAACTTAAAAAAAAGCTCTTCACCATTACTAAATATTTGTTCCAAAAATTATGGATATCATTCCTCATTCTCTCGTAACAAATACTTAAGCAAAAAGAAGGGACAGGATTCATGATAAGAAGGAATAATATAACACTAACGAAACTAATAACAGAGATCAACCCAAGACCTGCAAAATAAACTCTAGGTGTCAGTTCAATTAATTGACAGCGTAAAAAAAGATTTTTCATAATCATAAAAAATAGGATAACATGATCGAGACAAATGGCGTGAAAACGAGTTCCATGTAGAAATACGGTATTTGGTTGACCCGAAGAAGAGAGATGGAGAAAACTCAAGCCACGTTCTGTTCTGGCTTACGATATGATAATAAGATAATATGAATCAAAATAATAAAATTAATTAATAGAGTACCGAGAAGAGCTCAGAGTAATTCTGATATTATTAATTACTTTGTTATAACTTGAACTTAGAGACTGATGCGACGAACCAGAGTAGAGAGACCGAGGAAAGTCTAGGCATACCTTTATCTCCAGGTTCACCAATGAACATATATATATCATAGTACACATGCACAAATAAAACCAACCGAAACCGCTTCCAAGTCACGTACCCAAGACTTACGGTATGCCACTCTCGTTCAGAATTAAAAAAGCATATCTGAATATTATTTACTAGGGCTGTTAGGACTGTTAGGGCTTTGTAACTTGCAGCAGGAATTAAAAACTAGGGCGAATTGTATCGCAAAATAAGTCGTAAAGTTTTTTATTATGTGCTCATTAAAATAATACTCATTAACGTATAAAACAAATACGTTGAATGTTTCCGTTTCAGCTTCGAGGCCACTTTCCGCTTGTTTGCTGACCAATAAAACCCTATGATTTTTTATTATAATGGGTGAACCTTGCACGATATGTTTATTACCTGAATAACTTTTGCCTGGACGATTTCAATCAAGACCTGGTTTTATACGCTGTGATTTCAATTAAAGTTTCACTATACAATTAAACGGGTTCGCATTGAAGGAAATTCTTTTTTGTTTTTTTTTTTTATTGAGTAGCGTGCAGTTTTTAAATCAATGTGCTATTTCAGTTTCAATATTATTTATTTAGCTTAAATTACACAATATCCAGAAAAAAGAATCATTTTCTTAATTTTGTAGCATTTTCTTAAAAGTAACAACTTGCAATTTGTGTACTGAAAACACCGTTGTAATGAATTTCAGAAACTGCAAAATGAATGAACAATTCGGTTTCCTTGCAGCGAATGTTTTTCTCGTAACAAAAAAATACGATATTCATCACAAATTTGAACTTTAAAATTCATCTTTTTAAAAATGTTGAGCTGAAGGCTAGCTGAGTAGATAGTTCCCAAAACCTTTTCTAAGTAATTTCAATAAAAAAGAAAGCCAATGCAAACCCATTCATTATTTCCAACGGACATAATCCGTACTAAGCCAGCTAAGTCGCAAAATATGTTGTCAAAATTAAAACGCTCGATTGAACAGAGAGACAATATTCGCTAGACGTAACAATTCGTGCGAGATTGTCTTCGTGGATTAAAGGACTCTCGGTAATTCTTGTCTTTCCTTTATACAAAAGGACTTATTTTCTAGAAGATTGCCAAGACTTATGTCCTTTCGTAGTTGAGACAGAAAGAGGTTTCGGGCAGTGTAAGTAAATATTCTGTCAACCGCACGGATACGCACAATGATGGCCTGCGGGCTTTCTACCAAAAATTGCTTGACTGACGACGGTTCCGTCTATTTACGATCGACATTGAAGTTCGTACTTTTAATGTTAAGAATTTTACTCAATTTGCTTATCACATTGCTTAAGTTAGTTAAATAGGTACAGCAAGTCAAGTAACGTGCATAGGGGGTCACCTAGGATATTTGTTTTATTTGGCTTATAGCTGTGGCGTTCAAAATATTCTCATCAGTACAACAGTATATGTTCCGTTTGGGAACAAGGAAAATTGGAAAGAAACCAAATCTTCAAAAATAACTGTTTTAAACATTATTTTTTGTATAAGTGTGTATCGATGGGCGAAAGAAATGCAAGTGAGCGAGCGTAAGGCTCCAGAATGTGTCGCGACTGTATAAACGGCTGTGATTGGTTGTTCACAATATGACGCGATATATATTTATAATTATATATATATTTTATGATTGAATTGAATTATATATATATATATTATAAGTTATGATTGGACGCGGCTCGATACAGTTCAATAAATATGTGTCATATGTAGTGTGTACTTAAAGTCTATATTTGAATGATGAACGCTGCGGCGTGAACAGTATATAAGCTATCATAATCTTAGTCTGACGTACCTACTTTATGTACTAGTGTTTTCAATAATCATGATAATCATAATCATAATCATCTTTATTCGTAAGAAAAGTTACATGAGAATATCATTCGCATTTGCAATATGTACGTAACAATTTTAACAATATGATTCGGTTTGGTCACCGAAAATCAGGATCCAGATCTAAATGACCCGGGTATGTTTTATAAATTGAAAACGTTACTGAATCAGCATACAATTTATTTCACTCTGTACGTCTGTATTTCATCAAAACGGTGTCACACATTTTTTGTTGTTTGAATATACAATTTTATATAAATGGATGTACGGCTCTCTTTTGAGCTCAGGCATCGAGTACACAAGTATAGGTAAACACACACATCTTCTATCCAAAGCAAAGTACACGTTCATAATTTTGACCAAAACTGTGTGTCTTTGCACCATCAATTCAGTGGCTTTACGGTGTTTGTTCCTACGGAACCCCGAATCTTTGTTTACTAACAATGACGTGGAGACTTCGCTAAGACGTCACTTCTCCGAAACCGTATATTTGCACCGATAATGTAGGTACCATTCTACTGTCATAGTGTAATCCTACGAATCTCGATACAAAAGATGTCGTAGTTTCGATCGTTTGTCTTAACTAGAATAAAGCCATTATCGTTTGTTGCACCGATTATTGCGAAAATTGATATGCGCATTTCTTAATTTCGACTGATTTGTTTGAAAAAGAAGTCTGATTAACCAACTTAAATAATTTTTAGAGGTTAAGAATGATTCAAAAAACTAGTATTATATCAAAAGAAGAAGTGAATGATGATAAAGAAGTATACTAACGCCAGAATTGGGAACATGAATGGTGAAAAGGAAACATATATTGCATCTATATAACTGTCTACTTACGTTATATCTTTATAAAAGGAATTTTACGAAGCTTAGCTATATAAAGTCACCCCCACATACAAAACAATCGCGAATTGGCATTCCACGTATATATTTGAAATTTTGATTAGTCTACCTATAGGAGAGGGAAGATGTTAGGTCATGTCATACGTCACGATAATTCTACGTCAAGGTGATAAGTAGAAGGAAAAAGGAAAAGAGGAAGACCAAGATGCCCTGGACATATGTCCAGACATATATATGTCAATAAAAGAAAAAATAAATGCTTCATCATATAAAGAAGTAAAATAAAAAGCGGAGTGTTGAATGACCTGGAAATTACTCCATCGACAAGAGCCTAGCTTTTAAATATAATATATGATGACGCTACCGAAAGTAAGATTATTTTCAGAATTAAATTGTTTCTCAAGGCATACTTAATTCTCATTAAAAGGGTTGTAAACGGAATAGGTTAATTTATGGCGATTAATTGTTCTAGATCTAGAGGTCAATGTAAGCTATTAACTGAATTTCAATAAAAAAACGCAAAGGCGATTATCACAAAGCACCTAGCGTTAAAAATAAGCAACTGAATTGCGAAATGTTTAGCGTCAGTCAGTGTCGCAATAATACTTTATAGTTATTATTACACTGGAGAGGATATAAGAAAGTATTAGTAGATAAGTTTTTGTCAGTCTGTCTGGCGACTGCTCCATTTAATAAAACTGCTTTGTCATCGGCACCACAAAGGACACTTTTCAACTTAATTATATTTAAGAAAAAGTTGTTGTTGGCAAATCTTAGTGAACAAAGAAGTTATATTATTTATTTAAACTATAAAACAAAGTGGATGGTGGAGTGGTGGTTTTCTGGAAGAGATCGTTCTTTAGTGATAAGATCGCCCATTGTTTACCCCTATTGTAGGTGTGCAAAAAGTAGTAAATATTCTATTCTATTCTAAAGTGGACTTAATTCTGTATATGTCAGGCATTAGAACCAAGGTTACAAAATACGGGTTAAATTGAGTTCAGCTTAAGTATCTAATATTATTTTGATGTGTCAATTTATTAATACAATACAAATACTCTTTTCACCTCACCAGCTCAAACATGGCGATTTTGCTGTCAGATAACAGTGAACAAAATGCGATTTTGTTTCGAGCGTGAGTAGAAAGTAGCTTTTTATTTTTTTCAATATCTGACCACGAATTGTCATTCTTCAGCCAAAGGTTAATTATAAAATTTTAATCATTTGAATCTCGATGCACTCTGTTTCTTTCATATTTATATAAAAGAGAGGGATAGAAACTTATCAATTTGAAATTCGATTTTCGAATCCGACCTCGATTGAGAACAGTTCGGATACGCGATATACCAAAACATTCATTAAAAACACCCGAAAAAGTTTTAATTGCAACGTTTTTTTTTTCCTTATTATATTTTTATTTAACGACCGAATATTAAAATAATTGTACCTTTTATATAAAACAATAGATCATTGCTCAAATAAAATAAGATTTTTCAACTTATTACTTATTGTAAATATAATAATAATTTATAATTTCACCATTTATCATAGATGCATATTCGAAACGTACCTTAAAAAATATCGAGTTCATATTGTAATTGCTATTTTCTTTTGCATTTATTTTATTTGGTGTTTTAGGAGTAAAAATATTAATCAATTTATAAACAAAATCTCGTAATATAATATGTATTTATAAAAAAGCACGTCATGTATCTGCTAAATCTTCAAATTTGATCAAATAATGACAATAACCGTGTTGGTTGGTTGATTATAATTTCAATTAAATTATGTTGTTATTCCTTTTTAAGCAGCACTTATCTATTTTCTGATTAATAATATTATTGAAATCAGCAACAAAGACTATAAACATACGTTGGAAGAAAAAGCACAAAATGTCGAATATGTTCTCGCTGATGAGGTGAAAAGTTGTGTGTGCTACACGAGAGAAAAGTTTTTTGCATCTCGTGCTGTTGAGTCCCTCGCTACACTCAGGATTCTAACGTAGAATCACTCGCTGCGCTCGTGATTCAAACGTAGAATCCTTCGCTTGCTCGGGACTCAAAATCAGCCCTCGTAACAAAAAACAACTTTGCTCTCTTGTTGCACAAATAGCTATTATTGCACACCTCCAACATCAAGGAATATACAACCCAATATGAGATACATTACAATAACAGGCAGAGGTAAACAACAGGCGGTCCTATCGCTATTTAGCGATAAGACCGTTTATTATTTTCATTATGATCAAAAATACCTCAGTTTAAAATGCACTATCATGCCAGGACGATTATATTTCTATGTTCTTATACTCATTACTGGTTATGGAACATTTTATGACCAGTGGCTCGGTGAAATGTAGACCTCGCGAATTTGTTGGTTGTGTTCGAAATAGCAGACATTTGTGACTTTTTACGTTTTCAACTCCAATATCTCAGTCATTTTGAAAAAAACCGATTGACTGAATCGATGAAAGAATTATACTTTACGAACATTCACAAAATTTCGGGTTGGTTGAGAAATGCGACAAGTCGAGAACCTCTGGACATCCGGAATGCGGACATGCAATAGAATTTGTGGCCAAATTGACACGGAGACGCTTAACTCACTCGGCCAAAAACCAAAAACAAGGATAAAAGCCCACACCACAACTCAAAAAGACATCAACATCATTACTGAACAATATGGTCAACTCCTTACAAATAATAAAGAGATAACAGCCGAAACATTCCTTCGAACATAGGCTGTTATATATAAAAAAACCGGCCAAGAGCATGTCGGGCCACGCTCAGTGTAGGGTTCTGTAATTGCTCATCCTTCGCAATAAATTGCTGTTTTAATCCCAAGGTTTAAGTTAAGAAAGATTTTAAGCTCTATAAAAGGTCGTAAACGCCCTAGAAACTGTAATCACTTATTACCTTCTGGAAGTCAATTTACATTCTTCTAAAGAAAAAATATGAAATTTGGCGATTACTCAAAAACGGCTCGACCGATTTTGTTCAATATAGTTTTCATTGAAAGTACTGATAAGGTTACATTTACATGAATTTTTCCGATTTTTTTTGACCCGTGGTTGAAAAGTTAGAGGGGG
This sequence comes from Apotomis capreana, assembly GCA_947623375.1. NCBI lineage: Eukaryota > Metazoa > Arthropoda > Insecta > Lepidoptera > Tortricidae > Apotomis > Apotomis capreana. The sequence goes on along the minus strand of OX392511.1, from coordinate 24,891,337 downwards.
GGGACACTATTTTTTTTGTTTTCGGAGCGAATATTTACAAAACTGCTGAGTTTATCAAAAAATAATGTTAGGAGACCCCTATTATTTTTACAAGACCTATTCAACGACACACCACACACCAGTGTTGAAAAGAAAAAAAAAAATTCACCCCCACTTTAGGTGTTCGAGAGGTACCCGAAAAAAATAAAATTTTTGAATTTTTATTTTACCGTTCTGTCGGCGTTATACATACACATACTTATACCAAATTTCAGCTTTCTAGTACTAATGATCACGGAGCTAAGCCGCGGACGGACGGACGGACGGACGGACAGACGGACAGACGGACATGGCGAAACTATAAGGGTTCCTAGTTGACTACGGAACCCTAAAAAGGTGTATGGTGAAGTTATGTCCCCTAATCCTCAAATCACCCTCATTTAGATCATCAACGCAAAGGACAGTATGTAACGACATCGTGACTTCGTCCTCAAGGAATTTTATGATTTTGAGTCATTATCATGATTCCGATCAGCGTTCCATCAAAAGGACACACACGAAGCCTTGGGCAATTAATCTATCTAAAATATCTTTTATTCGAGGGTGTAACAACGTTTAATAATCTTGACGCGTTCTCGGAACAACGAATTCTTGTTATACACCGTTTGCGTTCAGATCCGTCATGTCGCGACGACATTTTTTTTTGCTTTTTATCTGGATTGAACTTGGGTCTCCACTCGAATACGCTTGAATGAACTACTCTTTGTATTGTATGAAGGCTTACGCTTAACATTCGATTGAACAGTTTTTTTTTGTACTTACTTTAAACTTATTTAAGGAACTTTGACCTTAAAGATGAGCTAGCTCCTGAAAACCTAAACTTACATATTAATAAACCATAGATACAAAGATGGAAGAGACCGGGAATCGAACCCGGTACCTCTGGATTACCAGCCAGGGCCAGCGCGTTAACCTTTCCGCTGACCTAACGCCCAGATAACTTTTCGAATTTTCCCTTATGCTTTGTGTGTCGATCTTTGAATTGTTTACATATTAATAGTTCGCATACATTTTTGAATCCTTAGTCTAATAAAATTTTAGGTATATGTGTACCCTTTCTCCTAGAATTCCCGTATTTTACGTTCAAGTATACAAGATACTTGGAGATATTCCTTTGTTCGGGCAAATTCGGTGTAGGTATGTTCTTGGTAAGTCTTGGTGGCATACGGTGGCATCCAATTGCATCGCGTTTAACATAAACTACGAATAAAATACCGTACCGTAGATAGGTTTTGCTATGATCAAAGGAAAGAACCTTCTGCAGTCTATGATTTTCTGATTTAGCGAATTTAGTCCTTCTCAAATGCAACGAAGGTAACGAATGAAAAGTTACTGTTTATTACGTTAGTAGCAAATACTGGTACAAATAATGTCCAATGTTTCCTAATTATGCCTCACTGCTTATAATTCTAACTAAATAGGGAGAATTCTCAATCTTCTCCAGTTCAAATAGTTGCCATTGCTACAAACACAATTCATAACTGCGTAAACAAAACGCGATGTTATCACTTTTGGCCCATTCATAAAAAGATCATGATAACCACCGAGTCCTGCCCTCTAACCACAGTAGAATGTATACTGGTCTTAAATATCGGCACTTAATACCGTGTCACATTAACCTCTTACATGTATAAGCTTAGGAATTTATCATAGAAGTTGGAGCGACGTGGTTCAAAAGACTTGGTGCAGATGCTATGATAAAAATCGCAACAGAAAGCGTAACAGACAATTGAAAGCGTAATCGCTAGTCAAAACACGTGCTCGGCACAAAGTACCCAAAGATTCTTGATAACTCGACAAAACCTCGTTTTTTATAGTCAAAAGTTTATCGGCTTTTGATCATTATTATACTATTCCAAAAAGACGTAAGTATTTAAGATTCTTTAAGATACATACGGCGTTTTAGGTTAGCTAGGATTTTGGGCACATTTGTGTCTCTGTGGTCTTATCTCCGGATTAATCACCGTAAAGTAAGCCTCGGGCCCCGACCGCAGTTTTTTTTACTTCAAAAGGTTTCCTTCAGATGTTTTGCAGTACGATGTTATTTTAAGATATTAGCTGTCATTTGCAGCTTTTCTGTGGGTTGTGTTTGATATCGACAATACTCAGACATTTTTTTAACAAAATTTCTAAAGCATACACGCGAGTGGTTCAAGAGCTAATTGCTTGATATAATGATATCAAAATGAAAATTGGTTCGCAATTTACTTCAACCAAAGGGTATATAATTATGTAACATTTTACATTACAGAAACATTTCCAAACAAGACTATTACCTACTGCATTCTCCAGCTTTCTTATATAACTCCTATCTTACTAAAACAAAAAATAACCATTACATAACAACCCAAAAAAGGACTGTCTTAAAAACAAGGAAATACCTCGTACTCTCTCAAATCAGCGCTACTCTTAAGTTAAAATAATAAAAGTCATTGGCTAGCAAAGCACTGCTGAAACTAAATCAATCGGTTAAAGTACACCAATATTTTGACACGTTACTACAAAACATCGGGCAAATAAAGTGGACAACAGTAGCACTTTTTATCACTGCATTCAAATTACAATTGGTTGCATAATTTTTCCGTTGAATAAACGCCATCATTCCATGTCACGATTGTACTCACTGTCCAGCAAAAACGGTATATCTCTACATATATCCTGTACACTTATCACGTTTTTGTCTGGGGTATTAAATGGCATTGTGTTTTTTCCACCTTTATATTTGTGGACAGTGATCACAACAGGCTATAAATAAAACACGCCTACTTTTGCGACATTGTGCAGGGCTTCAATTCGGCTTTATCAAAATTCGATTGTTGCTGATAGGTTTCGGAAAACAAAAGATTAATGAATAATAAAAGCCGGGTGGGCGTGAAATGGAAGTGCAAAGATGGTTCCGTGCTTTGCTTTGACACAATTTAATTTGAGTTCAGCATCAACAATAAGTGGAATTTATATAAAAATTATGCTGGCGTTCATTTTTAGTCCAGTCAAAACGTTTATATCTGCAAGCTCAAAAAATACATTCTATTTTTTAAACATCACACTTCACCACTCAAAATTTTAAATTTACAAAGTATTCCAGCTTTTACTATCAAGTCTCTGTAGTGTAGTAATGTCCCTCAAAACCATTTAAATATATTTAAATGGTTTTGAGGGACATTACTTTAATGTAATCAGAAATTAAATATAGTACAGAGACTTGACTGACCATTTAAATATATTTAAATGGTTTTGAGGGACATTGCTTTAATGTAATCAGACAGATCATTTTGTTGCTCGATTTTTTTCTTTCTAGGCTGAGTGTTCTAGGATTTTCGGTATTTAATCAAAAATATTGCATTATTCCATTACCTCCACTGGACTGGACAAGAAGGTAAAAATATTTAGTTGTCTGGGTGCAGAACCCTAAAAATTTATATTTATGATGCAATCCGATTCATTGTTCAGATCAAAATGATACATGTAGAATTGTTTCTTGTTTTCAAACTCGTGATTGTAGGTAATGTATGCAGTCTGTATCATTTGGTACCACTATCTTTATCGTTTATTCAACCAAGCAACGATGCTAAAGGCCCTTCAATCACCTTTCAAATCAACACCTTGTTTTAATACAATATTTTTATTGATTCAATTTTTTCATGTGGAAACACCACCTTTTGTATTTTTATAAATATAGAAAAATTTCAAAGGTCATGAAAAGCAGGAATGGAATCTCGAACGATAATTATATGGAATCAAAGACTTGGTGTTATTGACGTAACGATGTAATAGCTCAGTTGAAAGAGCACTGCGCCGGCAACTTAGGGTGGCAGTTCCGAGTCTTGCTTACATTGCATTTGGATTTGGATCTTTCTTTTATAATTGACCTCAGTTTATATTTATAAAACAGACTTCTAACTCACCGAATATTGGTCGCACGTTATTATTTTCACTTGTAACTAAGTTTGTCCGGCTGCTCTTTACCTCTGCCTGTTGTTTTAAAATATCCCATGTTGTTTTGTATTTTCCTTGGTGTTTGAGTGTGCTATAAAGAGTATTTGGCCGTCCCTGATGAAGAGATCCATACAAGTTCGAAACATGTCGGGCTGTTCCTGACAATTTCACGTGAGTGTAAACCGCTTAATACAATAATTAAGAGTATTTGGATTTGGTATGGTCGCATCAATAGATGCGCAATCAAGTTTGTGTAGGAAATTACAGTCGACAATCAAATGTGTCTCTTCTTTGGTTTCCGTGACATTTAAATAAAACGATATAATAAGTTTAAATCGTTTTATTAAAATTTCCATTGTGTTTTTCATTCGGTTATATGATTCGAGGATGGAGGTAGATGATGTACCTACTCTCACAGTTTAAGTTATGTAGTAAGATGAACATTTAGGTGGCGTCGCTATTGGCTGCGCCACGCACGACGACGCGACGTTGGTAACTGCATCCGTCCGCCCATAGATGTCGCTTCTGTTCCAATCCAGGACTTAATTCTGTAACATCATTCGCTTGAGCTGTAGCACACATTCGTGATGTATCTACGTGTAAAAATAAATATGAAATGTAAAAGTATGCACTCGCTCTAATAAGTAATATCTTCTTGTGCAGTCCATAATTTCAATTGCATTATGCATAAATCAAATTTCTAAACATGTTTTTAATCCCGTCCGTCGCCGCTCTGTCACGTGTTTGCACAACTTTTAATAAAAATGGCGTGTTCATAAAGGAACTATTATGGATCGCAGAATCCCATTATAACTGTCGGCAAAACCTTGGGCGGGATGGTGTGCGTCTACGCACGGCATTGTTTGGTAATCCTGTTGGTTGCGCAAAAAATGTGGGAACTAACGTGCAGTGGAGGGGATAGTGAGGGGAATGAGATATGTTATCGATAGTTTTTATTATTAATGGTAAGATATGTGATAGTAAATAAATAAATTTTAAACACGCCAACAAAGATAAATAATAAATGGATATAATCAATCACACCCTATTTGTAAAATAAATAAAAAACGTTTTTGTGTTGATTTAACCTTTTTAAAGATGAAAGATATCCTTGATACCACTTTTTAAATTACAAACAATTGTGAAACTATGCATATTTGCTATGTCCATGCATATGACTTAACAAAACTAGACAAACGATTAAAATAATGGTATGAAGAATGCGGTACGAAAGCAGAGAATAGTCAAATTAATAAGATTAAATATAATTTGAACGGCCCAACATGTTTCGAACTCATCAAACATGGAGAATAATCACGTTTTTATGCTATACACTTCAACAAATTAGTATCACCTCGTGCCGGTGCTATGAGTAATGGCATTGTTTGCAATGCAATCGATTCAACCTGAGACCTTTGACAAAACGACCTGCATTTACGATAACGTGTGTGCTGCAGTGTAAGTCTTGTCATAAGCTGATGACATCGTGCAATTCAACGTCAACTGTAAATGCAGTGTGGACAGAATGTCGATAAACATTGTCACGTGTCATTTCTCAAATTAAGGGAAAACCAAGTCAATTGCGAGATCAATTTATTGAATTTGCTTCTTTTAAAACCAGTTTACATATCAATTTATCTTATTCCTAAAATTGGAACAAAGCTAAAAATACAAATAAAAACCTAACCAAATGTATGCTTACGTCACACTTGGATTCAAACCATGACCATGTAGACAGCCGGAGATCCAGCATCTTCTGCTGCCGACCAGCGACGGAGCTTCTACTATGCGTGTGATTACATTGACCATAAAAAAATGGCGTCATTACATTGCCAATAAAACGTTATCTTCGGCGTTATAATAAAACCATTTTATTATAACATAACGCTATTTTAGTCTAGAATACATAATTTAAAAAGGCAAAACAGCCAATAAATACGTGTAACATTAAATTGTATATATATTTTCATTACAAAAAAAATCATTGTCATCCTTTGTTTCTATAGAATAACAGTAACGCATTTCAACAGCATACTGTATATTTTTAAAAGTGACACTAAACGACTCAGTTCTCTAACAAACATTAGCAAAAATATCGATACTCTATTCCCATCACTATGCACCCCGAAACGCATCAATTCGACAGAATAACGAGTCCACCATTCAAGCCCACATTGACAAAAGCACGGCAAATAGCTCGCCCTATTATTGCTGCACCATTTACATCCAAAAAGGCTTATAAGCGTTGCACCTACGAACATCCTTTGGACGTTCTAGTTTTATATGCAGCTGCTCTAGCCTAAGTAACAAAAAGGTATTATGTGCGTTGGAATTATGAACGTATTTAAGCTGTTTTTAAGTTGTGGGTCGGTGTAGCTGTGTCATAATAGCTGAAGGAGGCGATTATTGATGGCCCTAGTGGGCGACGCAACTTTCTCATTGTGGGATTTTTCTTTGCAAATCAATTGAGCTAAAGCTGTTTTACAAACTTTTATTAGAAGCTTCTATTCAATTTACTACTTAAATTAAAATGATTTAGTGTAGTCTACATTGAAAAAACCGATCCAAATTTCATATATTTGTAATAACATATAAATAAACTTTACTTTTTCTACTGTCTGGTACTGTCTTTTATACTTACGTTGTGTTTATCTATCAATTAAAGAGGACTACCAATATCTTAACAAGGTCATACTTCACCGTCGACAGGAGGCGCCATTTTAGACCCAAAGCAGTTGGTGATCATGAGACCCTCATTTAATGAGTGACATAGAAAATACTACTAAAACTGAACAGCTTAGCTTAGCTTTTTAGCTTCAATATTGCATATTGGTTGAGATCTTGTCACTTGTTCCAATTAACGCTAAATATATTGGAAACTACTGGTCCTATTTCCGAAAACAAAGCTATAAGAACCATCTCGACGGACAAAGTCTATCAATAAGAAAAAAACATACTGAAATTGGTCCATCCATTTGGGAGTAACGATACCACACACACAGAAGTTAAACTTATAATATCCCTTTTTTCGACGGGGGTTAAATAGAGTTAAATAACTTATACGGACCTTTACAGACTAACCTCTGTTAATTTATGTTTGTAACCTCGTTTGTAGGCTATCTTATAGCCACAAGTATAAACTTAACTAAATCATACTTACACATTATGTGGCAACAGACAATATTACTACTTTACTTAGCTTCCCTTCTAATGAATATACGAGTAAGAAATGTTATACAGTGCAGTGCCTCAAGTGTAAGTATCCAACGCAACGAACCATTTTGATCACGTTTACGTTTTGCGTATAAATATTTTTATCACAAACGCGTTCGAAACGTGTCAATAATATCATAAAATAAAACACAATAGAGCTTCTGAAGACCTTATTACTCAACAAGCATTTTATTAATACTTTTAATAACATTAGGCAGTATTGATTCCCAAGGCTTGTAAAACGTATGCTGGGTGAGGTTAGCCTTTGGAGGCTTCCGCGCTTGGTAGTTCCGACTCTAACTCGTAGATGGCGCTAATAGTTGATTCACTCGTGGTTTTCTTGTAATACGTACATTAACCCTTCGTATGCCGTGTCCCGTATCCGTCCTATACAGATATAGGTAAAGGATACGGGGAGGCGGCATACGAAGGGTTAAACAGGTAGATAGAATCAAGTAAGTTTGTGACAAAGTCTGTATCTGAATACAAATCTATCACCTATTTATTAATATAATGATCTGTGCAGGGTGGCTGGCAAAAGCTGGATGAGAGTAACCGAGGATCGCTTACAATGGCGTGCAGTTGGAGAGGCCTATGTCCAGTAGTGGACAAGAATAGGCATGATTTATTAATTATATTTAATTATGATAAATATATATTTTTAAAACTTTTACTGTCACATGAAAATATCAAGGGATTTCTGGTTTTATTTTCAGGCAAAAATAAAAATCGACCAATTACACAAATCTACCTAGTCCCAAATTAGGCTGCAGTAGGCCCCTGGTACGGGTACTAAATAGATGGCAATTTCCAAACACTAATGTATATTTGCACACTCTTATAGCAATAAATAGAAAACTTTCATGACTCAAGAACAAATTTCTTATCACGCAAACATTTGTCTTTACTAGGATTTTGATGACGCGATTGGCGCAGTGTTAGTGCAGACTGCCTACTGAGCCGGCGGTCCTGGGTTCGAATCCCGGCAGCGCAAATATTTTTGTGCTGTACTCAAATATTTGTTCCTGGGTCATAGGTGTTTTTATGTATGTAAGGATGTATATATTACATATTTCATCGTCTAGTGCCCAGAGTTTTGCTTAATTTGGAGCAAGATCGATTTGTGTAAAATTGTCCCATAATATTTATTTATTCAAACCCAGGAACAGCGGCTTCGTATGCATCCGCGTTGTCGTAAATAACTGAATAGATGAATATTCATTTATTTCTTGTGATTACGCAGATGCAGCATTATTACATCTTCTGACGACAGTCACACATAATACCCAATAATTTTAGGTACAACGAAGCAAGGTTAATCAGTAATCCATGACCCCGTCAAGTTTTTTGGATGTTATGTAAATGTAATTATTAAAAGTAACATTTATTTCTTAAAATTCGTGAACAAACACGTGATATGAACATGTTTGGTGACTCTACAATATTTAAGTACCTATGTAGTCAAGTTAGATTAGTTATGTATGTACCTACGCAAATTATGATATACTAGCGACCCAGCCCTGCTTCGCACGGGTGTAATTAGAAACCTCTAAAATTATCAGCGTTTCTCTACTAGGTATATTATGCATGTTTTATACATAACCTTCCTCTTGAATCACTATATCTATTTAAAAAACAGACAGACAGACAGACAGGAAGTGACTTTGTTTTACACTATGTAGTGATACTCATCATCATCAGCCTAAAGATGGCAACATCATTAATGAACAACGGGTCTCTACAATATGCCGTCTACGGTCGAACAAACAAAAACATACTAAATACATCGGACCACAGACATCGAAAACTTGGTTCGCACGTCCGTACCACTTGCAAACATCAAGCACTGTGTCCGTAAAAAAAATTTCGTAGTGAGCCAATTTGGTTGTTTTGTGCGAACTTTGAAGGTGTTCGTGTTCGTTTTGCTACTTACTTTGAACCGTCTGGACGCGGCTAAATACTTTAACAACAAACCGCTCTTCGTAATCCACGTATAGACCCGTCCATCTGAACGTGGTCACCAGCCCATTTTAAGGCCACACTGCGTTTTCCAGTCCGCACACTCCATTGATCCTCGATTCTTTGAATATTATAGTTGCTCGTGCCACTGAGATCAGTTCTTGATCACATTAGGTCTAACCATCACATTACAGTACATAAGATACCATCAAACCAGCCGAAAGACATATTGTTTGTTTACCCACCTCCTCCTTAATCGGTCCCTCAATGCTGAGGATCGTGACTGCCAACATAGTCCAGTAGGTATTCCTTTCTCCATGACACTCGATCGGTTGTCTGTTGAAAGGCTGCACTCTAACCGGCATGTCAAGGCATTCCGAAACTTGCTTTACCCACCGTTTTAGGCTACGGCCCAGACCCAGAGGTCTCTTCCCTTCAACTGTGCCTATCACCATCAGGTTTCCCAAATTGTCTGCATCGGTGTCGGTTTGTTTAGGTAATGCTTTCAAATTCTCGTTCCTCTTTATTCCTCAACAACGTCTTCCTAAGTACTGTGGTCAGGTGTTCCTATTCGTGGTCGTCATTCCAACCCACAAAGACGAAAGATCTAAGATTGTGCCAATCCACTTTCTGACAACTTTTAATACCTACCTATTACATTGCTTTTAAAACGCTACCTATACTAGATTGGATTAAAACGAACAATCAGGATATTTACTTTAGTGCATGCTGAAGATAATAAATATGGAATCAGAATGGCGTTTCTTGTAAGAGCATATAAATTTATTTTAGCATGCACTTAAAAGTAAATGTCTCGGTTCTTCACCAAGTTTATTTCTCGGTTTCTTGGATACCTGTAAATCTGATTGACCATAAAAATTATAAGAAGCGTTAAGAACAAACGACTAGGGTAAGTTTTTATTAAAAGTACGAGATCTTCACGGTCGGAAGAGCGGAGGCGAAGGAGATTGCAACTTTTAATTTACGAGTTAAACGTCCGCTATAAGGAACAATATTAAATTGTTCGTAGAGGATAATCATAAAGCTTACAGCGCAAATGGAGCGTGACGGTGGACAGCGGCATCGGTGGAGTCGTCTCTGCCACAACTTTAACATGCGATTCTTTCTCGCGCAAGATATACTATCTCTTTTTTTACAGTGCTGTGAGAAAGTGACGGGTGATGCTATGTTGCGCGACAAGAGTCACGAACCATAGTTGTGCTAGACGGACTGGTACAGAATAGGCTACGTCATTTTGAATTTCTTTCATGTGAAACAGGTCAAGCGTTTAGTCTATGCCAGAGAACAGGATGTCGGCGTAGGTACTTCATTTTGGCATAACTATTGTCCCAACTTTTTCGTTTCGCAATAGTGTCATTTATTACGTTTCTTTAACCAATTATCTTTCATGGCTTTATTTTTAGGGTTCCGTACCCAAAGGGTAAAAACGGGACCCTATTACTGAGACTTCGCTGTCCGTCCGTCCGTCCGTCTGTCACCAGGCTGTATCTCAAAAACGGTGATAGCTAGACAGTTGAAATTTTCACAGATGATGTATTTCTATTGCCGCTATAACAACAAATACTAATTATAAAATAAAATAAATATTTAAGGGGGGCTCCCATACAACTAACTTGTTAAAGATTATATATATGTATAGGTACGGAACCCTTCATGCGCGAGTCGCTCGCACTTGCCCATTTTATTAAAAATAAGTATACGTTTATAACATATTAGATTAGGTTAGGTTTTGAACAGTATAGCGCTGCTGGTGAAATGAAACAATGAGGAAATAAAAAATCTTTTGGTGAATCTATAATTAGCTAATTAACAGGTTAAGTTATTTTATACATACAAATGAAATACCTACTGCAATCCCGCATCAACACCGCATGAACACCTCCTTCTTTATTTCTTATATTTTACTAAATAAATAAAAATAATTAAACATAAGGCCGCTCCACGCCATTCAGCAGTGCACCGTATTCGCCGGCTGGCTGCAAGATTCTTCTACGGTAAACCCAAGATAGATATTTGACGCCTCATTTAGCGGAATAGCTGCATCCTGGTGCAGCCAGCATCAGCTATACCATTTGAATATTCTAATTGGCATCATAGATTGACCTGAACAAGGCTTCAAATTTTCCTTAGCGTTTAAAAGCAAAGGTACCTACAATTTAAAGTTGAGGAAGATTAGTGACACGTGTCTTCCTAACAAACTATATATTCATTTCAAAGCAAAATAAATAATTTTTAACAAAAAAAAGAACCGACTTCAGTAAAACTAAAAAACCAAAAATGACTTTATCAATAAATAACCGAAAGCGCCGTACATGTCCCTATAACATTTGAAGAGTTCCCTCGATTTCTCCAAGATTCCATCATCAGATCCCGACTTAGTGCCAACGGGACCAACTCGGAGTTATACCCTTTCGATTAAAAAAAAAATTGAAAATCGGTTCGCGGTTGTCGGAGATATCGAGTAACAAACATACAAAAAAAAATAATTAGTTCGTATAGAGAACCTTCTCCTTTTTTGAAGTCGGTTAAAAATGCAACCACAGTTACTTCAATAAAACACATCGCGAAAGTAAACGTCAGTGGCTATATCTTTGACGGATTTCATTGTAATTGTCGAAATTTAGCTTCAATAAAATAATAGCGATGGCAATAGAATCATCATCATCATCATCATCATCAGCCTGTATCAGTCTACTGCTGGACATAGGCCTCCCTCCACGCTCTCCTCCTCCAGTTACCACCCACTATCCTACGAATGTCGTCGCTCCATCTTGTTACAGGGCTACACTACGTTTACCGATTCGTGGCCTCCACATCTGGTACAGATAGTCGTGGGGCGTTTAGGCAACATAATAGACTAAATCAACCCCTTACAATGTAGTTTTAGTAAGTAAAAGTATGTATCTATCAGTGGAATGGCAGTCACAAAACCCGATTCCCACCGGCTTACCTTAAGACGGTTGAGTAACGTCTGAAGAACCATTTTCTCTTTTCTCACCATCCCCTTTCCGCCATAAAACCACACATGCCGGATTATGATGTCATCGCTTCACCGTGAAAAATATTCCCACACGAACCAAGAAGTTTGGAAATTTCCTCATCTGCCGAACTATTAAAAAATGGAACTCCTTGCCGGCTCATGTGTTTCCTCCTTCTCATTACCCTTCAAATGAAGTACCTAATGGTCAACTGACATGGCACCGTTGGTTTCTTGTCTTCTCAGTTGCCATTGCGACTTGGGCTCCTCTTTTTGCATGCATCAGGCGAAGTGGAGATACTATGTTGTGCCATTATAAAAAGAAGTTCTCAATTGATTTTGACAAAACCTAAATCTGTCCCGGCATGCCCAAAGACTTTGTAAGAGGCCGCGCCACTGGTGTTTATGTTTCATCTGAGCGTGTCGCTTCTACGCATGCGTATTCTAATACTTTATTTCGTCATACTTAAGGGTGCTTTTTTAGGGTTCCGTAGTCAACTAGGAACCCTTATAGTTTCGCCACGTCCGTCCGTCCGTCTGTCCGTCCGTCCGTCCGTCCGTCCGTCCGTCCGTCCGCGGCTTAGCTCCGTGATCATTAGTACTAGAAAGCTGAAATTTGGTATGAGTATGTGTATGTATAACGCCGACAGAACGGTAAAATAAAATAAAAAAAAAAAATTTTTTTCGGGTACGTCTCGATCACCTAACGTGGGGGTGAATTTTTTTTTTCTTTTCAACACTGGTGTGTGGGGTGTCGTTGAATAGGTCTTGTAAAAATAATAGGGGTCTTCTCACATTATTTTTTGATAAAGTCAGCAGTTTTGTAAATATTCGCTCCAAAAACAAAAAAAATAGTGTCCCCCCCCTCTAACTTTTCAACCACGGGTCAAAAAAAATCGGAAAAATTCATGTTAATGAGGCCTTATAAGTACTTTCAACGAAAACTATATTGAACAAAATCAGTCGAGCCGTTTTTGAGTTATCGCCAAATTTCATATTTTTTCTTTAAAAGGTCGTAAGTTGACTTCCAGAAGGTAATTATTATTATTATTATTATTCGACACACCAACAAAGTACAAGGCTTTACATGTAAAAATTATCACTAAACACTAGGAGCACTTCTAGCCCGCACCTCAATGACAGATGTGCAACAGCATTTTTACAGTTATTGGACCGGTTGGCAAAAAGGCACATAAATACTTAACTTAATCTAAAGAAACTAGTTACAGAGAGAAAAAAATAAATTAATAATAATAAACAAATCTTGCGACTAAGGAACTATTACGTGTCACTAGCTTGCGAAAGCAGTCTACGCCTCCAGCAACCGATACTGTCAGAGTAGATGTCCAGATCATGCACAATTTGCAGCGTATTGTATCGTTTCTGTATTCTGTTTAGGACGGAAAATTTACCTAAATTTGTTTTCGCTAGCTTTGGTCGGAAAGTGGTGATGCGTGAGGGTCTAACATTAGCACTAGGTACAATAAAGTTAAAACTCTCTAGGACGCGACCTTCATTAATTTCCCCATTTATCACTTTGTGTAGCCAAACAAGATCTAAATAATCTCGTCTCTGTTGAAGAGTGCACATATTGAAATGTTCAAGTCTTTTCTCGTAACTGGTGCGTTTTGTGACGTTTTTAGAACGGTCTTTATAGGCTATATACCGAGTAAAAGAGTGCTGGATCCTCTCCAAACGGTCGATATGAACTTGGTATGATGGATTCCAGACTTGACTACCATACTCAATTCGCGATCTCACGAAGGTGTTATAGAGCGTAGTGAAGGTCTTACAGTGTTTGAAATTTTTAGAAACTCTCTTGATGAAACCTAGCATTTTCAAACTCCCCTGTATCACGTTATCAAATGTGGCTGATGAAATTTAGTTTACTGTCGAGTATAATACCTAAATCCCTGATATTATTGACCTCCTCTAATATAGTATCTTTAATTACATAATAACTCTTAATGATGTTCTTTTTACGGGTAAACTTAATATGTTGACATTTAGAGGCATTAAGGACCATATTATTGTCGTCACACCAACGTTGGATATTGTGCAAGTCACTCTGCAGAAGGTGAGCATCGTTAGGACACTTTACTTCTCGATAAAGTTTAAGATCATCAGCGTATAGTAAGCATTTGCTGTGTTTTACTACATTAACTATGTCATTTACAAACAGTACGAAAAGCAAAGGTCCCAGATGCGAACCTTGAGGCACTCCCGAGGGCGCAACATAATATTCTGATTGAAACCCGTCCTTTACGACTCTTTGTCTCCTACCAGTAAGATATGATCTAAGCCACGTAATAAGTGATTACAATTTCTAGGGCGTTTACGACCTTTTTATAGAGCTTAAAATCTTTCTTCACGTAAACCTCGGGCTTAAAACAGCAGTTTATTGTGAAGGATGAGCAACTACGGAACCCAACACTGAGCGTGGCCCGACATGCTCTTGGCCGGTTTTTTCACTGCGAGCATTCGCCTTGTAGCAAAAAAAAAATGTTTAGAATGAAGTTCGATTTAACAATTTAAAAATTTCATGGTTCAGGCAGGGTTCAAACCTGCGTCTCCAACGGCTTTCCGGGCCGACACGGGCGTCCTACCACTGAACCTGATGCGAGAACTATTGAATTTTTCAACCAATAGCTAACAAAAACAAGTGAGATTTTCATTTTTCGTCTTCGTCTGCTATTACTAGATACATACCTACTGTATTCAAAAGATCTCCAAGCAGCCGTGAAATCAATAATAATGTACGAGTGTTGACTTTGAACTTTGCTTCAAAATAGCATTGAAAACATTTCCTCATCGATTTTAAGTACGGATAATACGGATTGCCTGAATATAGTTGCATACAATGATGCAAAATGATGACTGCCATTTTACTGTGTTGAATAATAATTATCACGTACACAACAGATCCGTGACAATAAAAGACTGATAAATATATTGCTAATGACGCACAACATAAACTACTGACGATTATTCCAAAAACTTACAGACATCCTTAAGACAGATGACAGACGTCCAATCGAATCCCAGATTGCCTTTGCAATAATTAGCATTTTTTATTTATTTGTGAAACAATTTTTATATTAAACCATTAATACAAAAATCAAAGCACAAAGATCAATTTAAATGCGCAACCTGGCCGAAGAGACCGGGAATCGAACACGGTACCTCTGAATTACCGTTCCAGTGTATTAACCTCTCCACCACCGTAACGCTAGAAAACCTTTTGAATTGTTCCTTATGTTTTGTGTGTCGATCTTTGCATTGTTTATTTTAAAGACTTTACACCTTATATTCACATCTTACCGCACTACTTTACAGCAGTGAACGAGCAAGCGAGAGATGGCACTGTTATTTATAATTATGAAACATGTATCTCATTTCTTTTTCATTTTCTTTGTGCTTTGGTATTTGTATCAATGGTTCGGCAATTTTCTTTTTCAAAATGCTCGACCATACTTCATACGTTACTCAAAACATTTCCCAAATCACAGCTCAACAAAAAAGGCATCTCATAAACAGAAAAGTTACAAGATAATACCCTAAATGTATTTCCGCGTACAAATTCCGCCGAAATCTGAAATCTGATAAAACTCTCTCGATCCATTTCGTGGCAACTTTCCTTTTATCTTTACACCGCGGAACGCCTAAATTTGTGCACGCTTATCGGCGCTCAAACTTCGCGAATTCCATTTTATATTCAATCTTTCAGCAGTCACTGCACGAGAGTGATAAGGGGAAATGTTTTTTTTTCGGTTTTCAAAGAATCAATTGAGTTTTTCATTTTATCACCTGGAAATCAGAAAGCTGAATAATGTATACAAAAGTACCAGTGGCAGTGGCAGTGGTCATCTTAGAGATATTTAAAGCCTGACCAGAAATATATTGAGGATTGTCGAGAGTCACTATAACGACATTAGTTTAAATATCTGTCATCCCTATGGTTAAACTCGTAATATTATTTAATGGAATACACTAATTTCCTGACTGTTTTTCGTATAGTAAGCACGTGTACACTTTATTTATAAGAAATATAACGATCATGACTGTGAATGGTTTTCGGCACTTTCTTTGGATATTTTTAAATATTTGTCTTTTAAAGAAACCACCACGAATGACATTGAAATTGTTGACAAACCATCGTAAAACCATTGCCAGTGTGAATTACTTCCAGTGAAATTCCGCAATATGGCGCATCCTCATGTATTCATAGTCAGGCTTACTATACTATACTTAGTCGAGTAAAATAAATATCTGGTAAAAATATGTAAACTATTACTGACAACTTACGCTGAATGCATATTATTGCAATAAGAGTATTTTATGAATAAATTGACTGTTTGTTGAGTTGATATTAACTATTACTATAATAGTTTAGTATCCTTTACGAATAAAATACTGACTGTTGAGATTCTTTCGGCGTTTCTTCTCAACAATGGTCTCTTCTTGTGAAATGCCGGTACATTCACACATGTAAAAGTGCCTTTGTGGCCTGCTTACAGAATAAAGTTTATTATTTCATTATTTATTTCGGCTTCCTTTTGTTATCACAGACAGAATCCGTCAGTTGCCCGACTTCGTTAGGAAAAAATGGTCTACGTGGACATTTTTTTTCTGTCACACAATATTTCCAGTTCTTTGGTTCTAAGAATGTAAAGAGGATGTTTTTCAACTGAGTACATGATGTCTCATATTTTGCATAAATAATGAACGTACCTATATTTTTTGTACAAAATGTTCCTAGTCAAACATATAATATATTTTCTTATTTTAAATAATTTGGACTTTGCTATTCTACCGAAGATTACTGTTGAAAGATATACAGGGTGATGAATCCTAATGGATTAATAAGGAGAAAATGAAAACTATATTAAAAGATAGGGAATTCTGTTCTTAGGAACGATGGCGTCAATTTTAGATTTAATAGAAACTTTTTATTAAATCTCATACATAACCAGGAATGGAACATGGGACCTGGCTAAAATTCATTCTTTACAGCGGTTTTGATCGGGTTATGTATGAAATTATGTTTATGTACGAGATTTATAAATAAATAAAACAGGTTTCATTCAATCTAAAATGGTCGTCATGGTTCCTGAGAACAGATTTTCCTATCTCTTATAGTTTGTGACTTCTCCCTACTGACCCATTTGGATTGATCAGTGATCACCCGGTAGGTATATTATGATATGACCGCCGATACCTTATCGTCGGCTAAATATATCACAGTAGGTAAATGTCATTTTATTTAAGGTGCTTGTATTTAGAAGAGGTCAAGTTTTTTTATTTATAACATAAATCGTCTTCAATGTCATCCATGTAGTTCACCTTGATTTGCCCCCCGCGAGTATAACAGCGTCCCACGACGTTGCCTCTTGAAGAGAAAGTACCTACCTTAAAAACTGAAGATAGAAAAATTTACTGAAAGACTTCATTCTTATTAAAAGCTTTTATTTAACTTGCATTGTATGTATGTATGTATGTATGTATGTATGTATGTATGTATATATCTAAGTAAGTTTGTTCGGGTGAAATCTTGCAACTCAATTTTGAAGCAGATATCGTCAACCGATTGAGCTGAAATTTTGCAAACTTACTTGACTTTGATGACAATACAATAATATGTTACCATGGGGCTGATCTGATGATGGATCCGGAAGGTGGCCATAGGAACTCTATAATAGAAAAAAGCAATCCTACCGAGCTTGGGCTCTTTAGAATCGTCTCAGTGAGCATTTGATGGATATCCAAAGAAAAGTACAGTTGGCTATAAAAGCTTGCCACTAAAATGTCATTTTTGACAGAAACTTATTTTATAACCAGTACGAACTGTGTAGTGGTACTACATAACATAGGTATAAACTCGCGACTAACCTGTCATTTTGACTTGTTGTTTTCTGAATAACTAACATGTTCTCCTTGAAACTGGCTATTGAAATAGATTACTTACATTCTCGACAGCAAACTTTGATAGCATTCATGGCACAGGGACTCCTGTGTAGTCCAAAATAACACGAAAACTGACACTGGTCATACGAAACTTCAGGCTGCCTTAGCGAGCTTTATCCTGAACAGAACTAGGCCAAGTAAGGTGATTCTGAACCGCCAAACTACGGCGCATTTTAATTTAACACTCATAAGATGAAGTCTAGCCGTTTTAGAAATCTAACACTAAACCAAAACTGAGAAATTAATTTGTATCATTGAGGGGTACTGATTCGAATAAACTTGTGACAGGCCATTGTCAACGTGAGTTTGACAGGTCCTAAGTGTGTCCGCGGCGTTCTTCGAACGCAGCGCAAGGTGGTTAGTATCAAGACGTATAATTACAAATATTAATAAAAAACATTAGTTTTGATTACTTCGAGCTGTAAACGCATAAGTAATATAAAATGCAACTTTATCCGTATTCATGCAACTGGTTTGGAATATTCCAGTCCATTTCAATTTTTGACAGCTAAGCCACGTTAGCGCAATGAGGTGCGTGTGACCAGCTGAGATGTATCTGTCCAAATCGATAGTGAGTCTGGAACCGCTCGTCTCAGAGTTAGGCCGCGTCGCCTTACGACGTCGGCATTCGTGAACGCAGACGTTTTGTCGAGGAAAATATTCATTACAATGTCACGTCCGTATTAAACCAGTGTCGCGAGTGCGAAAGGAATTTTCGATACAGTGCAGTGTTGCGTCAGTGACCGCGTGATACCGAATTTTACTTCTGTCTCTGCCTGGCTGTTAGCCGGCGGAGCCTTCAGCGACAGCATGAGCTGCTGCCGCGCGTAGAACGCGCTTCTTCCCCCCGTAGGCCGAAAGTCGAAGAGGCCAGCTTTCGTGGCGCCGGCGTCCACGCCGGCTCCGATGCCAAGGGGCTTCACTGGCCTCTCCACCGAGAAGCTAGCCACCCTGGGCGCGGTCTCGCCGCGCTATGCGTAGCACGGTTGACGGCCGTGCTCAGCGCCATCCAGCCACCTCGTCTAGCCCCTGCTAGACGGAGCCGCCACCGACCACCAGCGCTGCCTTCTCGGCGGTTCGCCCGGCGGCCTTTAACCGCCCGGCGGCTTCTTCAACGGCGCGTCTATCCACGCTGCGAGTCGACATTAGATACCACAGAAGGGTAAGGTAGGCGCCTACCATATGATCCCCGTACAGGCCTTATTAACGTGCACATCGGTCGCATCGTCTCGCGCGTAGGTTAAGCTGTGCTTTGCAATATTTATCGTGTCTGAAGAACCTTGAATACACATGTATGTAATGGTCAGCATATCTTTCTATTATATTATCCCTGACAAACACTCCACAGCAGTACGGTCCTTGATCTAAAGGTTCAACTCCACCGTCTGTGATTGTCCGAGCAAAATTTATCTTCAGTAAGTACAATAAGGGTAATTGTTGTGATCTTTTCATAATTTAAAAATATTCTAACCTGACCACACAACAACTGCTTTAAAATAATGTTTAATCATCGCATGTCATGTCTGAACCGGTCATATAACTAAATGTAAAAAAAACTGTAATTTGAATCATTATAATTTATTTAATTTTCTATCTACAGAATCTTTCTACAGTATTTAGGGTACTTTGTGATGTGTTCATCAACTGGGACGGATTTTATATATTGTTACAAGGGGCCTCCCTCGAAATTCCTTACAACTTTTGTCCTAAAATAATTTGTCCTAACATCTTTCTCCTAAACACTTTTTACGTAACGTTCATTTGCCATAATAAGCATGTGCCCTAAGCGTTCTTTTGTCTTAAAAGTCAAAATCCATAATACAAAATTACTTAATACTCTCATATCCTAATATTGGAAGACCTAATGTTTGTTTGACATACGACGTACAAGTCCCATATATGAAAAACGTGATTAAGCACCGTTAGGTACGACGACGAGCAAGGCGAGGAGGAGTGTTAGGTTGAACTGCGACCCTAACGAGCGAGCGAAGCAAGCGAGCCGCGCAGGTCTATATCGAGTTCAAATTCAAACATTAGATATTTGATAACGGTACGTAACCCATTAATCTAGTTCTAAGGCAAGTCCGACTTGGCTTAGGTTAGGTACGACGACGAGCAAAGCAAGGAGGAGTATAGGGTTGAACTGCGACCCTCACCTAAAATGAGATTTGACATGCTACAATTTCGATTTTTTTTGATACAGGGGGATAATAATATTTCGGTCTTAATACTTTTCGGCATAAAAAGTAGTTGACAAATGATACTTCGGAATTCGAATAAGTGACAATTTGAATCATATGCGAAATAAAATTGCAACGACCTGAGAATTGGGAAATTAATAATATGGGAAATGTAATTTCGGGCAAACAAAATTACGGGCAACTAAAAAAATGCGAAACGTTTTCGGGATTTTAATATTCGGAATTACAATTTTCGAGTTTATGGTAGGTAACCGCAACCGCTGTTGCCTTTAGGGTGTTGCAGAGGAAAACGTAGACGATATCAATTTATTTAAGGCTTATTCTAAAACTTGAAGTCTGCGAGTGAGGGGATCTCAGATGTCGATGATCTTCTAGTTTTCCAGACACCCTTGGGTGATGATATTTTTTTTCTATCAGATGGTCTACTTACTTATGATGTAGACAAATTAAATTTAACACCTTACAATTTTATAATTTATACAAACAAGTCTACATGATCAGTGACGTGTGTAAATCACTATCATGGAATCTAATATCCAAAAGCAAAAAGGCGTTAAATACAAAGCAAAACATAAATCGTGTGAAAACAGGTTTTTTTATAAAGCTATTAAAAAAGGCTCATATCTCACGTATGTTTCGCCTTCTTACGTCCTTTTGGCACGGTGTAATATATCGTGAATAATGACGATGTTGTGTAGCATATTTAATGCGGGACAAATCAGAATTTCAAGTACAAGGTAGAAATAGTGTGACTTCGGCAGTCGTGTCTCGTCCTTACTCAAAAATGTTTGTGCGGTACTCAATAGTGGCTCTAGCCTTAATAGCTCTGGTTAAATCCAGTGTTGGTAAGATTTTAAATTTTCATTATTCATTTAATCTTTTAAGGAAATATAATGTTTTGTATCCCTGTGTATTGTGTATATAATAATAGAGAAGATTCCTGATCAGCACTCTCGCTAGATAGTTGTAATAAGGGTCAGATGTCGAAAGTACTCCTGGACACAATAGGCATCGTCAGGAGGTTCCTCTCTCTGAACATTATAAATGACCTAACCTAGGGTCCTGTTCAGCGAGGCAGGGCTCAAGCTATGGGTGGTTAGGTCTACAAAGAAAGGTACTTCCTGACGAAGCGCAGTGTCCAGTCCATCTGATCCTCGATCCAGATTTTTCTAAATATTACTAACTTACCGATTATATTGAATTATTTATGTACACAGGAATAAAACCTTTTAATATCAAAATGTTTCACAATTCTCAAAAAAATTTGAACAACGAAATAAAATATATATTACTTTTGGTGCTAAGTTGGAGTAATTTTTTAGCCTCTGTAAGACCGAACTATATTGTAAATTTTGAAGTCTGGATTATTGCGAAGATTCCTTTAAAGTATCGATACACACAAACACCGTATTTTGTTATTTTGAAAATTTACACAAATGTAATATTATCTCTATCTTTCGCGATCCGTTTTTTTACCACTATTCCCCAGTTTCGGATCTATTCATCCCTTGACTTGAATTGACTGATAAAGCAGCTCATTTAACATTAGCACCACATATTTTCACTGTGTGTAATAACAATTTATCTTCATTCCCAGTACCCATAACAAAATGTAAGGCGGACGACTCAAAATGCTTGAAGGAGAACAGCCAAGTCTTGATCCCTCTGTTCGCCGCCGGGATCCCAGAGCTTGGCATTGAGCAGCTGGACCCCGTGCACTTCAAGGAAATAGATTCCAGCAGTAACACTCTGAAACTGACTTTCAGTGACGTCACTCTCAAGGGACTGAGCTCTTGCAGATTCAAGAAACTCACGTAAGTTTTATGAAATGAATAATAGAAGCTTTCAATACGCGGTAGATTGATCGAGGCAATATTTTTGGAGCATTGATATCTACAAAGGTCTGAGGGATCCCCGACATGCTTTGAACGTTAACTGAAGGCCTGGAAACGATAAAGCCGCCTATTGTTTGCCTCTGTTTGTTTTTATTGAATCTCTTATGGTTTGCTGTTCCTGTGTATTTAAGGTGTGCATAAAAGAGTATTATTTTGTGGAGCCAAGGTCAAAACTAACTTAGCTAGTACTAGTTCATTACCAGCTAGAACTACTAATAGTTCGTTAATTCTTGAATCTTAATAAAACTCAACATTATTCCCCTCACAATTTTATGAAACTAAGTGACGTTATAAATATTGCTGAACTTATGATCCTGCCAATTATATAGATACATAAATTATCTGAAACCAGTTTAACCACCGTCGATCCAGATAATAAATAACAGATCTTACGTAAGAAGCTGCCCAAACGTTTTTTTTTTTGTTAGAAACCCAATTAAATTATTTTATGCAAATGAGTGATAATTGCGGAAACTGATTGCTTATACACATTTTTATGATCTCTTGGCTTAGTTTTGGTTTAATTAGTTTTGTATTATTTTGCTTCATATTGCGCATCTTAAATGGCTCAGTTGGTTTGAGTGTATTCTATTCACAATAATAGATTATCTTAATAGTGGCCATGGAAACATTATTACTAACATAATTACTTCCTCGTTTCGTTTGTTCAGCTACCCAAAATTTATCTTGGTGCCCGCAAAAGGCCTGTGCCAAAAATACCAGTGGCCTTAGAATAAGTAATACTAAAACGATAGTCTTCTTTACAACCTACTTCTATCATTTATGTGATGAGATTCCCAAATTTGTCCTTGCAGACAAATTATTATTTTGTAAAGTTCCTAGTAATAAAAAAAAACAAAAGGGAATGAATCGACATCATGACAGATAACACGGACGGAACTTAGTCCGTGGCTAATCAAAACTAGCTTCACTTTCAAACGCTTAATAGGTTGTAACTGTTGTAAGCGTATTTATTCTAAGCATGTGGCCTAATTCCATTTTTCATTTCATTTATTTATTTAGCCATAACTTGTGATACAATTTTACCCATAAGATGCGGTTATAATAATAAATAATAAGACTGACATAACTGGCATGACTGGTATAATTAGTCTGACATTGAGATACCTACCTATAACTACTTAGTTGATATATTGGCCATACAACGGACATATTATAACCGCGATATGCCCGATGGATGGATATTGTAGACGTATATTGATCATTATTATTCTTATCACTTAAAAAGGTAATTAATGGTAAATTAACCACTGAGCTGAATTAAACGTATTATATTAGCGATAATTCACAGATATTATTTTATTATGTTAGTTTGGAGCTCCGATTCTTAATTTACACCTTATTTTAATTCGACTGTGAATCGTTTTTGCTTTAGGCGTGACCCTGTCAAGATGGTGCTCTCAGCCAAAACCCACTGCGACGTTGTCATGGACGGTTTATATGACATGAGCGGAGCGGTCCTCGTCCTGCCCATCAACGGCAAAGGAAAAGTCCATATTGAGCACGGTAAGTCAAAAAAATCTAAACCTGTATAGATTCCGCCATCATCATCGTTAGCCAAAAGACTTCCACAGCTGGACAAATCTAAAGAAGTCGAGCATAACCCCTTTTCCTGGTGTTATTCATCATTCCCTTGCCCTTATTCCATTTATTTGTGGTCGGCGCAGCATGTTTTCTTCCTCCATTCTTCACTATTACTCATCATCTTGTCGTTTACTTCCTTCTTATTTATATCATCTTTCATACAATATATCTGATCTTTTCTTTGGCTTTGGCTTTCTTTTCCCTTTCTTCTATATCCTTCCACATGATGGGACGGATATAGAAGTTCGCCAAACGTTATTATAATAAGAATATTTTCTAAGTAGATTAAGGCACCAGCACGATCTTGCCTGATTGTATGATGAAGTCTCAGATTAATTATGATTGCTGCAAGAAATCTGCAGGCACGGAATATTTATACAACCGTGAACTCACACATGAGTTGAGGATGCCCCATTAATTCTAAAAATTAGTCCGACCGAGGTGTAGTCTCCGACGAACTTGCCAGTGACCATCTATTTATACTGGGAATGGTAGTAAACGATTAACAGATCTTCCGCGGTAACAAGGACATCAGGTTCTTTGTCACACAGAAAAACGTCAAGTTATCTGTGATTTGCAATAAGGGTAAGGTCTCGTGTAATAACAGAAGAAATACATATGTATATCCCTTGAACTCGAACTCGGGTATGACACCAGCTTGACTTCTGTCTTTAATGTCTTTATCTTTTAGTTTCTTCATTGCGTCTTCTTCGCGTAACATTTCCTTTTATAAATTACATTGATTAATCGTATTGTAGGTATTAGAAATTCGTGTCATCATGATTCATCTTCTATTGTCTATCAGTGAAGTCCTATTTTCTTCCATCATTAAACTAATATTTACGATAAAACTAAAAATAATTTCGCATCACAACAGAATCACCTTGTACTTTTCCAGTTAAGACTGAGGCTATCTTAATTTTACTATGCGTTTAATGCAACCTTGATTTGGCAGAATAACTGGTTTAGATTATTTAACACTTCATTTCCTCAAAATGTCAAGTTCACAAGTAGTTGGAGCTCGCATTTGGTCAATATTTTTAGAATGTTTGAATTGGAAAATTATTCTTAACTGGGTGGTAGTTCCTTTCGTTTTCTCTCGATCTCTATATTAATTTCCACCTGTTAGAAGTATGAAATGTCAATTGGTTATAACAACATTACCTAACAGCATCACAAAACTCTCTCGGTGCTATAAGAAAAGACCCGTATATTTAGCATAATCTCATCGATTTGCGAGCGAATTTTGTATGAAGGCGATCACGCATCGAGTTCGCCACGGTGCTTATTTGTATAGAAAACTCGCTTGCAAATGTGATAATGATAAGGCCCTAAAAGCGCAAAATATCTTTAAATATATATATGCCCACTACAAAAACTTACTCTATAACTAAAACAGATTGATTTTCATTAAGCTGAAATACCAACATAACCAAAATCAAAATATTGATAAAGTTAACGGGACTAATTACGTATAATCAAGAAATTAATTCAGGGAATCACATTATTGTCGTTCTGGCAAGACTTTGGCCACAGCAAAGATAAACAATCTCGTTTATTTTTATTTTAGTAATAGATCGGTAAACAGCCTCAACCTGTTCCTTGTGATGTCATTGTTTTTCACCTTTGCCACGAAATTTTCGACGTCTGTCGTTCTAGGAAAATACGTCAATCAACTTTTGTCCTTCGCTACAAGGTGTACTTTGACCTATTATGGTACGAAGTTTTCTTAAATCCAATTAGAATGGATTTGCGATGCTCTCTTTGGATGTCAAATTGCTATTAAATTTATTTTTGTTTGGAAAGTGAGAGGGTTTTGTCATCTACCAATCATTCAGATCCTGTGGGCGACTATGTTTGAAATTATACTCTTTCTTTGTATCAATGACACTCTAGTTGCAATTTGACGTCGCCTTATCTCCAAACCTTACTTTTTACTTAGTTTACGCACAATTTATTCGTTCCTCCACAAGATTCTAACCTCATAATTTATATTTAATGCCAATACTACCTTTTCTCATGAAAGTAAATCAATCTCATTGTGGACATTACTAATATATACTTCATAGTGCCAGGCTACTTTATTTTCAAGAAGATGCCAGTTTTCAGGAAAAAGGTTTGAATCTTGTTTACTAAATTATACAAGTATAAACGAATAGACTGTAGGAAGTATCGATATAGTATGCTTTTATCCGCTCAAATCTTTATAACTTACTTTCGATATACTTTTGGTTACCACTGGTGATTTTGTACCCACAAATAGAAATTACGATGATATCTTAATAGTCGAGTTTGTTGTTGATAGCAACAGGAGGTTAACATCATCATCATCATCATCAATATCACCCCTAAATAACGTCGCCGATCCTGCCCGCATCTAGTAACCTTCACCACAGAGATTACTAACAAAGAATCATTTCTTCCAGAAAAAGTTGAGATCACTTTCGACATGAACTACAAGGAAGTGACCGGAGCCGATGGCAAGAAGCACTGGGCTGCTGGAACCTGGAAGCACACCTTCGCTTACAAGGGCAAGACAAAGATGGAGTTTGACAACCTCTTCGGTGGAAACGAACTTTTAGGTAATTTATTTGTGTCCGGCATTTAACATCACCTTTTAGTCTTTTAAAACAAAACTCCGGGATTATTATATATTTAATCGTATGGCATACACAGTGATAACAGACAGCTTGAATACATTACAAATCACCATTAAGATTTGTTAGCCACTTAATGGCTTCGTCACAGGGAGAACAGGTCTTCAGGAAGGCCGCTGGCATAGCGCGTTACGGGACAGTCGTGGGTGATGTACTGGATGGTTTGCTCTTCGACTCCACAGGTCATACTCCGGGATAACACAGAGTTTTGTTTTAAATGACCAAAGCCGCGAAGATGGATAGCTGGATAAGAAGGCCAGACATTGCCTCAAAGAGATTAAATGTGTGTCAGAAAACAAAGAAACACACATATCGAAGCAGACACCATTCCATAGCTGTCTGTAATCGTTTCGTGTGAGTTAATGGCAGTGTGGTATGCCTTTTGGCAACATACAAATAAAGTCCCAACTACGAAGAAATTTCTGGACAAGCAAGGGTTCAACTCAAGTCCTTCCTCAAACTCAAAATTTTCATAAAATGTTTATCTTGATGACAAATCCATACGAACTATGATCTGACCTAGACGGTAAGTGTCACTATTATCCTTAATATATTCACGATGTAGAGATCCCTAGATCACCCATAGGTACGCCGCACTCATTAGCTCAGTGTGGTACTAGCGGGTCAGACGTCCGTCTCAGCCGGTGGCTCTCACGTGACTGCCTCCCCACCCGTAATCTCGAGACAATGTCATAACTACCCACCTAATAGGTTTTATGCAGATCCACAAACACTATTGAATTTTTTATATTTATTTTAAAATCAGTTTTCTATCCAGTTAACAACCCCAGTCTGGCGCCATCTGTTGGTTTTAATTTGTTTGTCCTCTCATCACTTAAATTTAACAAATTCTAGCACAGGGATAGCTGGGCATCCAAAGATTTCCTTTTACCCGACCACGGTCATGAAAAAATACGCAGTCGAAGTTGCAGACAACTTAAAGTTAACTTATAAAACTTATTAATTTCAGGTCGCGCTGCTCGGGAGCTCATCGACAGCAGTGCCAATGAGCTCGCCGCTGAAACTGCCGGACCAGTCATCAAGGTCATCACTGGAAGAATCCTCAAGAACGTTAAGAACTTCTTCGAGAAGATTCCGGTAGAGGAGTTTGCCCTGGACTAAACCTCTGTCAAGAAATTACGCAGTACTTGACGGGACAAATTTTATTATGCTGTGTCAGTTTCTGCTGATTGTGCTTTTCAATTTCAACTGTCGACTAGTCCAGTGAGACGTTATTAGTGTTTAATCAGCCATTAACAACATTACCAACTAAAAGAGCATGGTGAAAAAGGTCCTTAACAAATGTTACACTTTAAATACGTTCTACACAGTTAAGTACTACGTTTTTTCTAAGTGACTACTATGCTCATGTGATTTTGTTCCTTATACAGAACTGAACGGGGAAATATTACAACGGTTTATTAATAAAATGGTTATTTAATGTTCGTAACTATATTATTATTACCCTTTTAATAAGTTGACACAACTAGCTAATTTTTGTACATATTTTGCAGGTAACTGTACCAGCAATGAATTACTCTGTCACCATTTGTAATTCAGTCTTTATTGCGTCATAATTCTTGTCCTTAAGTGTTTATTTATATTGTGATTATCTCAACCGAACGACCAGGGATCGTTATCGGTATTAATATTAATCTATCTAATTTCAAGTTTTCGTTCAATGCTACTAAATATAATTTAGGTATGAAATTAGCCCACTAAAACATAAAAATGTGTAATAATAATCGAAAAACCGAAATCGAATACCGGTATTTTGTATGTAGCCAAATAACGGTATCCGATCAGTGCGAATGGCATCCATCATCAAAGATCCTTCAAAGATCTCCACAAGAATCCGGTCATAAGTATTCATTGTTTTAAAATTTATCTTAACTTCTTCTTAGGAACTAAATGGTTCTAAACTTGGAACTGTATTTGTTCAAATTCAGTTTTGCGGCTCTAAGGACCAAAAACCGGCCAAGTGTGGGTCGGACTCACCCACAAAGCTTAAACACGATTGTTGTATGGCGATCCCTTTAATTTAAAAAGCATTTTTAGTATGTGTTGTTGTACGGCTATACTAATTTCAAATCTACCTATTATGGTTGCAAAAATATGAGCGACGGACAGACAGCGTAGAATAGGGTACTGTTACCACGCTTTGGACACGGAACCTTAACAAGAAATTACCAATGCCAATGCCCGGACTGGTCTTACACTATCCGTATCTGTACGAAGATATAGTAAAAAAACTCCCTTATATACGTAAAAACCCATAAACGCCCCTATTAATAATAAGAATCTGTATTAAACTGTCAACATTACAAATCTCTGCGTTGGTAACACAATAAACCACAAAAGAACAATTATTTCGATCTTCACACGCCGACGACGAATAAAACCGTCAACACAGCGATGAACGGTTTAAACATATGGCCCGGAACGTTGGTTCTTTATTTTGAGACAAAGGGAGCTGGTATTAGAGGTGTGGACGTTGGTGGCCCAGTAGCTCAGACTGTGGACTAGACGACGCAAAGTCCGGGGGTCATAACTTGACTAAAATACCTAATCTAGCAATATACCAGCGATTACGATTTTTTTGAAGTGAAAACTTCTTTAGCGGCGCTTGCCACTTTTTTAGATGGGTAAAAAATGTTAAACTCGCGTCAGACGGCTGGTACAACTTGACGCGACTTCGCTTGTCGCGCGACTTAGCGTCGCCTGTCTTTTTTACACAGTATTGACAGGTAAGTGACAGGTAGTATATTTCGCGCGAGAAAGAGTCGCGTGTCAAAGTTATGCTAGTTATTACGTGGTGATTGAAAAGCGTAGGACGGATGGAGAGGGGGTAAACTTAGCGCTTGCGCGTGTGTGTTGACTGCTGATGTGTCGGTATACATATATTCATCTATGGATGTGTCAATCTTTTGTATACTTGTGAAATTCGTGTATGTAAAGTGCTTAAAATATGGAAATCATTTATTAACGAAATAAGGGACGAAGAATTCAAAGATGGAAATGGAAGAAAGTGCATTTATTAACGAAAAAAGGGACGAAGAAATAGCGAAAGAAAATAAGTGAGTAATTTATAAAAATATACATATGTCCCTACACATAATAGATGTAATCCTATATATATTATAAACGTAAATTTTTGTATGTAAAGTCGCTACATTTTACATTGTTTGCAATTTCAATTGACGGAGACTTTACGTTCCACTATTGCGCAAAAACTACACAACAGATTTGCGTAAAATTCTGCAGTAATGTAGCTTAGATATCAGAATAGGACATAGGCTACAAATTTTGAGGGCATTCATTCATAAAAGGTTTTTTTAACAATAAATGGAAAGCCATACAAAACACTACTTTTTGTTCATTGTGACATTTTAATTTCTAAATAATTCGTCGACCGTAGGTTCAATTGGGGTAAGGGACAAAATACGATTTTTCAGGAGAGGCTGACAAAGTTTTTTTTTTAACTAAATCGTTCATAACTTTTTTTGTAGTGAACCTTTTTTGGGCCTGATTTCGTACATAATCTTGTATTTTAGTGTTCTGTTTATCTATGTAGTGCTCGTTTTAATAATTTAGATATTATAGAAAATGACATGTCCCTTACACCAACTTATTTCGCTGCTGATGTCCCTTACAGACAAAGTAGTCTGTAGTCTCGTCCCTTACCTTAAATGTACCTATTCATTGTATCCACTATATAGATGAAGGAATGGCGTAAGGGACTAGTTGAGATTATGTGTGAAAGAAAAAACAGCGTAAAGGGATCGTTGTAAAAATAAATAAGTACATACCTTTGACGTAAGGCGTATCTTAACACCGGAAATCTTTAAAACATTAATGTAAGAGGTATATAAATATATTGAAACCGTGTGAGCATTTTTTGTGTGTCCGTTACATGCAATATTTGTATCGTTACACGTAACGTTTCTATCGAGTGGAATAACCCACATTTTAATTTATGTTTTTGTTTTTAATTATAGTCACATGAATTATTTCTCAGCCTCTATGATCGAATACTGAAATAAACAACCAATGTAATTTATACAGCAAAATTATTAAAAGATAAGGGCTTGTGTTGAACGATAAAAGTTACAGAATTAAATACAATTCAGAAATAATCATTTTACATTTGTACTTTTTAGGAGTCCTGTTAGACAACATAGTAGTTGCTCACAATTCAGTGCCTCCAGTTAATAAGGGATAACTCAAAAACGGCACTTTTCAGAAGAGACAAAAAACTATTTTTCAATAGTAGATATTTAGAACTTGAACTTTTTAAGAATATTTATATAAGCTATAGTGTAAGGCTTTCATTTTATAAATAAATAACTAATGTTTTGGCTATATAAATATGTTTTTTGTAGTAATTGCTTTTGTTCGCGAGTATTTAAAGACAAGTCAATTTATTTGCAGCAATTTTATCCTTATGAACGACGTGCATAAACGAAAGAATATGACTTGTACCTGTGTGAACGACATGCATAAACGAAACGAAACGACTTATTATTTATCTATTATTAATTATGGTATTTTATAATTAATTACTACTTTTCAAACTTGAAACTTGTTACCTAAGGAGTCAAATGAAGGCTGTATAATCAATATCAACATCAATGTCAGTCAATGAATAGCAAGAACTCTAGTTAGATCCTTTGATTTCTCAACACTTATCGGTAGAGGAATTTCAGATAATGACTATTAAAGTGTGACATACCTAGGAATGCCTTTTAATTGACAGTGAAAATTTTCCTCTGCAATTCATCAAGTACCGAGACGATTTTAAGAAGTCCAAACTCAGTAGGATTACCTTATAGTTATCTATAAAGTTTTACCTATGTCGACTATCCGGCCTCATGTACCTAATTTCAACTTAGCTAGTCCTCGGAAAGTCAATCTAATCTTCCTTGAGATATTTTTAAACATATAATGTTTAAAGTTAATTAAAAACTTTTAATAAAGAACGTGTTATTACCTCCTCCAGTATTCCATTGGTTATTGTTTTTTTCGACAATCTTAGCCCACTGTTTTAAACTATCCGCTCAACAAAACACTTCACGGGTAGAATAAGATTCACGAGCTGCCGACAAAGAGTTCAGTACTTACTGTCGTTCAGAGACGCCGAACTGACGAATTATACCTAATAATATTAATAGACACATACATTTCTCGGTGGACTAATTACTAAATTTGCCGAACTGACGAATTATACCTAATATCATAAATAGACACTTACATTTCTCGGTGGACTAATTACTAAATTTGAAATTTTCTTACTACTTAAATTTATTTGAATACCTTCATTTATCGTGAAAGTTTGCATGTAAATAAGTTAAACTACGCTAGTAGTTTCAATGACTTAGTAAAGCCAAAAATTAACATCCAGTTTACACAGATACCCGTTTAAACAAAGATTATAAAACTGATGAAGGTGCTTTTATTTATTTATTGAAAAACAGATTACATGACATTACAGTTTTCACCAATGCGTCATGAACCGAACAATGTTTATTTTGACGGCGAAACAAGTGGCCTAGTTGTTCCGACATCTCTGGTGGTGGATTGCTTTTATTGCAACATAACACTTTCTTTAAAAACAATAGATTAAAATAATATGAAGTTAGATGTGTTTGTATATAAAGGTAACAGGGATAAGTATTCATTGATTCTCACGAGAAAATTAGCGTAACGGACACGGAATCTTAATATAAATCAGATCAAACCTAAATATCGTCTTAACCAAATTGGTGTAAGGTTCACACTGTTAAAAAAATAAGGTGGCAAATTGGGGTAAGGAGCATTATTTTCTAAGCTCGTGCAATCTTTTTAAGGTATGGGTGTTATTTATTCATGAGCCAAAAAAAACCATTAGTGTAAAAGCCAGTTTCATAAGGTTGTCTTCAAAAATAATTCATGTAAAGGTAATTCCTTAATTGGAAAGACCTTTACCTTATTCAAAGTGGATTGGTGGCAGTAGTTACCCTATTTGATGTTGCTTTATTAAAATAAAAAACAGATACATGGTTTTTGTGGGTCAGATTTTATTTTGAACCCATAAAAATCTGTAGTGTAAGAAACATTTTTTTCAAGCTAGATTTTTTTTGTAAACACCATTCGATAGAGCGGAAAATTCTGAACAAAACTGTATATTCAACTCATTTTGCGTATTTTGTCCCTTACCCCAATTGAACCTACGGCCGACGATGTGTATAAACAATTGGTAACCTAGCAACCGTGTCTGTTTCAAAGAAAGGGGGCCTTCGAACAACAAAATGTTGTAAGTGACAGATGATGAAGCGTAATCATAAACTTACATTAGTAAGAAATACAGATTAAAATAGAAATTAAGTTTCAGTGAGATAGAATAAAATCAGATAGTTCAAACGCACACAAGGCGGACTTAATGCCATTGGGCATCAATACCAGTCAACCTTTGAGCAAAGCAGATAAGTTGTAGGCGGAGGGGGGGTATTCGACCAATTTTAGAGATATAATGGAGATCTCTCCTTTTCATCGCCATCCGTCACTTTTGACGTGTGCCTACTTGACAAGTGGCGATATCCCTAGAACATCGCAACTTCGTCAATTCGGACGCGCAAATTTTCGTTTCCTTTGTATATGACGGCATAAATAACAGGTGCATACTTTAAATTGACCACGTAGTACGTGAAATTAGTCCGTTACGTTTCGTTCAAAACAGAAATTTATATACATGAATAACATTTTTGACAATCATTATCGCCTTCGTATTTCCAAAATTGAGATGAGATATGTCACTTTTAAGCTCATCGCGTTTTAATGACAGTTCAAAGGCGAGATCACGGAGAGATGACTGTTATCTAACGGTGATCTGACGTTTGGCGATCGACACTCGAATTAGGCCCCAGGGGGGGTATTCGACCAATTTTAGAGATATAATGGAGATCTCTCCTTTTCATCGCCATCTGTCACTTTTGACGTGGGCCCCAATTCGAGAATGCCGTTGGAGATATCTCCAAACGTCAAATCTCCATTAGATAACAGTTATATCGCCATTGAACTGTCATTTAAATGCGATGAGCTTAAAAGTGACATATCTCATCTCAATTTTGGAAATACGAAGGCGATAATGATTGTCAAAAATGTTATTCATGTATATAAATAGCTGTTTTGAACGAAACGTAACGGATCAATTTCACGTACTATGCGGTCAATTTAAAGTATGCGCCTGTTATTTATGCCGTCACATACAAAGGAAACGAAAATTTTGCGCGTCCGAATTGACGAAGTTGCGGTATCGCCACTTGTCAAGTAGGCACACGTCAAAAGTGACGGATGGCGATGAAAATGAGAGATCTCCATTATATCTCTAAAATTGGTCGAATACCCCCCCTGGTTTTAATTATCTCACTAATATTATAAAGACGAAAGTTTGTGAGTGTGTGTGGGTGTGTGTGAGTGTATGTTACTTCTTCACTCTCAAACGGCTGGACCAATTTTCATGAAATTCGGTATGAAGGTAGCTGACACCCCGGATTAACACATGGGCTACTTTTTAACAGCGGGGCACAGCTAGTATTTGTAATATGTTTATACTTTACTAGCTTTTGCCCGCGACTACGTCCTCGTGGAACTTGGAAGTATGGAAGCAACCTCGTACAACACGATAGATATCCACCTAATCACCTTAATTAATAAAAAGGATTATTAAAAACGCCTAAGCAAATGTAAGAGCAATGGTGCTTTTGGTCTAATCATTACATTTCCCACAGGGTCAACAATGTCATCATGAATTACTTACTCACTTTTCAATCTTTTTAGGGATAATTTCCAGAATGAAAACTATCCTATGTCCTTCCTTGGATCTTAAGCTATCTCCATGCCAAATTTCATCAAAATCGATTCAGCGGTTTAAGCGTGAAGAGGTAACAGACAGACAGACACACTTTCGCATTTATAATATTAGTATGGATAGCGTTAACCTATACACCGTGACCGTTAATAACCCGAAAGATTTAAGCTAACGATACTAGAGCCTAATTAGACTATATAAACTTATGTAACATATAGTCCAAAAACTCATAATTAAGGAGATATAAATTATTTAAAACAAATCAAAAGTTAAAAAATCTCCCGTCTAACACACCCTAATTCATGTCATTATGCCAATGTTCAAATTTGAACTCGCCAAAAGTGAAACATAGAACCCTATTGAGACAGCGATAAGTTGACACTTCTTGTCATAGAACAGAAGTCACGGCATTCGCCGTCCGTCGTATGATTTCGGAGCGATTCGTGAAGTGTCATGCTCGCTCACTCTTCTTCAACTAAAGACTTGTTCACCAAGAAGTGGGCAAATAATATGATTTAATTTGTACTAAAATAGTAATTTAATTAAGACACATAATTAGACCCATGTTGATATAACATTATTTACACGTTTTGTCGTCAAAAATACGTGGTTTAATAAATCTTTCGGGTTATTAACGGCCACGGTGTATATACGCGCGACAAATTTTAGCGACATATTTGAGGGAAATCGTTTCTTTTTTAATAATACATTAAAATAATGCGCGCGTGACTTTTTGGTTCTTGATATTAGGAATATCAAATGTGATATTGGCCACATTGGCTTATCCAGTGCTTTGCTAATCGAGTTGTAAAAACGTGTATTACGTATAAAATCATAAAAAATACACAAACAAATAATTTCAAATGAAAATAAATGAAATAAAATAATAATAAATAATCTTCGTTTTTCAGAAAAACAAAAGGAAAAAAAAAGTGTGTGTGTCAGCTCCGACGCACGACTGGAGTTTACTCTTCAGGCCAGGCGCGCACCACGATTTTTTTTTAGTCGCGCGATAATTTAGTCGCAGAAATAAGCGTACTTCTGGGTTTATGAAAATCGTGGTGCGCGCACTCTCATTATAAACCCATATCTTGCATTTATGCGACAAAATTATCGCGCGACTAAAATCGTGGTGCGCGCCTGGCCTTAAGAACGATTATAAAATATATACTCAATACTCAATACGTTTATTGCACATAATGATTAGTAAATAGTTTAAGTATCACATTATGTACCCTGTTAGGTGCTGCAAACAAGAACGAGGAGGTAGGCACTTACATAATATTAATATACGAGTATAATATACAGCAAAATTACAATATTTTACAAGGAAAATTTACTTCCGATTCATTTTTAACAAATTGGAGAGATCATGAGTAGTAACTAAATAAGGAAGCGTGATGTAAAGCGCCCTCGAGCGGCTAGTTTAGTTACTAAATTTACGAAAAAAAAAACCGTATCTTACTATGAAATCCATACAAAGATACGACCTTATTAATTAAGGAGCTTTGATAATTTTTATGAACATGCCAGATCCAGCAGGCCTAATACACAACATCATTCATCTAAAAGACATAGATAAATAAAAACATAAACCGTATAAACTTAAAAATAACATGTACACGAAAACAACTAAATTTGTATACACTATTTACATTAAAAAAACTGTATACAAATTTAGGCGATTCCGATAAGGGTTCCGCCAATATTGAATTGAACATTACATTCAAGAAAGATCTGGTATTAGACCTAGCCATTTACATTAGACAAAAACAAACGTACAAAATCACCTTCCTTAAAAAAATCCTTAAATAAATCCAAAATCTCCTTAACAACAACTCCAAACAGCGTTTTGAACTTCTCCTCCCAACTTTCGGTAGAAAACAAACTATCCTTCGTCTTCTCAACCAGCCTTTCAAAAGTAATACGTCTCTTCTTCTTGTCCTTATTTTGTCTTTGATCTTCCATATCAGCCCGCTCAATAGTAGGCTGATTGACCAATAGGCACTCGGACCTCTTCACATCTGTTACTCTTTTTGACTTCCGCGGCTTACGAACCTCTTGTTGTGGCTCGCTCTCTAATCTGTACTAACTTACTGATCGCTGGCCCTCAGCCTGACAGACAGAATCTTCAGACTCTTTAGATTGTAACGGCTTCGACAAATTAGCATCTCTATATGACTTTCCAAAACTCAAGTCATTCTCAAAAACAGATGGCGCATCCTGACTACAAACATCCGTATCCTTTTTTTCCTTATTTTGCATATACAACCAAAAAGCCCGTTTATATATACATCCCTCAGCAGACATAATCCTGCGAATTTCTTACTCCTTCACAAAAACCGGGCACGACTTATCTAAGGCCATATGGCTGCCTTTACAATTAATGCATCTAAAAATAGTCGTTTCGCAATTGGCATGCTCCCCGCCGCATTTCGGACAAGTAACTTTAGTAGTAGGACAAAACCTGCTCAGATGACCGAACTTCCAACATATTGAACATTGGGTAACCGGGAAAGTGTACTGATTTACCTTAAATCGGCAACCGTAGGCATAAACATATGGCGGTAAAGAAGTTCCCTTAAAACACAGACGAATAGCTTCAGCCTTAACCCAACGCCCATCATGATCCAAACGGTTCAGTCTACATATTGACAAAATGTCTTCAGACCCTTCAATATTCTTTAAAAATTCGTCTTCCTCAACCTCCAACTCAACCTGCCTTATAATTCCATAAGTGCAGCATGCCATATTAGACCAATAAGAACGTCTCGTCTCATTGTTAAACTCCTGAGAAGCCAGAAGCTTCTCCGCATCATCCTTAGAGTTAAACTGTATGCGAACTTTACGTGGACCCATAAACTTGACGGATAAAATTCCTTTTATACCCTTAAATTGCAGCAACTTTGCCAAACCAATCTGTTTCGGTAAATCTTCTTTTGACACTATATAAACTTCAAATAGCTTGTCAGGCACACCGTCCGGCTCCAGCTGCGTTTTGGCGGTTGCTAAAACCCGCAAGCGTTTAGGTTTCCTGCCTATTGTGATAAAACTATCACTACAACCACAGCTTTCGTCGCTCAGACCACAAGCACGCTTCACCGCTATATGCCGCACATCCGACATGGACTCAGCGTCCGATACAATATCCGATTGACTCGGCCCTGCCTTATTATCAAACTCCACTTCAGATAGCCACGACGGAGCTGCCCGCTGCCCACATTCTAAAAGTGACGTATCACTCACGACACCTCGACTTGACTCACTCATCGCAAAAACAGCGAAAAGGACTCTAAAACTGAATTAACTTATACATAAATAAAATAAAATTTGATAAAATTTTCAACCGTCGCCTTTGACAACCAAACGTCAATCCTCGCAATACTTATATTTTTGGAACGTATCTGCCGTGCTAATTTAAAAAGTCGTATCTCAGTATACGATTGGGGTAAAAATACGACTTCTT
Organism: Apotomis capreana; assembly: GCA_947623375.1. Classification (NCBI taxonomy): domain Eukaryota; kingdom Metazoa; phylum Arthropoda; class Insecta; order Lepidoptera; family Tortricidae; genus Apotomis; species Apotomis capreana. The sequence continues at coordinate 24,853,558 of OX392511.1, read as the reverse complement.
GATTTAGCAGATTATGCGTTAAGCGTTATAGACTAAGCTCCCGATATAAAATGACCTTCACAGAGATGTTTATTTGATGAAATGTATTTTATATTTAGTTTAAAATGTCAATAAATATATTGCATATTATGAGTTGCCTAACAAATTTAAGTCCAGGGTATGTTTAGTTTAAAATTAAAAAAAAAAATTTTTACATTTCACCGATTTGATTATTAGATAAATTCATAATTAAATAATCTTTAATTTTATTTATTTTCAATTCAACAGTCAGACCTTTGCAAAATGCTAGTAGGTATAGATTTACCTGTTTATACCTGGCTACCCAATAGTTGTGACGGGAAAAGAATAGGCAACCTAACGTTTGCATATTCTATGGGCTTCATACTTTCGATTGGTATAGAATTTATCTAATATTAATCAAACCGGTGAAATGTTTAAAACAATTTTTTTTTATTATTAATTAAACATACCCTGGACGTAAATTTGTTAGGCAACCCATATGCAATATAGTTATTGACATATTAAATTAAATATAAAATACATTTCATCAAATAAACAATCTCGGTGAAGGTTATTTTATATCGGGACCTTAGTCTATAACGCTTAACGCATAACCTGCTAAATTACGAAGTCGTATTTTTACCCCGATCGTATACTGAAATACAACTTTTTAAATTAGCACGGGAGATACGTTCGATTTTACACCCCATATTTTTCATACCCCGGGCTTATATATGAAAATCGATTCTTAAGGAGTAAACTCCAAAAAGAAATAAAATAGCACAACGAAATACAAAACTACTATTGAAGCGATCTTTATAAGACATTTAAATAGATTCGAATCAAAATTGTTCGTTTCTTACTTTAGCTACATAAACCTATTATATCAGTTTTAGAGATTGGCGATGATGATGCTGGTAAGGATGGTGGTGAAAGATTCGTTGAAATTATAGATGAAAGTTGATTTTTCTGAGAAATAAACTTTTTGATGTAAAATAACTTATAATTTTCAACAAAAAAAAGAACCGACTTCAATAAAACTAAAAAAGTTCTAGTGGCCACCTGTGGTGTTCATCATCAGTTTCCTTACAACAAATCCTATTTACTGAATGTAAATTCTTGACTTTATCAATAAATTACCGAAAGCGCCGTACATGTCCCTATAACATTTGAAGAGTTCCCTCGATTTCTCCAAGATTCCATCATCAGATCCCGAGTTAGTGCCAACGGGACCAACTCGGACTCGGAGTCCTTTCGATAAAAAAAAAAAATGAAAATCGGTTCACGGTTCTCGGAGATATCGAGTAACAAACACAAAAAAAAAAAAAAAAAATTGTTCGAATTGAGAACCTCCTCCTTTTTTTGAAGTTGGTTAATAATCATAATAGTTGTGGTCGTATTTTTTTTTATGTAAAATAAATTGACATGTTTGTCTACGATAGCGCAATAAATTAATATTGTATTTTACCACATACATGATAGTACTTTTATACTGATAAATAAATCAATTTGTGCGAAATTATTCCCTAACCATTCCAAAATATTCAAAAATGCACAACGTTGATGTTTAAGTTTTCACTTCTGCCGGCACTCCCGGAGTGCAACCCGTCCTTTTTTTATTGAAATTTACATTGACAATATGTGACTAAAAGAAAAAAAACAATGAAATGTTCGCACCTTTCCTTTGCACTCTGGAACAACAATATTTTGGAAGCAAAAGTTAAAAAGTGCTTTTGAGAAACTCAGTAGTCGGTAATGTGAAAAACCTTTATTTCGAGAATAACGCTTACTCTCACATAGTAATGTCAGGACCCTATATTAGTTTTACATTACTATATCCGAGTTACTTATTAAGTTTGGTGAAATACAGCCTTAGCATTTTACAAAATGTTACGAAAAACTGTTGTTCTATTTTTAAAACGGATGCCTGTAGCTATCACCAACTTTGCAGTAATTTCTTTTTGTAACATAAACTACACAGCACGTGTTTATCAGCGTTTAAAAAAAGAACATTCTGTAAAATAAAAGAAAGTTTGAAATTCGAACCAATTAGAGATGCAGACGATCGATACCAACCGTCATTATTTTGACAAATAGACGATTAGCTTCGATGTGGTGATCTACAAACGATACGGCTATAATTACGAGTGCTGACTCGACTGATTCTGGCATCCTGTTTTTTAAACAAGTTATTGTATAACTAATAGTGTTTTCAACAAACATGGTTTTTTCTATCCCTATCTATTGGGATCGGTTAAAAGAATTTTTATTCAAATTAAGACAATTTCCACTTACGTGGGTAATGTTAGTAAGTAGGTAGGTAATACATTCATAAGATTTTAAATTCAGGTTACTTGACAGTGAAGTGTTGTACTGAATCTATTTAATAGGATATAAATCATAAAAACCAAAATATGTGGAGCTTAAAAATAAGAAATAGAAAATGCTTTAATTCTCCAATATCCTACTTAAATGTAAAAATTTCAATTTTTTTTTTTAATAGTTTTAATTTTATCTTAAGGCATTTTATAGTCGCCGTAAATTCCAACGATCAGATTTTTATTACTGCTGCTTGTCCAATAATACTAATCAGTTTATTAACGTACAAACTAAGTTTGTACAAAACTAGTAAGTATAATACCCATTCCATATACCTAGCTCTCTACTCACGAAGTTGACCGAAGTTGGCCGAAGTATGGGTTTCCGCTGAGAAGTGCTTCTCCAGACCCTCATATTCTCCACACACTCATATTCACCTGACTTCAGTCAACTTCGCGAGTAGTGTGGAGCCGCAAATAGATCATTGTTTTTCTCCACGTTTGTATAATCAGAATTTTGCTTTTTATGATATAAAACGATATTTATCACGATTTAATGCAATTAAGCTCAGACACGTGACATGGCCAATCTTGACGGAATAACAAATGTAGCGGGGCGTAACTAACCGCCAATCAATAACAGGCGATATATCCCCTAGGGGGCCATATCGGTGGTAAAATCGCGCAAACTACAAGCTTCGGTACATTTTTGTAAATAGTAAGAGCCGCCGCAGACGGACCGCATGAATGTTAGATACGCGTCGCTGCACGCAGTCGCACTTTTTTTTTAGATTTTTGCTCGCGGTCCCAATGGGCCCTTTGCACTGCTGGCGTCTGGCGTGGCTCGTCCTTTAAGGTGCGTCTGCGCTAGGCGAACCGAGCACGAGCCGAGCACGAGCCGAACACAATTCGTCTAATGTGGACCGACTTACAAGCCTCGAACGAGCGCGCTGCGAGCGTTTCGTTCGTGCTCGTTTGCGTTCCGCCGGTTGTCGGTTTTTTGACGAACACAAAGGGATTCGCTTCGCGCTCGCAGTGCGCTCGTGGACGTGTTTAGTGACAGACGTCGGTCGCTCGAGCCGAGCATCATGGAAACGTGGACCGAAGATGCTTCCTTGCAATTAATTGAATTATATCAAAATAATTCATTGATATGGGACCCAAAACATGAGGATTACTATAAAAAAAATAAGAAGATTGATGCATGGTCTCGTATATCCCAAGAATTGAATAAGGATGTAGAATTGTGCAAAAATAAAATTATTAGTTTATTGGCTTGGCCTTTTTCCTTTTTTGCTGACTACTGCTATAATAATCGCTGCAACAGCAGCGGCTGCCGCAATATTATTAATATCGTCCATATTCGCCAAGTGCCGCGAGCACACTGCGGAAAACTACGTTCGAGGGAAGTAATCGTTGCAGGTTCGTTGTACGTCCACACTTGACGCCGCGAACGACGAAGCCGAGAACGGCTCCGCTCGTGCTTCGCTCGTGCTCGGTTCGCCTAGCGTAGACGCACCTTTAGGATGAGCCACCGGAGGCAGTCGCACGTTCAATTCGCAGTGTACTTCAGCGCAACCGTGACACGAATGCGTGTTGTGCTATAAATATTGTTATACGTTATTTATTTATTTAAACTTGCTTGCACAATACACAAAAGTAAAAATGGCGGACTTAATGTCATAAGGCATTCTCTACCAGTTATATAAGGATCGTATTTAAAATATATAAAGAAAACTTAAAAATGCCGGCTCTTTGAGATACGCACGAGTCTGTTTCGAATTGAAAGGATAAGATAAGATAAGATAATGTTTATTGCAGAAAAAGGGTTAGTTACATGTCTTAATATTATGTCTTATTAAGGAATATGATATTTAAAAAAAAAAACTGTGCTATTTAAATTTTTATAAATAAATCGACAAAAGAATCTCATAATAATCGAACCTGCCCACAAAATTTCACCAGAATCGCCCATAGACGAGGACAGTCGGAAATCCAAACATCTGGACATCTGGGCATCCGGAAGCATTTTTGCCCATGCTGAAACAGACAGATACGCTTAGCTTGCTTCGTTCGTTCGGTTGAAAATACCGGCACCTAACGCTTTAATCACATGATTAGGTGTAGTGTAAATGTCGAGAACGTATTTGTTTTGTCGATACATGGTAGCCGCAACGATCAAGATGTTTCAATGTTTTGGCAGTTTTGGCAACTTAAGCTACAATATAGTAAGCTCAGCACAACTTTTTTAAGACACGACTTTAACTGTATCAGGTCTGGTTAGCCCTCACTATCAGAGTTTTTTTTTTTTTTTTTAATCAAAATAGCCATGCATTTAACCTCGATTGCACCTGATGTTAAGTGACAATAAGGCCTAAGATGAGAGAGTGAAGTGAATAGGCATCTTCTAGCCAAGCATGCTCCATGCTTGGCTAGAAGATGCCTATTCACTCTCGACTTGAAGAGATCCAAGTTATATTTTTCAGGAAACAGGTGCGCAGGAAGAGAGTTCCATTCCTTAGATGTCCTCATAAGGAAAGTAGACGCAAAGCGTTTCGTACGAATCAGTGGTATATCGACAACATAAGGGTGGAATCCAAGTCCGCGCCGAGTACTGTGTGTGTACAGTGTGTGGGAGTATAACCCGCTAATGGGATTATCTCCGCACCACATACTTAAGCACAATGTGCATGCAGACGTTTGTATGCGCCCGCTCTAACGCCATTTTGAAACCCGTAATGCACCCATTTTGCAGCGATCAAGGGGATGAGTCACGTGCCGAGGATCGCGTGCGCAACGCACCATTTCCCTCGTAAACGCACTGACGAATGGCCGAGGTTTGCCCATACATACCAAGAAAGTCGTAAGCGAGAGGATTTTTATACTAAGATCCGGCGTTTTGTATAAACTAGGGGGCGAACATTCTATGTTAAGAAGGACGCAAGTGACAGGATTTTGTACGATATTTTGACTTTTTGTGTAGGCGGTGGAGCGTGTAGGATTTAATGGCTGATAATATTGATATTATGGGAATTATCAGAAGTTGGTGGCGAAAGGTCGAAGGTCTTTTTACAAGCTTTTATTTAGCTTGCATGGTATGTTTAAAGTGTGTATGTTCGGGTGAAATCTTGCAACTCAATTTTGAAGCAGATATCGTCAACCGATTGAGCTAAAATTTTGCATACTCACTTAACTTTGATGACAATACAATAATATGGTACCATGGGGCTGATCTGATGATGGAGCCGGAAGGTGGCCATAGGAACTCTATAATAGAAAAAGCAATCCTACCGAGCTTGGGCTCTTTAGAATTGTCTCAGTGAGCATTTGATGGATATCTAAAGAAAAGTACAGTCGGCTATAAAAGATTGCCACTAAAATGTCATTTTTGACAGAAACTTATTTCGTGTTTAGTATTATTTCGTTTATGAGAAGTAGAAATTATATGACGATCAGATATATAACATCAATTTTAAAGGTATTTACATAACAATTAGCCTTCATAGATAATCTAGGTTATTTATCTTTTACGATACGGATTTAATTTTTGTGTGAGATTATTAAAACTAAGGTTAGTAGAAACTAATCGTACGAGTAGTAGGTAAGGATGAAAACCGAACAAGCGATTCATGCGATCAAAGTAAAGTTATGGGCCAAGTCAAATAACGAAGGTCATAAAATAAAGTAAAAGGGTCATTGTCAGTTCAAAAAACAAAATTTGTCCCTTCGGTGGTCAAAAGTGAAGAAAGAGCATGATGTATGAATCTAGGTTATGTTGCTATTACATCGGATTATAGAAGAGGGAACGTTCTTTATTCTCACAGGCATTTAATCAGAAAATTAGGCCCTGGAATCCTTAATTTCGCAAATATCCACCAGAAAGACGCGCACCTGAATCTGTACCTCTACCATGAGTTGCTTTCGAAAACTGTCGACACGCTGACTATCCTCGCTTGCGAGGAAACGCAATTCGAATAGAGTTACTCCTACACACGTAAATTGCGGTAGTGTGAGTGTATGAGACACTCGCCAACGTTTGTTCTAACTTCACACGGAATCAATCTGTCTCTTTCTAACTAAACTTAAGAGAATGAGGAAGATTCAAAGCGGCCAAAATAAAACATGGCGGATTTACGGTAGCGAGTATCGTTTACGTGACGTGACAATGTCGGCACCATGAGATTCAAATTTGACAGGTTCACCTCGAAACTATCGAAAATTACGCTCACGACTGTAGTTATAACTCTCACTGCCAAATCGAAGGATGAAATCATATTAGATTTTTTGTTTTATAATGTTTTTCAATTATTAGTGATCCAAATAATGTCTGCAAGACATTTTTAGAGTAAAATATGTCAGCAAAGCCTATAATAATATGAAGAATAACCACGCTGCAAGTTATGTAGGTACAAAGTGTAATCCGCTATGTGAAAAGTGAACGTTTTAGTGAAAAATGTGCCCTGAACACCCGAATACAATGTGACTGAGTCAACGAAAGTGAAGGCGAAATTCCGGCTTGAGGATGCAAGCATACAGTTGCTTTTTGGATGTGGGTCCGTCGTCGGTCCGAGGAGCCTTCATGGACTTCTATACAGTGCTACTGGAAAAAGTTTACTCTTTCTACAGTGACAGCTGTGAAAGTAAAGGGATTACTCAGAAAAACATTGAAGGGACTTACTTCCCTTACAGTACAGACCACTGCATTATATATATTATTATAATGAATTCATTTCAGAAGCAAAAATGAGGACAATTGACAACTGCGAATTGAATCAACATGATTACAAACATACTGGTATTATGCAATATTAATTGCACTGCTTTATCATTGATAAACAAAAATAAGCCAAAGTAGTGTTAAAAGAAGTTTATTCAGTCTTTCTGCTAGAGTGTGCAAAAGTCATTTGTATTTTGAACACAATGATTGTAATTCTCTGTGATGCATGTAAATTTTTAATATGTATACTTTACTCTTGTTAATATGGTTTGGATTTGAGTGTGTTGAGTGTGACTGCACAAACATTGGTGCGGTGCTCTTAAAACAAAAAAAAAGCCCTCCGATTTCTTACAGGGTGTCCACATGTACCTGTTACTCACAGATCCATGTTTGTAGAACACAAAATTATGACAGTTGTTTCCTTATATTTGTACTGTCTGCTTGTATGTATTTAAAAATAAAGACCAACTAAAAGTCTCTAGACAAAACACATACAAACTCCTAAGAAATAAAAATGATTTTTTAGTACCCAAGAGTAATTTTAGAAAGAAAGAAAGAAAGAAAAATGTTTATTCCAATAAAAGCACACACAGGCAGGACATTATTGACATAACAGTGTTCTATTAATAATCGTATGCGGATTAGAGATGTTTACAATAAGTCCAGCAATGTATGCGTTAAAGAAAAAGGCTTTGACTCAGCATGGTGCTGCAATTCGCAAACAAAGCAAACTGCAACGCTGTTATTCTGTCAAAGCCCAACAGGGAGCCCGATTTAAAACAAGGCAACGCTACAAAACACAGCGACAGTTAGAAAACAAACAAATATATAAATAATCATAATATCATTATAAAACAAAAATATATACGTACATGCGATAATAGGTAATAGTAGTAGTATATAGTATACCTACATATAGGTGTAGTGGGTGTGTATGGCAAGAAAAAGCAAAAAAAAAAAAAAAAACAAAGCAGACCAAGCAAAATGAAACTTCCCGCATATGAAATTATAACCTACACAGTCCCTCAGTCTCAGTCCCAGATTCCAGGGCTTGGCTAGCCAACAACAAGGCTCGTAGTTTCCGCTGGAAAGTAAATTTAGAGGCACATTTCCTCAAAGGAGGCGGCAAGTCATTCCAGCATTTAGTAGCCTGGAACCGGAAACTACCGCGAAATGCTGCACATTTGTACCGGGGAATGATGAGCGGTTTATATTTGGCTTTTTGTCGCTCAACTCTCTGCTGCTGTCGCCAAATAAGTTTGGATAGCAAATAAGATGGTTTACCGGACTTAATGACACCGAAAAGAAGACAGGCAAAGTGAAGTTGTTGTCTTTGTTTCATTTTCAGCAGCTTCGCGTTGGTTAGGTAAGGTGACACTGATGTACGTGGAGGGATGGAAAAACAAAAACGGGCACAAGCATTTTGCACCTTTTGAATTAAGTTTTGAGTTTTTTTGAAAAGACAGGGACCGAGAACAGTATCGCAATAATTAAATTTGGAGAGGATGAGAGATTCGCAGAGTTTAATTCTAAGGTCTATTGAAATAAATTGACGTATATTGTATAACACCTTGAGCTTATAAAAACAATTACTGACAGTGTTGAGCACGTGCTCTTCGAAACGTAGGTGACTATTTTGACAAAACTAAGCAGTACTGCAATTAGAGCTTATAATAAATTGGACATTAGTATTAAGGAATATAGTAGCTACAGAGTATTTGAACGAAAATTAAGAGATTATTTTACAAGTAGACCATTCTATTCAATTAAGGAATTTTATGCAAGAGCGCTAGATTAATTTTAAATAAGTATTCAATGTCATTATTTTAATTTTTATTTAATTTTCATTCAAATACGACATGTGTATAATTAAATTTATTTTGTTATCAATAATGAATTGATTTTACTTGAAATTGTATTTATTTTAATTGAGTATTTTTTTACTTTTACTTCTATTTTATACTTGTATTTGCACCCATTTAAGTATGTTTTATTGCAAATAAATTATTGATTGATTGTTATCTTAAATTTTATATGTTAAGAGGCCTTACATTACATTATTACCTACTTACATTATTAAATGTACAATTTTTCATATAACAAATATATTGATAATTTCAACCAACTATTTAATGTCAATAATACTTTTCCCCTGAGCTAGATAGTAACAAAGCTATTTCACATTTTTATCGTGTAAAGTCGAATATAAGTTGAAAACACCACTTTGCTATATGAATTTTGTCAATCTTGAGTACTTTTTGGGAAAAAATTATCAATGAAAAATTCAAACTGTAGGTTTCAAATATAACAGTTCTAAATAAGTAATAACATCAATATATTAAGAAACATGTTTGATCATAGCGAAAAAGCCTTAAATAGAGGGCAAAATCAAATCTGATTTTAATTTTTTTACCTTGCTGTAGTGAGTAGATTCCTTCACTCGCTCAGCTTTCAATTTCAACACTAATAACAACTTTTCAGGCTTGCACGTCAATAACTATTACTCATTAAGTCCATGTCTTTTAATTTTTTATAATGAACCTTTTGAACGCCAAGCTGTGAAACTATTTAACGTGCCACTGAAGTCACTACAAAACATAAAGAAGTGCTCCAAAAGTAGTTGTAGCCTTTTTAATTACAAAGTTTTTGATTGAAATTTGGACGACTGTGGCCGACATGGCATCAGTGGCACGATTTGTAATTGACAGCTACAGCCGTCTTTCACAGGCTATATATGAAATGTGTATGTACAGTCGCCATCAGATATATCGCAGCATACAAGGCGTTCATAAATATGTGAACATGTACTGTAACGCCCAGTCAATAAGGGTCGTGTTCACATATTTATGAACGCCTTATATGCTGCGATATAACTGATGGCGACTGTACCTAGTTTGCCCCTAATGTAAGTTTGGCAGAGAAAAATTGATTTTTCTCAGCTAACCACAGCAGTACGGTACTGGAAAGTCGCCATAGGTAGCCAACACGTCAGGAAGACTCAAATAAAGAATATACATAATATAATCCGTTTAAACTGTTTTATTCATATAATTCCATGTTTTTCAATTTTTTGATTTTTCTTGCAACATGATAAAATCTTTAGTATGTACGCACATGTTAATAGAAACGCTTCTAATACACGTTGTTATCTTTACAACTCAAAAAGATTAAAATACTTTTTTTAATTTCTACCAACAGGATATTATACATTACATTCAGTAATCAATTACTTAATCAAACATATACTTAGGTATTGAAAAGTCTTCCTGTAGACAAACTGTCATAACAGTTTCGCAGGGCTTTAGATTATATGTAATCTTTGTTGTAAAATTAATAAAGAAATAAATAATAATGGTTTATATAGGTCACTATAAAATTATACTAAACAACAAAGGTTTCTTTTCAATTAAATGCACAGTATTTTGGTAACAGTAACCCTTAATGATGAGGAAGGCAGGCGACGAATGACCCTTTCAAAACAAGACATATCACTATGTGATTTATCAATTTTTATCATCAAGGACAATTTTTCTCTTAGCCGTTTTGACTACTCCTGACTCAGATCTTTTAGGACGGCATAGAAAAATCTTGAAAGGTGATGTGTGTAACGACAAGTGGTAGTTGCTTTCATTAGCGTTGTGGTAATACTTAGATTTTGGTATATTGTCTGCACGGCCTTGCTTCTATAATGCACATTTTCTTTTGTTCTTACTCGAACAGTCTTCTGCAGGTATTAGAGGATTTTTGATAAATTACTATTCATCTTGAGTTTTTGGCAATTCTGAAAAAAAAAATATTCAAGATAAGTAACATAATTTAAGTGTAAACATAAAAATTATAATTATATTATTAGATTTTTAGGGTTCCGTACCCAAAGGGTAAAAACGGGACCCTATTACTGAGACTTCGCTGTCCGTCCGTCTGTCACCAGGCTGTATCTCAAGAACGGTGATAGCTAGACAGTTGAAATTTTCACAATGATGTATTTCTATTGCCGCTATAACAACAAATACTAAAAGTAAAATAAAATAAATATTTAAGGGGGGCTCCCATACAACAAACTTGTTATAGATTATGGTACAGAACCCTTCATGCGCGAGTCGGACTTGCACTTGCCCAGTTTTTGTAAAATTAGATATCATACCTGGAGGCTCAATTATTTATAGCACCATTCTGTGACAAGGACAATTTCTCGATGAGATCCAGTATCAGGCAGCCACCTCTTGCAATCATCTTGACGGTGAAATTAACCCTTTACCGCATATAGGAAAAAAATAGTTGTTTGAATTTGAACCTTGACTTGTGCTAATAAGGTCCAAGTTCATATCTGCCATATATGGCTTCGTATGCGGTAAAGGTTTAACTAGGAACAGCCTCATCTGTAAGAAATATCTTCTGACTAAAGCCCTTTTTGTACTTCATGTAGTTATTTGGGTTTTTTTCCATCTGAAATTTAACATAACTGATATACCAACTATCTTATACCATATTCTAATATTATATTTATAACAAAACAGCACATAAAATTATAAAGAACATAGATAAGCTAAACAACATAATATAAAAATGTTTGTAATTCCCGAGTGACGTGTTGTAATTGTAAACAATATAGGGTTTAATAAATCTAAGGCCACATCCAATAGGTTAGGAATTAAAGATGTTATTTTGTTTTGTTTTAAGTATACTGATAGTTCTATCCACTAGCTCGTACGGAAAAAAATAATTGTTACTTACGTGTGATTGAGTGTGATCTTCACACATAAATACATTAATGTGATAGAATGGCATTCGGATCTCCCCTAGCCACATTTTTCGTCTTTTGCGTTTCGCCGGTAAGAAACAAACAGTTTCTGTGGAGTATTTATAGATGTATTTGTACATTGTGGCACTACACACCAAACAAACACTGCCTTTATACCATTGTATCCATATTTTTTGAATAAAGTCGATGAATCTCACTTTTCTATTTACGTTTTATGGATGTGACGTCACGCATGTCAAGTCAAGATTGAGAATGAAATGTCAAAGTGACTGGCGCGCGGCGCCATTAAAACCCGTTCCAGACCTTCCGATCCTACCCGATCCGATCCTACTTATCGGATAATGTGTAGCTTAATTGTTAGGAAATCGGATAATGTGTAGTGCAATAGTTAGGACCTAAAACACTACACATTATCCGATTTCTTCCGATAAATCGGCTCGAATCGGAAGGTCTGGAGCGGGTTTAAACCCGTTCGAGACCTTCCGATCCAATCCGATTTATCGGAAGAAAAGTCCTAACAATTGCACTACACATTATCCGATTTCTTCCGATAAATCGGACAATTGCACTACACATTATCCAATTGCTTCCGATCCGATTAAAACCCGCTCCAGACCTTCCGACCCGATCCGATTAATCGGAAGCAATCGGATAATGTATACATAGTGCAATAGGCTAGTAGACTCAGTTTTGAAATGTATTTGAAATGGTTAATAATGATCTTACTAGCTCTAAAAAAAATTTCTTGTATTTTTGTGAAAACTAGAAAGCTAAATTTTATCAATTGAAAATTAGAAATTTCATAAACAGTCAAAAACGCCGTCCGCAATTTTTGCCTTTTGCTAATCTGTGGTGTAACGTAGAATTACCTGTAAATATTGGAAATTAGACCGTCGTATAGTGCCATTCCGCTCACTCCAATATACTTTGACAGGAGACCGAGAGGGACGGCACTATTCGAAGTCGTCAAAGTAGACTTTCATTTTTGTTTACATGACCGATGACGTCACTATCATAAGCGAACATGGCGGACAGCGTTTTAAGCATTTCAAAATACAGGTTAAAAACCATATTTTCAAATTCAATTTTTTCAGCCATCTTTCACTGATGAATTAAAAAATATATATTTAGGTTTCCTTTGCTAAATACTACACGGAATAAACGTTAGTTTATTACAATTTGACATGAGTCCACTAGCCTAATTGTCCGATTTATCGGAAGAAATCGGAACCCGTTCCAGACCTTCCAATCCGTTCCAATTTATCGGAAGAAATGTCCTGAAACCCGCTCCAGACCTTCCGATCCGATCCGATTTATCGGAAGAAATGTCCTAACAATTGTACTACACATTATCCGATTTCTTCCGATAAATTGGACAATTGTACTACACGCTGTCCGATTGCTTCCGATAAATTGGATCGGATCGGAACGTCTGGAGCGGGTTTTAGAGTAAGGAAAATTCCATAGAGCTCGTGTTACTTAGTAGAAACCTACGATTATATATGTGTCTCTGCAAAGCACGTCAATTTTCCGCAAGAAAAAACGAGACGACAGATACTTTGTGACGACGATTTTTGTCAACACGTCGACTACAAAGAAAAAACCCATGAGTCAAAGTTTTGGTTGTTAGTGACGCCCAAATAGATTTATCGATACGACATCGATAAGACTACTATTATATTATATCACTACATAGTAAAAAACAAAGTCACTTCCAGCTGTCTGTCTGTCTGTCCCTATGTATGCTTATATCTTTAAAACCACGCAGTGCATTTTGATGCGGTTTTTTTTAATAGATAGAGTGACTCAAGAGGAAGGTTTATTACATAGATTTTGGAAGATAGGGTGTTGAAGACCTCACACCGTTCAAGCCTAAACGTCACAAAGGCCTCTGTCTGTCCTAAAGGCCAGTCTGTCAAGACTTTTAAGCTACCATATAAAGTAGGGGAGTAAGCAGATGATAATGACATCACTGACGATTATCTACAATTTTTTTCGCATTAACTCGCTATACTTTGACTTAAATCTTTATTGAATCTTCCGCAAAGATAGTATTCCATAAGCTTGGAATCCTTTTCAAGGTGAGGCTGAATTGAATCGCAAAACTTAATCTTGGAGATTTTTTATATTGCTCTGTTTTTTATCTTTGCACTAAGAAAATTGTAATAAAATCCAAGTGAACCAAAGCGATAACAATAAAAATACATACAAAACCCGCGTATTTATTTTAATATTATATTCTATATTACAGGATTAAAGTTAAGCATAAGAAGTTATTTTTATGAATAAATCAATTTATTGACATTAATTGTTAAAATTTCATTCGTAAAGGTGAAAATTAATATAGACATAAATTAAAGTGTACAAATGCAATACTCTCCGCATCGTGTACACTTGAATTTATTTTTCTGTAAGTATGTGAAGAAATGTAAGAAAATACATAAAATAACCGAAATCTACGACAACTATGCATGCATAGAGCTGTTAGTCTTCAACACGGATAGTGAAAAAAATTAACTGTCAATAATGTTAAGCTCAACCTCATAAGTGCAATAGAGAAAAGTAATAAAATTGTAGTCTTAAAAATATGAAGTGTTGTCAAATCTTAGCAACTATAATCATAATGATAGTTTTTTCGATATCGATAAATCTATTTGAGCGTCGCTTACAACAACAAAAAAGACACATGTGCTGAACACGTCCTTGAATTTGACGTGTTGACAAATATTCTGTCGTCTCGTTTTATCTTGCGGGCACTTGATGTGCTACACAGAGATAGCAATAAGGTCGTAGGTTTCTACTTAGTAACACGAACTATTGATATTTCTTTACTCTAAGGGCTAATATTATGCTTACTCAGCCATGTCAATATAGTTAGAAAGAGACGGATTCATTTGATGTGAAGTTAGGTGTATTTGCGTGACGTATTTTACTACACGCACTTTCGAATCGAGTTAACGTTAGCGTGGAAATACAACTTATGGTGCCGACCACTTCTGGTAGTTCTATACGTATCCGCTAGAGGCGCTGTAAAAAATCTCCATACAAATCCGTTACGTAGTCGCAATCGAGTACGGTATTTGTAAACTCATGGTAGAGCTACTGACAATGAACCAAAACTACGTTATTGGCAACTAGGACATTACTAACACAGGTAACTAAGTCACTTGTAAGTCTGTGAAATATCATTCTTATTCCTACATTTCCATTTATCTCTACAAAAAGTTTCTACAACATTTTGCCGTTATTGGAACATATTGAGATGTAAAGTTATTCAATAAATACCTAATATTTTATACGAACAGAGGAATTAAAACAGTGTTTTGACCCTTAAAAAAAGAAAAAGCAATCTTTGTAAATACATTTTTAGGGTTCCGTGCCCAAAGGGTAAAAACGGGACCCTATTACTGAGACTTTGCTGTCCGTCCGTCCGTCCGTCCGTCTGTCACCAGGCTGTATCTCAAGAACGGTGATAGCTAGACAGTTGAAATTTTCACAGATGATGTATTTCTATTGCCGCTATAACAACAAATACTAAAAATAAAATTAATATTTAAGGGGGGCTCCCATACAACAAACTTGTAATAGATTATATATATGTATAAGTACGGAACCCTTCATGCGCGAGTCGGGCTCGCACTTGCTCAATTTTTGAATTTACCCCGCTGTTCTAACTACCAAATATTAGCTTTCCCATACTCACCAGAAGCCTGCCAATTACAATTTGAATCACCAATTGACAGCCAAATTCGCAAGTTAACCTCCACAAAAACACATGCAGCGTCATGCATCTTATTTACAAATTTAATTTGCAGAATAGCTATCTAACCGCGTTCATTGTAGACTTTTTTCGAACAATCTAAGACGGACTTACCCATTAATTCGAAACAGACGTATCAGTTTTAAAATGAGGAGTGATATACGTCATTTTGTTTAAGTACAGTGACTTGCACATTCCTGGTTTTTGCCTCTGATGTAATTTGGAGGGTTCGGACGCTCGACGGTGGACGGCCGATGATAGATAAAGCTAATTCAACCTAAGTGATCCGGGATGAATACAGCCAGCATGTAGGCCTACAAGAAGTTTTAGGGTCCCGTGTACACGGTTTCCGTAAAATAAACAAGGTTACTGACGTAGTTTTCAGGCTAATCAAGCTGGAAAGCCATGTAATACGTAGCTGGCCGTTGGTAACAAACTGCAACGTAATGTGCACAGCACTGTCATTGATTGAAAGCTACTGGTGCTTATAATGTAGGTACTGTTACAGATGAAACGGCCAAGGGGGATGATGACATATACCTAAGACGGTACCTACTCACTAAATAATTGGCGTTACTTTGCGGAAATCCGTAATCATTTAAATATTAATTTTGGTTTGCTAATCCGACATAATAACGAGCCAGTCAATGAGTGCTAACCTGTCACACTTATTTGCGTATTCTTTCGTGTATTTATAATATATCGGGCCAGCACCAGGAACGCAATATTATTATTTTAATCACTAAATACTTTCCAAAAAAAGTTGCCAATGAAAGTGATGTGGCACAACCGCTCAGTCATGCATTTGAAAAGAAAAATATTTGCATCATCTAGCCTGCTTAAGTTCAATTTGCCACTATAGACATATTTATGCACGATCATGCCATGTCGAGTATTCACTATTTGATAAACGCAATAAAATGAAGTTCTAATAATTTGCAAGTTTGTTCCTTGTTCTGTTTGATTCCGAAGTCACATTACACAGACGCTCAAACAATAAGTAGGTATAGTACAAATATGTGTAGTTGCACAAATGTAACTTTGACAGAGAAAATATGTTTTTCTCAGTCAACCCTTGACAAATGGTAACTGGAAAGCTACCGCATTTTTGCACTTTCTAACCGACTTCAAAAAAGGAGGGGGTTGTCAGTTCAGTTTTATGTTTTTTTTTTAATGTTTGTTACCTTATAACTCCGTCATTTATGAGTCGATTTGAAAAATTCTTTTTAGGTTCATGAAAAGACATCTCAAGGTTGGTCCCATAAAATTTTGGTGAAGATCGGATGACGAAATCCATGAAGAATCGAAGGAATTCCTGAAATTTTATAGGCACTCATAATATTTTTCATGTATTTTCTAAAACTATTTAAAAGTGTTTGCATATGGTAGTCATCATTTTCCAATGCTGAACTGATGATGGAAGGTACAATTCCTTAACGGTTAGGAGTTAGGAGATAATTCAAACGAGATGCATGCCTTCAAGACCTCCCTGATCACCCCGCCATAAGTATTTTATATAAATCACTAAAAAGCGAAAAAAAAAATTTTAACAAAAAAAGAACCGACTTCAGTAAAACTAAAAAGCCAAAAATAACCCGTTCAAGTACAGATTACATTTGACTCACCTTTTGAAGTCGGTGTCAAACCTCACGTAAACTTTAATACATAAATACAATAACTGAGTGGTTTGGGATCGATTTCAAACGGTGAGTCAAATGTAATCTGTACTTGAACGGGTTATTTTTGGCTTTTTAGTTTTACTGAAGTCGGTTCTTTTTTTTGTTAATTTTTTTTTGACTACTTACATTTGCCACTAGTCATGCATGTCATGCATAAACGCACAAATCTTGTATCTAGGATACTTCTTACCGTATGGTTGTCGTAATGTTTCACGTCACATCATCGTACCGTAAACTTTTACGTTGCACGACACGAATTTCCTCGACACCTCAATACAATGCAACTTTATACTTCATAATATTCATCCATTCTTTTCTTTATTCATTCATTCATCCTGTACGACAATCTGTGCACTGTGCCGCGTTCGTGCCACTAATGCATGTGAAATGCAGAGCGGTGCCGCTGTGACAACCACCAATTACCTCGAAAACAAACCACGTCCGCCCAAACACAGCAATATCAACCCCATCGTCTACCACAGAGAGGCTATTCAGTTTTATTTCCGACTTCCGAGTTAATATTTAATTCCGTATTCTAGATTGCGTGCTGAATCTAATGTGGAAATGTTATATTTGACTAGCAGGTCTGGTTGGCTATGGAATTTGTATGCTATTAGCTTTGTAAACGGCTGAATGCAGCGACCATCATTTTGAAATTGCCATTTGGATTGTTATTTGGGAAATATTATCACGGTTGTCACTAGCCGAAGATTTTGCAACTCTATAAATGAGAATCAGAAGAGTAGGATTTAATTACAGTAAGTAAAAACCGGCCAAGTGTAAGTCTAACTCGCGTAATGAGGATTCGTTACAAACACTTATCCCATCGTAAAAAGTTAAGTTTGCACTTGGTATGTATAGCGCCGGATACAAATTAGGTGTAGAGTTAACGTAACATGATTTTTGAAAAGACTTAATTACATTTATTTTATTCTGTTTTTAGTATTTGTTGTTAAAGCGGCAACAGAAATACATCATCTGTAAAAATTCCAACTGTCTAGCTATCACGATTCATGAGAAATTGCCCAGATAGAAGAGCCATATTTTTTTTTATTTTCTATATTTTGGTTATTTTCTACTCAGAATCACGAGCTCTTTCTATCTAATTAGGAGAAAAAAAACTGTCCTGACCCAGAAATTAATTGACAAAAAAAACAAATGCAATTTTTTTTTACCAAGAATTTTGTCAGGTATGTGTGAATTTGGTAACACTTCATATCGTTCGCCCTGTAGTTTTAATATCAGCTAAGTGTGAGTTGGAATCGTACGCTGTGGGTTTCGTGCAAACCGATAGCTAATAAGGCCAGATAAACAGATATAACGAAATTTTGTTTGATTTGAAATCTTTGGCCGAAGGTTACGAACACCATAATGATAACTGGTTCTAGCCACGAAACGCGAGAACAGATTCCAAGATTTGAGGATAACTGTTACAACTCAATCACACTCTTGACTGTATAGCCAATTTTGCCTCGTGATTCCTATTACAAGATGACTTATTTTTCGATGATTAGGTATCCTAACGAGTAAGAAATTATGCGTTAAAATGTACTAAGAATGTGCTATTTAGGTCTCGAAAGGCCTTTATTATTTGGTCTCGTAATCCATTTGCCACAGAACTCTATCCATGCCTAGTTACTCGTGTGATTGGAGTCAATTTGAGTGTAAAATTCTTCAAATTATTTCTTTATTATGCTGCAACGCTATGTGTGAGATTGCTGGCCTCACGCGATCTTGTTTGCATTTGGGTTAAATTGCATTGAGTGTCACTTTTTGTTGAGTTAAGTGGAAAACAAGCAGACGAGCCAGGGCCTACTTATACGAGTAACTATAATATTTTGCATTTCACACTATTTAAATCACACTACACTAGCTGTGTGTGTAAATGCACATCCTAGGGTATGGCTAATGCGCATTTTAAACACATATGATGCAGAGGACGCTCTAGTAACGTAATCAAAGGTTTTGTGTCATTGTCATAACGATGTGATAGCTCAGTTGGGAGAGTACTACGCCGGAAACGTAGGGTCACAGGTTCGAGTCCTGCTTACATTGCATTGGATCACATTACATTTGCAGTAAACATTGAAAATAAATTTTGATGTATGACAATAGAAAAATCGAATTAAATCCCAGTTCAATACATATATGTTCATAAGCGGATCTGCGGTGTCAAAGATTCTAGAGTGTTTTGTTTAAGTACTAAGTTTGTGAAAAATCCCGTATGCGTTATGACAAAGACAAGAAAGTTATTTTAGAACCAGAAAAAATATCCTGATTCAGATAAGGACAAATTGTATTTCATCCCATCACGCGAGTGGCGGTATAGAAGTCGGACAAACAAATGGGTCACAATCCACAAAACAATTATCACAATATTTGTCAAATTATTAGGACAGCATGTCGTTTCACTCACATTCAGTTCGAGTGATTAATGATCATCCCATAACCTTGTTTGACCATCATTAACAAACAATCCAAATGAAACAAACAAACGGTCAAAGCACATAACACTTAATTGAAAAACGAAACCTATGCAAACATGCGAACGTAATATTTCGCCTATTAAAGTCAAATAAGCTGTTTTTAATCTGATACTAATAAATAATTGTTCGAATACAACACCCGCTGACGGGAAATAAAAAAGTAATTCTGCAAACAGCTAACATAACGAGGGTACTCGTACATGAAACAGAGTGGTCCAAGTCATGAGCAATATCAAAGTCGAAAGTCAGACTGTGAATAAAAACGGCTGCCCCTATTTTTATAAATTTTGGTACGAAATTGAAAATTATCCTGAAAAATTTAGTGTTCTCGTGGGATGAGCGCATAACACCGCGCGACGCAGCTAGTACCGTTTAAAATTCAGTGCACCCAATCGATATTGTCAGTACTTACTTTGGCCAGCAAAGCCATACCTCAGTTGGCGAAAGATGATCGCTGGTACGGTCAGCGTCAAAAGTAACTGATGATTTTACTATTTGCTTGTGTCAAATTGTACATTTTATTCTCAGCTACTTTTAATGCTGACTTTTGGCTTTATTTTACATTTCGAAAATTAACCTTGTAATGTGTGGATGTCACATCAACGTTTTTTAAGAATGATAAAAATATAAAACACATTTTTTGTTGAGAAAATTATTGATTACAAGTTTATTTTATGCAGCTACTTGTTCGACCAAAGTTGGCATGAAGTCCGTCGTAGCGGTGCGCATATGTAGGTTGGTCGCCTTGCCGCACTCCACGACGAATTGCGTCCCAGTTCACACAAAAATCCAATAAAATATGGTTCTCAAATCGGTTGAACGTAGATAAAAGAGAGAATCTTGTGTAGTATTTTCTCTCATAACTTGGGCCCATACGAACAAAAAGAGGTCCGTAATGGAAAAAAACATACCAGTGTTTAGGCCTTTGTTTCTAGAGCAATCGGAAGGGAACAATTAGCTGTTTTGCTTCTCAGCCCTTTGCTATATATGTTGTATGGCTTGTATGGAATAACTCCGGAGTGAACTCTTTGAACGAAATGTAAGCTGAGTAATTACGGGGTTCCTAGTGAAAACTGGGCAAGTGAGAGTCGAGATTACTCCAAAAACTATACTGACTATTTTTTTTATTGACTCCAAATATCGAAATGGCCCACAATGCCCACGAGTATTGTTTTTGATCAGGGGCCCTATGATGGTTGCGTTAATCTCATGATAAATAAGTGACAAAGCATCCGTCACTCACACTTGCATTTTGTCAAAACGTGACGGATGCTTTGTCACTTATTTATCGCGTGATAAAAGCAACCATCATAGGCCCGCTGTAACTAAGGTAATCGTTTAGTAACAACTTCTTGGGTAATTTTTGTATTACGTTTGAGATGGTAGCACATGAAAGATTACCGTAATTTATTCGAGAAATTAGGATTTAACTCACCGACTCCACCGACTGTTGTCTTGTCATCACCATGATCGCTATTTTAACTAGACGGACACCATAATATACAAAGAACAGGTAAATAAAGGTTTTATTTTCCTGATATACTTTTACGGAACTCTAACCAGCTTAAGCGTACTAGTTGCTGGTGCAAAGACTAATTGCAATTTTTACTTGGATCTCATTATTGTTCTTGTGCAGAAAATTGTTGGCAATCATGAAAAGCTTGCGTGCTCCGGGCACTAGTTGTGAAGTCGTGTAGTTAAAATGGTAATGGGAGGTGGAAACTATTGTTTTCTACATACTGTTGCAAAGTAGATAAAGTAAACACTACTATTTAACTGTCGAGGAACGAGCGCTTTTCGAAAATTTCGAATGACGTTATCGCACTAATATTATAAAGGCGAAAGTTTTTGAGTGTGTTTGTGTGTATGTTTGTCACTTCTTCACGCTCAAACGGCTTGACTAATTTTGATAAAATTTGGTATGGAGGTAGCTGACACCCTGGGTTATAATATAATAAAAGCTGCGGGGCGCAGTTAGTAACTCATAAGAGGTGATTTAGTCTAGCATTTAAAGATACATTTACTTAATGTTATTAAAACTATCGACGGTATACTACTGGGGAACGAAGATCTGGCAGTTTCCTCGCACAACGCATTAGCATTGCTATTCAGCGAGGAAATGCTGCCAGCGTCTTCGGGACCATGCCGCGGGGGCACAGTTTTTTACACCTTTTTTAGTTTATTTTAGTTACGTAATTATTTTATTTATAACTAATTCCTTGATTAAGTTTTTAAAATAAATAAATTTTACACGTTATAAAACGGTATAAACTCACGTAAACATTGTCAGGAACGGCCCGACATATTGTGTTTTTACGTGAGTTTATACCGTTTTTATAATTAGTACCTATACATTTACTTTGCCACTATTAATTTTAATACAACATTTTCAAACTAAGTATGTATATGACATCACTAATAACAATAAAACACTTAAAAACTACTTTTAAATAAAACAATTTGAACGGGTTGTATCGTGTTCACATTATTTAGGCCTTCCTGACGTTTCAATCACTTTACAGTCACCGTGGGTTGTTCAAGGATTAACTGAGAAAATCATAAATTTCCCGTGTCAAACTTACATTTGTGCACTTAACCGAAACCAATTTTGTTTCGTACAAATCGGTTAACCGATTGCATTCCCTAGTGAGTAAAGCGCTTCATTAAAGCGACACCTCGTTACGCCATCACAGTGCATGCTTAGGCTGCGTTTAGCAGTGAACGTTGTAAGTGCGACTAGTCTACATTAGATTCAGTTAGATCTTGATTGTATAGATATATATATAAAGCTTACATTCCTGCACGTCTAGCATTACTGTGACACGCGATACTTTGTCGGGCGACAATACTACCTCTCACTTGCTTTTCAATATCGTGTGAGCAAGACAGGTGACGGTGAGTCGCGTGAAAATATATCGTCACTTGTAATATGAATTAAGGTAACCGCCAAATGACGATTTTTCAGGAGAGGCCAAAAACGAAATTGCAAATCTAAAAAAGTGCAGTAACATTTTATTTCCTAATCCGATTAAAATGATGTAAAGTAGTTATAGATTAATTTTGTAAGATCTTTCAGTTGATAATGGTCTCAAAAAGGCTGCTATTATAGTTTAGAAAATAGCGTGGCGCTTACGTTAATTTTTTTCCAAAAATGAGGAGTTACGTTAACACAACACAACATTGATTTCAAAAAATGAGCCCTAATTTAAAGTAAGTCACAAAAACGTAAAAAAATGTAACGTAAGGGACACACATTTTCAAAACGTGGACTTACATTAGCGGAATTCAGCTAAGGAATTTTTAAACTTATCCAATTGTAATAAGGTTTAACATAGTTATTTCTTGTTTTTCAGTTAATTAGTGGCAGGATAGTAAGACGTGATAAAAACCGGTTTATAAGCGGGAAACAGTTTCTTTTTTGTTTATAAAAACCAAAATTGGTAAAGGCACCTTTAGATTTAAAGAGTATTAAAAAAACACTTCATTTTCTTTCCAATCTGATACTTTTCCTTACTGTTTTTCCTCACTTTGCTTTTTTTTCTCTCTTTCCTACAATATTTATGTACTTTTTTTACCTACGACTTTTACTGCACATTCTGCTTTTCCTTTTTCTCTTTCTTTTTTATTTCCTTCTATATAGTTTTCTTCGTATTTATTACCTTCTTTCTGTTCCATTCATCAACTCCCTCCTTTTGATTTTAGTGACTTAAGTTTAAACTTCAGCTTAAAGTTGTATAATTTCGTTTAAATAATCAATTTTGTCTTTACAAACCCTCAGTCCTATTTTCAGTGTAAGGCTTGTCCCTGTCTGAAACTAGCCGAATGATCTTTATTTGATTCTTCATTAGTAATTTGACCATTTCCTGGCAAACTGGTGACTAAATGTTTCGTCACATAATTAGTAACTCACTCTCACATCACTATTATGAACTTGAACGTCAAGGGGTAAATTTACGACTGAAATGCTTCGAATACCTTCGCTATGGGGCTTCGACATCTTTCTTATAGAGCTGAAACGGATTTAGAGATTTTCTTATATCTTGTAAGCTGTTGTTTTCTCGCGAACTACTTATTTGAAGCATCATTGATGTCCCGTTATTAGTAGAAAGTATGGCCCAACTCAACGCCTTTCTCTGGCTGAAAAAAATAATGGTCAAGGGGCAAGCAAATAGTTAAAGTATTTTATTGAATCATCGCATCAATACAATGACATTACGTTGGATACGTAGGCTACTGAAAAAAATAATTGGGAGTATCTCAATGTCACTAACCTCCACCATATCACTATTACTACCATCATTCATTCCTGTCTCTTGTTTTCTAAAAATAATATACAAGTATATACATTTTATTATGCCTACATGTTGCTACATGGTAGTGGCAGTGACTGATTTTCACAGAAAAAGTTTTCACAGTCCGTTTAACCAGACATTTAAGAGATTCCCTAAAAACGAAATGCAATAAGCTAGATTGTTTCAATTAAAAGTCCCTAATTCAAGAATAAGACATGATATAAATAGGCATAATAGCTAATTAATAAATAACTTAACTTTAAAAAGTTTAAAACATCAATTTCTATTTGATACTGGAAATCCCGACAAACTTCATTCCGCCTTAGAAGTCCCTTTTGAGGTGATAACAATTTCTATAATACTTACTTAGTACTTATCCTTATCAAATTTCCCTTAATTTTTGAAATATAATTTTTGTTTTTTTTTTGTATAATATTATTATTTATTATTTTTTTATGTCGTTGAGGGCAAACGAGCAAACGGATCGCCTGATGTAAAGCGATGAATGTACTTAACTCGTAATTTTTAACTGTACTTATTGATATATAACAACGCAATCGCACAATACTGTCCTTATCACGAATTGTTGGAACCAACCGTTAACGGTATTCATAAAAATTACAAAAAAAATATTACAGATTTTATTTGAAATGCATAACATATAATTAAAGTATTGGTATAGAACTTTGAAATTAGCTCAGTAAAATAAAGAAATGTGTAATAATAAGCGAAATACCGAAATTTAATACCAGTATTTGTATGGAGTCGAAAACCGGCATCCGATCGCTGGTCGGTACAAACTACAGTGGCTATCATATCCATCACAACACCAAATCGTAAACAGACGCACGCGGTAGAGTTTTTAATTGCTTCCTACAGGCAAATGTATGGTCGTCTCACCGGTATCTACTCATTAACACTGCAAAGGAAAGAGATGGTCGCAAAGTTCCTGGTAACCAAAATAACGTAAGCACCAGGTCCGTCTAAATTAAGTACATAATTTTAATGTAACCGTCATCACTCAAGCCTTGGGAAGACAAATAATAATGTAAGAGGCAATAATTGCTTTAAAAACTACGAAAACTTTAATGTTACTGATTAAATTATATATTCACCCAGCTTGCAGTAAGCACAATTTGTGACAAGATTAGACTTTAATTGACTTTAAATGGTTGCTGTCTTATAATCTCGTTTATTTTTTTTTTACCTATCTAATCTGAGCATATAAATCATTTATGTACCTTATTATTTACATGATTTGATTCAAAAACTAAAAGTATAACCCATTTAATGTAAGAACCATTTTATATTTTTTATCCAGCTTTGAAGCTAACGTAACAGTCAATCGGTAATAAAGTGCTATAAATTGAGTAATGTAAGAGTCATTTATTTACCGATGAGTCTTACATTAATGACTTTTGTTCAACTTTGGCCAATACTTGTGGTTACGTTAATCTGATATTAAGTAATTTACAAAAATGTGCCATACACCAAAATAAATACAGAAAACTAAAAAAAACGGTCAATTTTTGTTTAATGTAACCAACATTTTTTTCAAGATATCGTAATTTTAATAACAGCAATGGATAGATCGTCAAATTTACAGACGAACTGTATACTTAACTCAATTTCGTCATTTTGGCGGTTACATTAATTCATATTACAGGTGACGATATGGCCTATAATGGTTGCATTTATCACGAGATAAATAAGTGACAAAGCATCTGTCACTCACCCTGCATTTTGTCAAAACGTGACGGATACTTTGTCACTTATTTATCGCGTGATAAAAGTAACCATCATAGCCTGGACGCTGATAAGAGTGCACTTTGACATATCCCCAAATAAGCGATGTCCCTAGTCACCTTAAGAATGCGCTATGGGGAATGCTTATTGAGATCGGCGCGAGGCCGCCATAGTAAAAATGTATGGAGAATTAAAAGCACTTTTTGATAAATCTGGACCTTTAATACCAAACAATAATTGAAATATTTGATGCGGACAAATGCGGTCTTTTTTTTTGAACTGAAAATCAGAATAGATTTCCATTGTTAAAGTATAAAAAAAACACTTAACGCCTGCTTACGATTTTACAATTTTCGTCCAAGTTACTTAGTTTTCTAGGGTAAAATATTAATAATCTTATAATTTTTCCACTGAGAAGTTGTTAACATATTTTTCGAAGTGCTAAATATATAGTTTAGAAATGGATTAAACAACTAGGTGTTGACGTTGTCTACAGGGCAACTTACATTATCAAATTTATTGAATAGCAAAAAGAGCACTTGTTGCTAAACTAACTAATATTTCAGACATAGAAAGAGTTTTTTCATAACATAAAAGCACACAGAAAGCAGACATGTTATTGTAAATAAAATAAATAATAAGGGACAGTCTTATAAATACATAAATATTTGAGTCCAGGAAAAAATATTTGAGTTCATCACACAACAGACAACACTCATGGCCGGGATTCAAACTCAGGACCGCCAGCTTAGTAGGCAGATAACAAACTGCACCGAGCGCGTCATTAGAGACCGATTGGTTCAGTCATGTCGAAAAACCTTAACACCGTTGTTTGTCCACTAGGACAACAGTGTTAAGGTTTTCTGGTTTTCTGTCTCTTACGATTCGACCGTGGCCCGTGGTGTACTTGCCCTTACCTCACCAGAAGCCTTCCTTGCTCTTGACCTCACACCGTAACATAATAGTTCACCCGAGGCGGTTATTGATGATGCGTCAGGTGATTACGGCCGAACTGGGTCGGGTCAGGGTGGAGAGAAACTATTGGAGGAATTCAACCTTTGGTGCATATGCTTTCTTTGATGCATTTGATTCAACTAGTAGCTATAGCGTTCATAGTGTTACCATACATTTTAATGTACGGACGATGGATCGATTGGGGCAGTATTTAGCTTTAGCTATGCCGCAGAAAAAACGTAACAAAAAGTTCTTCTTCATCTTCGTAAACCTGCCTGAGATCTGAATTTTGTTGGTTGTTTGTGTAACGATATTGATCATGGGACGCAACGCCCATCGCTTTGAGCGGTTATGGACGCGCGTCGGTTTTGTTCATAGACACTTCATTTGACATTTCTTAAAATCACCTTGTAATGGCGTCTATATCACATCAACATTTTTATAAGGTTGATAAAAATATATAAGACATTATATTAAGTATATAAAAACTTCGCATTCAAGCAATATTATTAGGAATGTAATGGTAAAAATGCCTAACAAATAAATATATTTACAATCAGTTCATGCATTCTAAAGAAAAGGGCTTTTGTTTTTAATATAACCCTGAAATAAAAGATAACAATCTACAAGGGGCGTTCAATAAAAAGTGAGAATGAGATGCAAACTCTTTCAATATTAGGAAATTAAATACTGGCCGGTAAAGTTAATCTATCTAGCTCATTGCTATGAAAAACAAATCTAAGTGCTTTTTGTTTAAAAAAAAATACGGCCATTTCTTTGCAATGCTATGGAGTACGTTAGCAAAAATTGAGAAATTTGAACTTCGCGCCGTTATCAAATACTTGTGTTTGAAAAAAAAATCTACGGACCAAGTCAATTTAGATTTGTGGGACACTTTAGGGTCTAATGCTCCTCCGTATTCGACAGTCGCACGTTGGTGCGCCGAATTTAGACGTGGAAGAACATCGACCATGGATGACCCCCGCTCCGGACGCCCTACTACAGCAGTAACTGAAGAAATTGTGAAAAAAGTCGAAAACTTAGTTTTGGCGGATCGTCGTGTCACGGTTCATTTTATTGCTGAAAATGTAAAGATTTCAACGGGGAGCGTGCATAATATTTTACATGGACGCTTGGGTATGAAAAAGGTATCTTCGCGTTGGGTACCAAGAATGCTTACTGACATACAAAAACAAACTAGAGTCGAGATTTGTCAAGAAGCTTTGGACCTGATAAAGCAAGACGGGAAACTTTTTCTAGCACGATTTATAACAATGGACGAGACATGGCTCCACCATTACGACCCTGAAACGAAACTGCAGTCTATGACATGGAAAAGGCCATCATCTCCTACTCCGAAGAAATTCAAGGTGGGCCCATCTGGCGGTGCTGCATGGGCTCTGTTTTTTGGGATGATAAAGGGGTAGTAATGATTGAGTATCTCGAGCATGGAGCCACTATTACGGGCACTTTATAGGCTAAACAAATAGCAACATTGCGCAATGAGATCCGCAAAAAACGGCGAGGTAAACTCTCGAAAGTCGTGCTGTTCCAGCAGGACAATGCCCCGGCACACAAGTCCGCCGTTGCAATGGCTGCAATTCGTAATGCTGGGTTCGATATCCTTAAGCATCCTCCGTATTCACCGGATCTCGCCCCCAGTGATTTCTACCTATTTCCGAGATTGAAAGAATACCTGACAGGCCAGAAATTTGAAGACGACGATGCGGTAGTCGCTGCAGTACAAGATTATTTAAGTACTCAAGATGAGACCTTTTAAAAAAAAAATTAGTTTAGAAAAAAGATATACTAAGTGTATTATGCTAAAAGGTGACTATGTCGAAAAATAAAATGACATTTAATAAAAAATGTTTACAACATACTCATTCTCACTTTTTATTGAACGCCCCTCATATTTCAAAAGAACACAGACCCAGATTTGCGGAGCATAATGAAAATTCTTAACTTATTCCCTAATTTTCGTTACAAATTGGGAACAAACTATTCACTGTCCCAACCTCGCATTTTCGTTCCCATTTTAAGAACTCTAACTCTTAAGACAAAGTCAATAAAACTGATTTTCTAACTTATTATGTTGTGAGCTAAGATATTGGGAAAAAGATTAAAATCTGGTGCAAAGCTAAGACTTAAAAACAAAGATATAATTTGCTGTCGCTATTTTTATCTCTGTCCGCTTTGTATTCTCAGATTCATAAATCTCCTTGAGTCGGCCAACTTGATTGCCTTTGGTAAAGCATATTAAATATAAATTATGAGTTTTAAATGTCCTCTAAATGCTTATTAGTTATTTTTATGGATATGAATCATAACTAGCCATTAAAAGTGTTAATTTATGATGAACAGGCAATTATGAAGTAAATTTGATATTTGAAAATAGGTAGGTAAATTAATTTGACATAAGAAAGAAGGCTGATACCTAGTTCAAGTCTCATTAAGGTTGAATAGAGCAAACAATTCTTGTTTGGCAAAAAAAATAGAAAAAGATGGGTGGTTAAAGAGTTGGTCATACTGGTGTACATTGCCAAATGAAGGGTTCAGCCTTATTGACTTTTACCTACAAGTAAAAACTAATAACTAGTTTACGAATAAGTGTCCGTAACAAGTACTTACCTATCCCAAATTCAGCTAAAACATGAAAATTTGTAGCTATGTTTGAAACTTGAATTCAATGAGCAAATCGACAAGGGAATGGGAAAATAATGTGTTGCTAGGAAAAAGGTGCATAATTTATAAATACCTAATTCAAAACCTACAAAAGTAACTACATATTTTTGTAAGCGGTCATCCTTTTACTAGTGTATCAAATTGTGCTCATAATTTCAAGCTAAGAAACAATAAGGTACCAAGTTCTCGACTCTACCTCAGTAGACCTTCAATGTTAATTCGTAGCAATAGATATGAAAACTAAATGTCGATTATTGGAGTAGACGTGTCAAAGACTGGGATGTTCTTAGGTATCACACTTATTATAAAGGCGAAAGTTTGTGAGTGTGTTTATGTGTATGTTTGTTACTTCATCACGCTCAAACGACTGGACCAATTTTGATCAGTTTTGGTATGAAGGTAGCTGACACCCTGGATTAAAACATAGGCTACTATTTATCCCGAAAAATAAAGTGTTCCCGTGGGATGAGCGGGTAACACC
This sequence comes from Apotomis capreana, assembly GCA_947623375.1. Lineage (NCBI taxonomy): Eukaryota > Metazoa > Arthropoda > Insecta > Lepidoptera > Tortricidae > Apotomis > Apotomis capreana. The sequence continues at coordinate 24,823,678 of OX392511.1, read as the reverse complement.
GATGTGATGAGAATTAGCATCTCATAGATAATTCATCTCGTGTCATAAACTCAGTGAATCTCCATTGAAATTGTAACAGAAATAATTACACCGTTTATAAAATTCCGCCGTAGTAGTAATTTAATTGTCTTCCCACTGTCGTTTATGGAAATTATATGCCATAGCTTCTACACTGTCTTCTGAATTAAACATCTTCTAGGGCATCGGCCGCCAAGGTCATAAGTACTAATTTATGTATCCTTTTGTACTATTTATACATTCGACGAAGACGTGAGGATGTTGCGATATTTGTCATCAAGATCGTACTTAAATGACCTTTGACTCTTTTTTTCTTTTTTGTTGTATCATATCAGATTTTTACAACAACAACAATACTTTTTATATAGTAGCCTATGGCAACAAGTCTTTTCTTTTAATAGCTTCCTACAAGCAACATTATTCTCGATATATTTTATTATATTAATAAATAAAAAGTTGTTTCCTTAACACCGACGAAACAGAATCGAGCCCACACACCAACTAATCAAGTTTTATTGTTTACACCGACATTGATGCCGCCATGTTCCAATACCGATTGCTACAATCTAATTGACGCAATTCCCATGGCCTAAGTACAGTTAGCTCGAGATACAAATCAAATATCGGGATCGGAATCAACATTAATTGTTCGAGTCTATCGGACAGTTCGCCGCGCAAGTTGATTATACCATCGACTGATATAACCCTTATTGAGTGATGAGACACTCAGCGAGCTTTGGAAAGAGCTATGCTCGGGATTTCTCTACGAGATCAAATCAGAAATGAGGATTCGTAGACGAACCAAGGTCATCGACAAAGCAAACCGGGTAAGCAAAAGTAACTTTTATTGGTGTGCAATAAAGTATTTAATTGTTGTACCTATTGTATTGTATGCAAGCTGAAGTGGCAATGGGCGGGGCACGTAGCTCGAAGAACCGATGGCCGTTGGGGCAGAAAGATTCTCGAGTGGAAACCACGTACCGGCGAGCAGTGTAGGACGGCCTTGCGGATGGTCGGACCACCTGGTTAGAGTTGTGGGGACTCGCTGGATGCGGGCTGCTATCCGGCCCATGTGGAAGTCTATACAGGAGGCCTGTGTCCAGCAGTGACATGATAAGCTAATGAGAGACCACTAATCGTGGATATGATAGACGTTAGGGATATTAATATTATTGAAAAAAATAGATTCGTATTGATAGACAGTTCTCTATGGAGAGGAGTCATGATGCAGGATGGTCGTTTGTTTTTTATGGGTTGGCGCCATTTGTTGGTCAGAATTTCTAATGGCCGAAACGGCTGGACAAATTTTGACCAATTTTGGTACAGGGATAGCGGGACATACTTTAAAAAATGCTAGAAGGTGCCGGCAACTTCGTACGCGCAATTTATTTTATGCCGTAGTCGGGTAAAAAGTATCCTACATACATCTTTGGATGCATCTCCAGCTAACCACCCAACTAGCAAAAATATGTGCTATAAAAGTCGAGAGCACGTTTCTGTTTTTGCTAATTAGTGCTATAAAGGTGGTCAAAATAATCGAGTAAGGGGTCTATAAACGTTTACTCAACGCGATTTGGGCGCACATTGTTCAGCCTAAAGTGCTGTAAAAGTTCTGTAATTGCTGTTAAAAAACTAAAAACAGTTGTATAAAAGCTGACTAAAAGCTAAAAAGTTACCATTAGTGCTGTTAAGGTAAAATGTTTGCACTTATTCGATTAATCTGGATATATAAAAGTTACCAGATTGCTTCTATTCAGCAATTTAGTCGTATAAAAGAATCTGAATTGCTTTTACTCCACCTTTAAGCCGAGAAAGAGTGAATTATTTGCTTTAATTCGCTATCTGTGTGTGTTGTTCAAACGTGTTTACATATTAGCTGCCTGACAAATATATGTGACAGTAAACATCGACAAGGTAAATATGTTATTTTAATATTACTTCATAATAATTATAACACACTGCCCTAAAGTTATAAAAAAGTGTCTACGCTGGTGGTAATCGTAGCGAACGGCATGCGCAAATAACTTTACTGATAAAACCTGAGATGATAGTTCGTATATATTTAAGCGCTCACGTTTTTTTTCAATTTTGTATAATAAATATTAATCAAAAATAAAAAGTGAGAAAATATTTTATTGTCTTTCACCTTTACTTCGAACTATTACGACCTTAACTCGAATAAAGGTGATTGAATTATCTTTATAGCACTTGATGCCGCCATTGAAATTGTATTTTATATGTAAAGGGTATAAGAATCCCTGAAATACACTTAAAGTGCAATAAAAGCAATCCAAACAAGTTTATAGGACTAGTGACATAAGCGTGCAGTTAAAGCAACACGACGCTTTTTAGTAAATAGATTACTTTTACAGCACATTTATGGACACAAAACAGAATGTCGAATAATGGTGGTATAAAAGCGACAATCGTTGCGAATTAGCTATTTCATTACTGTTATACTACTTTTATAGCACACAATACTGAGATAAAGTAATTTGATAACGTTTATTCCACTTTTTTCAAGATATGGTGTAAAAGTGCTATAGTATGGTGCTAAAAACGTTTATTCGACCTCTTTATAGCACTATTTAGTGAAAATTACTGAATAGTCGTATTAATCACTACTATACCACTATTGAGTGATTTGGAAACATTAATTCAGCTGTTACTCGATCTTAAGCTGAGTAAATTATTCCTTATACGACTTTTTTGCTCATTGGGCATGTACTGAAATTGGTTAAAATTTGTCCAGCCAGGTGAGAGGACAAAGGAAGTTATTTATGAGTTATGACAAACATATGGCACCAGGCTGGCATAGCGCCGCATGTCCATACAAAACAAATGACGATCCTGTATCACGCTATTTTTTTCCTGAAATCATGACCCCTCTTCATGGAAAACTAATTTTCAATATAAAAATCTAGAATTTTATAATGTAGGTAAGGGTGAGGTAAAGTGAGTCGTTGATTTATAACATCATTGGCTCAATTTCACCAGAGGAATGAAACGAAAGTTCCAGTGAGGTAAGTATATATGCGTTTTATTTCAGGTAAAACGCGGCGCGTTAAACGCCATCTCTGTTTACACATCTTTGAATGTTTTGTTATTCTAATTCAAAATGCTCAATATGTATAAAATATTTAAATAGAATGTTAAATTAAACAGTTTAGCCATTGTAATAATATTAGATTTAAAATAATTTTTATTTTAGGATATTTTTTCAATGTACATTTATTGTTAAAATCATGATGTGCATGCTTATTTTGGATGACATTTATCTGCTGTCCTTTGTATCTTTATTTTTTTAAATGAATGTAATCTGTTTAGTGTGCCAATAAAGAAAAATAAAAGAAAAAATAAAATAAAATATTACAAATCATGGTATAAGAAAATAAAGTATGACACTCCTGAATGACAGCCGAGACTCGCGCTATGATTGGTTGGTTCGTTCTGTCAATCCGTTTCTGTGTTGCCAGTGGTGTATCATAATACTCCCCGATTCCCTTGTTACCTGTGTGAATCTTATAAAATCGTGAGTGTTTAAAATCAATTATAACGACAAAATAACATTTATTCAAAGAACGTGGCAATTCTTATGTTCTTTGAATAAATGTTTTTTTTTACGACTGGCAACGAACAATCTTTTCCTTGTAATTATTTTGTTACCATAAAACGGCAATTAATCAGTGACGTAGAAAGGCTGACATGCCGGAGTGCCATACCTTATACCATCATCATCATCATCATCATCATATCAGCCGATAGACGTCCACTGCTGGACAAAGGCCTCTCCCAAAGTTCTCCACGACGATAGATCTTGCGCCGCCATCATCCAATTTCTACCCGCGATCTTAACCAGATTGTCGGTCCACCTTGTTGAAGGCCTTCCAACGCTGCGTCTTCCGGTCCGCTGTCGCCACTCAAGAACCTTTCTGCCCCAACGGCCATCGATTCTACGAGCAATGTGCCCCGCCCACTGCCACTTAAGTTTGGCGACTGTCTGAGCTATATCTACAACCTTGGTTCTCTTGCCTTACCTTATACCATATTACAAATAAAATAGCGAAAACTGTAGGATCACTAAAAAAATAACAAGAAAAGTACCTTTAACCGCTTCTCGATGGACATGATTTGGTAGCTTTTGTGATGAGGTTGCGCGGCCGGGTGTACACCGCCGGACCTAATCACGGCATTAATTCTCTTCTAAATACGAGTCCGAAACGTGTCTAGACGTGAATGGAGCCACGTGTTGACTAAAATTAATCGATTTATTTTGGCGGCACGTACGTCTAGTAAACGCGAAAAACGTATTTACTCGTATTAGATAGGCTATCGCTTTCGCATAAACGGCGTATGATTGTAAGTGATCCCTGTCGCTTACGTCCTTTTAAATAAATGATAAATTGTGAAAGAAAATAAGTGGCACGCTAATAGTACCTACTGTTGTTCGAATAGCGTAAAGTTAGCAATGGGATCCAATGAGACTGTTTTATTCTTCGATTTTATATGTATGCATACGTATATAGCTTTACCTATTAACGCGTGCCCTTATCTAGATTTTGAACGAAATATCCATATTTCGTCCAAAAATCTATAGATAAGGGCACGCGTTACTAGGCTACTATTAGATCAGATTACTATCTAAACGTTTAAGATTATGAACATTTTTGATAACGGAAAGACACAGTTGGTTACACAAAACAAAGGCGAAATTTTGTGTGTGTTTGTACGTTTTTTACTTTTTCACGCATAAACGGCTAGACCAATTTGCTAAAATTTAGTATGGATGTAAATTACACCCTGGATTAACACAAGCTACTTTTTATCCCGAAAAATGTAGTGTTCCCATGAGATTAGCAGAGAACACCGCGAGGCGCAGCTAGTAAAAAAAAAATTCTTCACGTATGCCAGTAATTTCTTGAAATTCTCTAAGTGTCACATGCCATTTATAAGCAATAAATGCATGAGCACTAAGAGGACGCTAACAATAATTCTTCTTATAATTAGTCCAATCCCAGCTTTATTATTAATCCAGACTGGTCCTTCTCGGAACCGTCGCGGTCTCTGATGAGTTATGTCTCTGGCAAATATTTTAATGCGCTCGTCCTCGCATGATGCATCGCTCGTACAAATATAATAAATATATGGCGACTTATTGACTAGCCGTCGCACAAAACTGTCCGGTATATGCCGTCCGTCCGAGTTTCTCCGGATTTGTCCTAGTTTAGAGGGCGTCCGGGGAGCGTCCGGGCGGGGTTTTATTTGTAGTCCGAGTTTAACATTTTCACGCACAGTATGTCGAGAGACGTAAATTAGGTCGCTCGTGATACGGGACCACGTTTGTGGACGGCGACTTTTATCTTCATGAAAATACCAATCCGTCCACAGCCGAACAAGATTTTAAGATGATGAAAGGCTTTCCTTACTAATTAATCTATCCCTTTGGGAGCTACGATGCCACAGACAGATACACAGATGCGCAACACACAGAGACACAGATACACATGTTAAACGTATAACACCCCTCTTTTTTCGTCGGGGGCTATAAACTAGGCAATCATAACAATCAAGTGTTCTCTATAAAGGTTGTAGGTAATCTTATAATTAGTATTTTCATTTTGACACAATAGTCGTCATACAGTAATTTATATTGTCTAGGTCTGCAACGCACAATTCGGTACAAATTCTACAAAATAATTGTAGTTGTAGTTGTTAACGGTGGTCCTGCAATTTTTTTCACTCTTGACTTAAATTCCAAATATTTAATATATATATATATATATATATTCATGATTATTTACGCATGTAGACCGAAATAAAAACGGCGGTAGGTAAGTTCAGGACGCATGCCAGGAACATGCAACTCACAGAGACGAACAACGGTAAAGAAGGAAGGCCTTTTCACACTTGCGGCTGATTAAAAAAAAACAGAATGTACCGAAAATAAATAGGAAGATTCACTGTCGTCGGGCTATAAAATCGCCTAGCTAGCCTTGTCAGTGCCCACAAAAGACGAAGTATAGTAATACAAATATCGGAAAACCTCACACAAATCAATCTAATCCCACAGTAAGCTCTAGTAGGCTTGTGTTATGGACACTAGACGACGATAAACATTCTTAGGTTTAAGGAAATTTATTTTCTCATAAGGATATTTACAATTCACTTACATGAGAATGAGAAAATATATATCTAATTTGACAATGGTATGGTGAGCGCATGTAAGTATGCGGACATATTTGCATTCACAAAGATATAGTACGTACCTTAAATTTACTAAACCAACTTAAATATTATAGCACTAAAAATAATCACTTTACACTTTACTTTCTTATATAGATACATATGTGTGTTGTGTTTGCCTGTAATTGGGTAAATACTCTGATATGTTTCGTACTTGCATTTGTTTTTTATGTATGTTATATAGTATTGTACCTGTTGGCAAACCTAATAAATAAAATAAAAATAAAATAAAAAAATAAAAAAAAAAATACATTCTTAAATACAAATAACATCCATGACCCCGGCACAAACATTCGAGTTCATCACACAAATATTTACCCTTGCCAGGATTCGAACCCAGGACCGTCGGCTCAGTAGGCAGTTGCTTAACCACTGCGCCAACCACGTCGAGGTTCTTGTAAAGGGTCACCGTCATTGAAATCCTTGAACAGTAGTTAACTGAGTAACTTGTCCTACTATAAGACGACTTTTTGTTTTGGAGGCGCTCCATTTATCAGCTGTAATAACTTCTAAATATCTCCACATCTCGATTTGTAATTGTCATATTACAATTTTAATAAGAATATCAAAATTAGATGGTGACGTTTTGTTTTAGGTGTCGTTGGTTGAACTAATAGTGAGAGCTAATAGAGAGAAGTAATTAATTTATGTAAATTTGTCTTGAATCAAACCAATAGACAAGTTTAGTGATTGTGTCATAAATTCAAATAAGTTTCTGTCAAAAATGACATTTTAGTGGCAAGCTTTTATAGCCGACTGTACTTTTCTTTGGATATCCATCAAATGCTCACTGAAACGATTCTAAAGAGCCCAAGCTCGGTAGGAGTGCTTTTTAACCGACTTCAAAAAAAGGAGGGGGTTCTCAGTTCGGTAGTATGTTTTTTTTTTTTTATGTTTGTTACCTCATAACTCCGTCATTTATGAGTCGATTTGGAAAATTCTTTTTAGGTTCATGAAAAGACATCTCAAGGTTGGTCCCATTAAATTTTGGTGAAGATCGGATGACGAAATCCATGAGGAATCGAAGGAATTCCTGAAATTTTATAGGCACTTATAATATTTTTCATATTTTTTCTAAAACTATTTAAGTATTTGCATATGGTAGTCATCATCTTCCAATGCTGAACTGATGGTGGAAGGTACAACTCCTTAACGGTTAGGAGTTAGGCGATAATTCAAACAAGATACATGCCTTCAAGTCCTCTCCGATCACCCCGACATAAATATTTTATATGAATCACTAAAAAGCGAAAAAAAAAAATTTTTAACAAAAAAGAGAACCGACTTCAGTGAAACTAAAAAGCCAAAAAGGGTGAGTCAAATGTAATCTGTACTTGAACGGGTTATTTTTGGCTTTTTAGTTTCACTGAAGTCGGTTCTTTTTTTGTTAATTTTTTTTTTTCTATTATAGAGTTCCTATGGCCACCTTCCGGCTCCATCATCAGATCAGCCCCTTGGTACCATATTATTGTATTGTCATCAAAGTTAAGTAAGTATGCAAAATTTCAGCTCAATCGGTTGACGATATCCGCTTCAAAATTGAGTTGCAAGATTTCACCCGAACAAACATACTTTAAACATACCATGCAGGCTAAAGTGAGGCTAAATAAAAGCTTGTAAAATGATAGAGGTCAATATTTTTACCGACCGTTGAAAATGCTCCATACAAACCACGTAACGTCATTTTAGGGTTCGTGGATGCTTCCACTTCCAAAGATGGTTACAGCCGTTACAGGTGGGATATGGGAGGTGGTGGTGGGAGGTGGGTGGGATGGTCATATTTTACCCAATCACGGAAAATATGCTTCTAAAAAAGAGAGTTACGCAAACGAAATTCCGGATGCCGGTTCATTTTGTCCCTATTTAAACTTGATTCCACAAAAACAAATGCATTACAAATGGTATGACCCCATTTTCTCACTGGGTACTTTTGGCATGTGCCCGGGGCCCCCAGTCTCACGACGCCTCCCAATTTCACGTGGGGTCCCAATAACTCCCGAAAAATATACCTAAATGACGTTTTTTGAGGTTCCTAATTATGGAGTGATTTAAGACTAGAGAATGATAATGTATTTAAAGCCAAATTACATTATCTACCAGTCAATCATAGGAACAAACAGAGACAGAGCACTTACACTAAAAGCATCTAAGATACAATTAAATGTTTTAATATAATATTCTTCGGTGTCATTTGAAAATTTTCGGTGGTGGTGTATTTTGTATAGGATTATTCTTCTAACAAATTTTGTACAATACTTCATTTCGCTGTCATAAGAGCGATGGTACATATTTTTGAGGGGAAATTTATGTATACTTATATGATGAAATAGCTAACGTCGTTGGGTGTATAAGGGCCTCCGCGCATTAGGCAGCCACCAACTCCCATATTATGTTAGACTTTCTGGTGCGTAGCCATCAGGCTGTCTATTGCGCGGGTGGCTTTAGTGATGACATGCTGTCAGTGTAAAAATATGCTAGAAATAGATATATTGCGAATGCCTGTCATTTGGTCTTTAACGATAAAACTGGACATTTACATGGCCCATCATGTATCTAGTAGGTACACCTTTATCTGAACTCCTTATACCTCCCCCCAAACGTTAGAGATTCCACTATGATTCATTCCAATAAAAAACACGCTTTAAAAGTAAGTATCTCTTTAAAAACCTATACAGCGCCCCATATCGATCCATCGCACATTATTACTACCCACGTTTTTTACGGCCGCCATATTTCGCCGTAGTTTAATTCAAGCGTCCACCTGACTCCGTAATATTGAGCAAGTAAATCATCCTGGCTCGTGACCTTTGGGAAAAATTGTTGAAACTGCTACCCGACCCTACCACGGCTTAGATATACAGTATTTTAACTGATTTAGTCCAAGTCAACCGAGAGTCCTCAATAGGCGTAGTACAATTTTTGGAACACCATTAAATTATATTTTATTTCGATAGTCCTTGCTGTAAAGATCTACGAATTACTTCCGAAATGTATTTTTTTTTAATTGTCAATTATCTTTGCCTTCAAAACTTATTTACAAAAATATATTGTAGATTGTTGATACTTGTCAATGTCAAACCGTTGAAATCAACGCTTCCTTTTATGATGTTCTATGGGGTTAAGGTACTGCCTTAATAATTATATTCCGTCTGCATAGTCCGCGTACCCCCGGAATACAAAGTCGGCCCAGATGTATGTCGTGCGTAGATAGCATCTTGATTATTTCATCGAATCACACAGATAATAATGATTCAGAATTTCAAGATTAGGGGCTGAACCATAGTATGCTTACCGGCCCGTTTACTTTTAAACGCGGTGTTACGCGCACATTTCACGGTAATACTACATTTTTCAGGGAAAAAAGTAGCCTATGTGTTAATCCAGGGTGTCAGCTACCTTCATACCAAAATGTATCAAAATCGGTCTAGCCGTTTGAGTGTGAAAAAGTAACAAACATATATCCACAAAGAAACTCACAAACTTTCGCCTTTGTAATACGAGTATTAGTGATGAAAAAAAATATCGGAGTATAATTATATTTCATTTGATTATTTAACTATATTGCACAAAGTGTGATTGAGTGAAATTGCAGATAGAATACTCGTTCGTAGAAACAAATTGTAAAATAAAGACTTTAGCGATAAACGTTTTCAATTTAGCCTCAAATCGAAAGATTTAATCTAAACTACAAAAGTATAAAATTGAGCCATTAAGTCAATTCAATCAGTAGTTAAAGAACATCTAGGCCGATGGCCTAATTTGGCAGAGAAGATAGGGTCAAGGAACTATTTATGCAACATTTTTAGGGTTCGATAGTATACAGGGTCGAACATATCGAATTTTAAGCAAACAGGGAATTGTTCAGACTGAGTACTTCATTTTTACTAATGAACTGTGTAAATATTTCTATCCATTTTTGAGATACAGTTTGTTAAACATAAGTGTAAAAATCTGCACATTATATCAACCCTAGCATCTTGAACATCGCTTGAGTTAAAGACAGGTGTCAATTTAAAATGTAAATCAAAGCTTTGAATTAGTAGGGTTGACTGATATTAACATATTTTATTTTGAGACCATTTTTTACTTTTAAATCCAGCTTTACAATTATAATAGTTCGATTGTAGATCACTCAGATGACACTATTCTGTCAGCTCAGTCTTTACAAATGTTCCACCCTGTAATATCTCGAAAACTTGTTTCAGTGCTGGGATGAGCCGTCAGGCGCAGCTAGTACCTAATATTATAAAGTAGGATCATGAAGTGAAATTATTGTTGAAATGGACTCTACCATATACATTGTAGTGGCCTGTTCTTTTTGTTCATATCTTCCGGTTCGCGGTCACCGCATGGTCAATGGGTGAGCCACGGTACGTGTTCCACCGGGTACACTACAAAAATCCGACATTTTATTTGTCCGACTGCATCACTATTTCGGATCTTCCTAATCCCGAAAACCACGTTCCAGTGAAATATTTTGACTTTTTTGGGATAACATATAACCCCTAACCTAACCTAATTAAATTGATTCACATACTATCCACTCAAGTACACATATCTATGCACTGGCCTGTGTAAATTAAATTAAATTAAATTAAATGAGAATAACATGTGTTCCAGAATTAGCTTCTTCAGCGCTCATGGAGCGGACTCGCATCCCACTCTCACCGCCACGAGCAGGGTGTGGAGGAGGCGTAAATGGCCTTCCTGGCGGTAGCACTCCTCGTGCGTAACAACACGGCCCAGCCCAGCGTCCGCCCCTCGGCGAAGGTGGCGTAGGCGCCACAGCAGCACGTCAGCGGAACGGAACATAGAGTGCCACGCGTCGTTATACTGCATGTCTATTACAGGCAAGGCATAATATTGCGCGACTATTAGCAGCAGTTAGCGACGAGCGGCAAAAACAAAATCATACCAATGTGTGAAATATGCTACGAACTGCCGCACGCGGTGCAGCTCAAGCGATTTTGCCGAGCGAGCGCGGCGGGAACAAATGTATCGGCGACTAGCAAAGATGCCAGGATCTTCGAGCGGTGCGTGCGGCAGTGCGCGTGGATGGATCGCACGATGTAGGTACATGCCCACCGAAAAAAAATACCACAGAAGTCAAGCTCGGCTCGGAGACGTCTATAAACTGTGTACCAATCGACGCTTAAGTATACATTGCAATCAAAATGAATGAAACTTGCTTCAGATATGAATATCCCCACAAACTCCGGTACAAATGCACGGTCATTAGAGCAGCGCCACGCCGCGCGGCGATCTGTTAGCGCGACGTAAGTGATTGTAGCAAACTTGCAAACTGCCACGCGCCGTGCAAACTGCCACGCTTTGTGCATGTGACGCTGACGGCCACGCGTGGCAAAACATTAATTTTCTATTTGACCGTTAAACTTCCGTAAATAACGAAATTATTGAACGATTATACCTACTACCTTTTTGTAAAATGAACGAGAGCTAAATTTAACTTTTCCAACAACACCGCCGCTTTTGTCTACACTGAAGCGATGTGCTCTATTTGCCTTTGAATTATTTTACGTATCTAATGACTTACGGCCGAGATCACGCCACTAAATCGTGTTTATTATTAACCTATCGGTTTGATTAAAACACAAAAATGTTGAATCATTCCAATTGATTAAAAAATTATAAATCTAGAATCATCACAACTGTGTAGGTACCTACGTTTGGCAATACAAATTATTTGATATGACAAGGCTACCATATAACAACGTGTATCGCAGTTTAGACTATGATTTTTCGTGTAACAAATGTTGTTAAAAAATATTTAGAGTTAAAAACCGGTAAAATTATTTAAGGGTACCTATAAAAAATTTAATCCTTAAATTGCAATCTGACTTTTAATTAAATTAAGTGAAAGGTTTGTCCACGGTTAACTGATATTTTATAAATTGAAATATCTTTTGAATTTTTAACCGATTGTGCAACCAAACCGTGTGATTTTCAATATCAATTATTTTACCATACTATTATTAAATTCAAATTTGTAATAAAAAAATTAAGCGGTTAAACAGTCTTAAACATTTTAAATCTTAAATGGCTAGATCGATTTCAATTATTTTTGATAAACTGTGTAGATAGGTTTCATCTAATTCTGTAGTAGGACAGCGGCTGGTAACTTGAGGACGAGAGCTGAAAATTGAGCTCAGTGGCGTGCCATGGGAGAGGCCTATGTCCATCAGTGGACTGATACAGGCTGATGATGATGATTATCGTAACACTTTCATGCTTGTATTGAAAATTTATTAAGTTCGTATTCTGTGAAAAAAACAGAAACACTAATATGCCGCAAATAGCACAGGATATCCCTGTACACATCGTAAACAATGTCAACAGTAACTTTCTGGAGAGCCAATACTGCTTTGGTAGCATAAAGGCTCATCTTTCGATGAACATCATACTTAGATACGTCGTTTTCAAACGAAGAGCGTGATATATTTACCAAACTTCCAGATCTCTAAGCGTGAGTGAGCGTAAAGATACAGGGGTTCCTCAAATCTTTCTATAAACTTCTACGTCATGAAAAAATCTACGAGTCATATGTACTAGTTTTGTTAATTACTAAAAGGTGTCTGCACCTTTGCCTACGTAACTCTTCTTTTCCTATTTACATTCGGTAATAAGTATGTTATATTAAACCATTGATACAAAGATCAAAGCTCAAAGAAAAAAATAAATGCGTAACCTGGTGGAAGAAACCGGGTATCGAACCCGGTACCTCTGGATTGCCAGTCCAGTAAAATATGTTATAACCTACTAAAGATATCTTTGGATATATCAATTGGATAAAACCCTATTCAGTCGTTTTGGTTTTATAAGAAGGGGACGAAGACATAAATTATATATTTAACACGGGATAAATAATTTAAATGCTATAGGTAAATATAGCATCACAAAAAAGTGTGTTCGCCATTATATAATCTTGATCAAAAACCCTAATTCAAATAGGTTAGTTATATCCATCTAGAACTTAACATTTCTAAAAAATGGCGGACGCTTTTACTCCAAAGATAACCTAGTAGACCTTCAAAACAATCGCTCACATAAGCGATTAAAACAGAACTCTAAAAATGTAACAAAAAGAAAAAACAGAACAATCCCGTTTTATAGCTTCCGCCCCTCGCATTATGAAAATGAAGTTTTTATGTTTTAGAGAGGTATACCTACGATGCCATTCTAATTTAAAAAGACAGTGTTTTATAAAGACTCATGCTGAGATAGGGCCTTTTGGTTCTGCGGCAGTCGGACTCGCTCATTTTATCGCTGTACTCCACTTATCTGGTCGTGTTGGGCTATTGCGACCTATTTGAAAGAAATGTTTGCATAAATTGATATGTGGAATGTGGAGAGAACGAACCATTGCCTTTTGGTATCTACTTTCATATAATAACTTTAAATTGGCCACGTAATGTGTTTGTGAAACCGTTGTCTCGTGTCTGGGCTTCATAAAAAGGCTTCAAGTTCAATGGGCAATGCACAATGGCCATTATAAATAAATAAATATCGGATATCGTCAAACATATCCTACAAACAGTCCCACAGTAAACTCTACAGGGCTTGTGTTATGTGAACTAGACGATACATACTTTTGTAGACAATTTCATACTTAATTACACAGAAAACATCTACATATAACCCAGGAACAAATCTTCGAGTTCATCACACAAATATTTGCACTTGCTGGGATTCAGTAGGCAGCTGCACTACCAGTGCGTCAAGCTATGCTCGGATTTTCCTTGAATGTCAATCAACCACGCACTTGTGACTCCTCTGGTATTGCAGGTGTCTATGGGTGACGGTAATCGCTTTCCAACAGGCGATCCGTTTGGTCGTACATTAGTATAATTATGAGGGGATTCGCTCTCAGGGCCTACTACTCGGAGAACCGATGGCTGTTGGGACGGAAAGGTTCTTCATTGGTGACCGCTTACCGGTTTAGAAGATGCCAAACAAGGTGTACCGATGATTCGATCAAGATCGCAAGAATCCGTTGGACGAAGCCTTTCACTAGGTATGAAAATAGCTTGTTAGATATAAATAAAGTGTTTATGATGTAGAAAGGACTGTGAGAACTGTTTTTTTGACATTCACAAGGGAGCGAAGACACGAGCAAAATTACTATATACTTGGAATTCCATAACATAATAGCTGAGCAAAAACTGACGCCGTCTACATAACTAACCACTCATTGCATTTATTTCAACGGCAAAAATGCTTCACGACTCATAATTACCCAATAAAGGAATTATCTCGAACTAACTAGAGCTTTATTACAGCATGCCTCTAAAATCATGTGAAAACTAACAACTGGGGTAATTAAAAACTATAATTACGCCGACTTAAGCCTTTAAAATGTAGCTGGAATAGTGTTCGTGTTCACATAATCCGGGGTTGCATTTTCGCCAGGGAACGTTGAATTCGTAGGATGCTTCACTTCAGAAAATTTTTATTCAGACTATTTTTAACCACCGACAAAAAAAGAGGGGTGTTATACGTTAATATAGTATGAGTAGCACTGTATGGCTAACGGATGGATCAATTTAATTAAACATGGCCTTGACTATCGAAATGGTTCTTGGCTATGTTTGCGAGATATAAAAGCAGTCTTTTCAAGATATTATGCTCTTATTGAAACACAAGAGCAACAAGATCTCGGACAATATTGACACTAAGAATCCCAAATTTTGGAAAATTATTTAGTTTTACCGAAAATGCTACTTCTATACCATTCACTAAATGATGACCAGTATTTTTTTATGTTGATTTCTTGTTGCAATTTAATCTTGTCAAAACCAAACGGCTGAACGGCTTCCAACTCTTTTTGAAAGCCGGAAACCCAAAACTATTATAGGATATTTTTACCTGACTTTTATACTATTCCCAATTATCTGTACATGGGCAGCACAGGCTGGGCAGGCCTAGGCGGAAATGGCGGGACGACCTGGACACGACTCGACAGCTGGCCGGAGGAGTCATCTGATCGGGAGTCGTGGAAATCAAGGGGAGAGCTCTTTTCCTAGCAGTCAGACACAAATAAGCTAATAAAAGTAAAGTAAGTACCTTCAGTTAATTTTTCGCATAACTGCCCGAGTTAGTTAGGTTAGTTGCTGGGAATATTTCTACCACAGTGTGACACCAGGAATCCTCTAATTGCGGACGCTGGTACATAATTGCGCGGTAGTTGTACTCACGCGATGTAGTGTCAACTGCTGCACTTACCGGGATTCAACGATTACTGGTACACTCAGCTTCATATAATAAAAAGAATATTATTATTATTTAAGAGCCTATATTGCCCCACTGCTGGGAAAAATAAAAAAATATATAAGAAAACACAATACAAATTTTATGTCTGGGAATTTGATATTTCAAAATTCTAGAAAAAAACAGGCGAGAACGAAACCTCGATTTGTATAACCTGGTTACGTTAAGTTTGGACCTCATTTGTATGCGACACCATCGTTACCAGGTGCAGACTTAAGTTAAAAGGAAAGTATAGGAAAAGGAACAGTCATATATCCTCTTAATCGGCAGTGTGGGGGGGGGGCGCCATGCTCATAGAACCAATGGCCGTTGGCGCAGAAAAGTTCTCTTGGCGAAATGTTTAGTTTTAGCAGAATAAAGGAGGGTATCATGATTACCAGCAATTTTCTGTAATTGGTTATGGCGTCTTTTTTTATATTTGTAATTTAATTTTACCACACCAAAACGGCTGAACGGATTTCCACTATTTTCATTAGGTTGATGGTCAAAAAATTTTGAAACATTTTTAGATATTCTAAATCCTTTAGTATTCGAACCCTTATAGGTGTGTGTTTATTTAAACCAGTACTTGGAAAGCCACCCGTGTATTAAATCAGGTAGCTTAAAGCTAGCTAGGTAGCCTAAAAAGTAAGGTGTTCATGTTAGCCCGGAGAGCTAACTAAGCTTAAGAGGGGATGCAGGTTCGAACCCCGCTCGAAGCATTTAATTTTTCGCTTCAATATAAACTATTGAGATAATTATTGATGACTGTACCAGGAGCACTGAATCGGAGAAATGGCGCATACCTGGCTGTATAGTGTATATGGGAAAAGCTACCCTACTGCAACAGATCTAGACACGCGGCAGCGTGTCCAGCCAAGTTCACCGCAGGAACTGGCGAGCAGCAGCCGTGTGTTATATTACACGAACCGTTTGGAGCCACTTTTGACCCCCCAATAACTCCAAATCTATTTAACATATTAAAATGAAATTTGGCTTATTTACAAAAATATATTGTAGATTGTTGATACTTGTCAATGTCAAACCGTTGAAATCAACGCTTCCTTTTATGATGTTCTATGGGGTTAAGGTACTGCCTTAATAATTATATTCCGTCTGCATAGTCCGCGTACCCCCGGAATACAAAGTCGGCCCAGATGTATGTCGTGCGTAGATAGCATCTTGATTATTTCATCGAATCACACAGATAATAATGATTCAGAATTTCAAGATTAGGGGCTGAACCATAGTATGCTTACCGGCCCGTTTACTTTTAAACGCGGTGTTACGCGCACATTTCACGGTAATACTACATTTTTCAGGGAAAAAAGTAGCCTATGTGTTAATCCAGGGTGTCAGCTACCTTCATACCAAAATGTATCAAAATCGGTCTAGCCGTTTGAGTGTGAAAAAGTAACAAACATATATCCACAAAGAAACTCACAAACTTTCGCCTTTGTAATACGAGTATTAGTGATGAAAAAAAATATCGGAGTATAATTATATTTCATTTGATTATTTAACTATATTGCACAAAGTGTGATTGAGTGAAATTGCAGATAGAATACTCGTTCGTAGAAACAAATTGTAAAATAAAGACTTTAGCGATAAACGTTTTCAATTTAGCCTCAAATCGAAAGATTTAATCTAAACTACAAAAGTATAAAATTGAGCCATTAAGTCAATTCAATCAGTAGTTAAAGAACATCTAGGCCGATGGCCTAATTTGGCAGAGAAGATAGGGTCAAGGAACTATTTATGCAACATTTTTAGGGTTCGATAGTATACAGGGTCGAACATATCGAATTTTAAGCAAACAGGGAATTGTTCAGACTGAGTACTTCATTTTTACTAATGAACTGTGTAAATATTTCTATCCATTTTTGAGATACAGTTTGTTAAACATAAGTGTAAAAATCTGCACATTATATCAACCCTAGCATCTTGAACATCGCTTGAGTTAAAGACAGGTGTCAATTTAAAATGTAAATCAAAGCTTTGAATTAGTAGGGTTGACTGATATTAACATATTTTATTTTGAGACCATTTTTTACTTTTAAATCCAGCTTTACAATTATAATAGTTCGATTGTAGATCACTCAGATGACACTATTCTGTCAGCTCAGTCTTTACAAATGTTCCACCCTGTAATATCTCGAAAACTTGTTTCAGTGCTGGGATGAGCCGTCAGGCGCAGCTAGTACCTAATATTATAAAGTAGGATCATGAAGTGAAATTATTGTTGAAATGGACTCTACCATATACATTGTAGTGGCCTGTTCTTTTTGTTCATATCTTCCGGTTCGCGGTCACCGCATGGTCAATGGGTGAGCCACGGTACGTGTTCCACCGGGTACACTACAAAAATCCGACATTTTATTTGTCCGACTGCATCACTATTTCGGATCTTCCTAATCCCGAAAACCACGTTCCAGTGAAATATTTTGACTTTTTTGGGATAACATATAACCCCTAACCTAACCTAATTAAATTGATTCACATACTATCCACTCAAGTACACATATCTATGCACTGGCCTGTGTAAATTAAATTAAATTAAATTAAATGAGAATAACATGTGTTCCAGAATTAGCTTCTTCAGCGCTCATGGAGCGGACTCGCATCCCACTCTCACCGCCACGAGCAGGGTGTGGAGGAGGCGTAAATGGCCTTCCTGGCGGTAGCACTCCTCGTGCGTAACAACACGGCCCAGCCCAGCGTCCGCCCCTCGGCGAAGGTGGCGTAGGCGCCACAGCAGCACGTCAGCGGAACGGAACATAGAGTGCCACGCGTCGTTATACTGCATGTCTATTACAGGCAAGGCATAATATTGCGCGACTATTAGCAGCAGTTAGCGACGAGCGGCAAAAACAAAATCATACCAATGTGTGAAATATGCTACGAACTGCCGCACGCGGTGCAGCTCAAGCGATTTTGCCGAGCGAGCGCGGCGGGAACAAATGTATCGGCGACTAGCAAAGATGCCAGGATCTTCGAGCGGTGCGTGCGGCAGTGCGCGTGGATGGATCGCACGATGTAGGTACATGCCCACCGAAAAAAAATACCACAGAAGTCAAGCTCGGCTCGGAGACGTCTATAAACTGTGTACCAATCGACGCTTAAGTATACATTGCAATCAAAATGAATGAAACTTGCTTCAGATATGAATATCCCCACAAACTCCGGTACAAATGCACGGTCATTAGAGCAGCGCCACGCCGCGCGGCGATCTGTTAGCGCGACGTAAGTGATTGTAGCAAACTTGCAAACTGCCACGCGCCGTGCAAACTGCCACGCTTTGTGCATGTGACGCTGACGGCCACGCGTGGCAAAACATTAATTTTCTATTTGACCGTTAAACTTCCGTAAATAACGAAATTATTGAACGATTATACCTACTACCTTTTTGTAAAATGAACGAGAGCTAAATTTAACTTTTCCAACAACACCGCCGCTTTTGTCTACACTGAAGCGATGTGCTCTATTTGCCTTTGAATTATTTTACGTATCTAATGACTTACGGCCGAGATCACGCCACTAAATCGTGTTTATTATTAACCTATCGGTTTGATTAAAACACAAAAATGTTGAATCATTCCAATTGATTAAAAAATTATAAATCTAGAATCATCACAACTGTGTAGGTACCTACGTTTGGCAATACAAATTATTTGATATGACAAGGCTACCATATAACAACGTGTATCGCAGTTTAGACTATGATTTTTCGTGTAACAAATGTTGTTAAAAAATATTTAGAGTTAAAAACCGGTAAAATTATTTAAGGGTACCTATAAAAAATTTAATCCTTAAATTGCAATCTGACTTTTAATTAAATTAAGTGAAAGGTTTGTCCACGGTTAACTGATATTTTATAAATTGAAATATCTTTTGAATTTTTAACCGATTGTGCAACCAAACCGTGTGATTTTCAATATCAATTATTTTACCATACTATTATTAAATTCAAATTTGTAATAAAAAAATTAAGCGGTTAAACAGTCTTAAACATTTTAAATCTTAAATGGCTAGATCGATTTCAATTATTTTTGATAAACTGTGTAGATAGGTTTCATCTAATTCTGTAGTAGGACAGCGGCTGGTAACTTGAGGACGAGAGCTGAAAATTGAGCTCAGTGGCGTGCCATGGGAGAGGCCTATGTCCATCAGTGGACTGATACAGGCTGATGATGATGATTATCGTAACACTTTCATGCTTGTATTGAAAATTTATTAAGTTCGTATTCTGTGAAAAAAACAGAAACACTAATATGCCGCAAATAGCACAGGATATCCCTGTACACATCGTAAACAATGTCAACAGTAACTTTCTGGAGAGCCAATACTGCTTTGGTAGCATAAAGGCTCATCTTTCGATGAACATCATACTTAGATACGTCGTTTTCAAACGAAGAGCGTGATATATTTACCAAACTTCCAGATCTCTAAGCGTGAGTGAGCGTAAAGATACAGGGGTTCCTCAAATCTTTCTATAAACTTCTACGTCATGAAAAAATCTACGAGTCATATGTACTAGTTTTGTTAATTACTAAAAGGTGTCTGCACCTTTGCCTACGTAACTCTTCTTTTCCTATTTACATTCGGTAATAAGTATGTTATATTAAACCATTGATACAAAGATCAAAGCTCAAAGAAAAAAATAAATGCGTAACCTGGTGGAAGAAACCGGGTATCGAACCCGGTACCTCTGGATTGCCAGTCCAGTAAAATATGTTATAACCTACTAAAGATATCTTTGGATATATCAATTGGATAAAACCCTATTCAGTCGTTTTGGTTTTATAAGAAGGGGACGAAGACATAAATTATATATTTAACACGGGATAAATAATTTAAATGCTATAGGTAAATATAGCATCACAAAAAAGTGTGTTCGCCATTATATAATCTTGATCAAAAACCCTAATTCAAATAGGTTAGTTATATCCATCTAGAACTTAACATTTCTAAAAAATGGCGGACGCTTTTACTCCAAAGATAACCTAGTAGACCTTCAAAACAATCGCTCACATAAGCGATTAAAACAGAACTCTAAAAATGTAACAAAAAGAAAAAACAGAACAATCCCGTTTTATAGCTTCCGCCCCTCGCATTATGAAAATGAAGTTTTTATGTTTTAGAGAGGTATACCTACGATGCCATTCTAATTTAAAAAGACAGTGTTTTATAAAGACTCATGCTGAGATAGGGCCTTTTGGTTCTGCGGCAGTCGGACTCGCTCATTTTATCGCTGTACTCCACTTATCTGGTCGTGTTGGGCTATTGCGACCTATTTGAAAGAAATGTTTGCATAAATTGATATGTGGAATGTGGAGAGAACGAACCATTGCCTTTTGGTATCTACTTTCATATAATAACTTTAAATTGGCCACGTAATGTGTTTGTGAAACCGTTGTCTCGTGTCTGGGCTTCATAAAAAGGCTTCAAGTTCAATGGGCAATGCACAATGGCCATTATAAATAAATAAATATCGGATATCGTCAAACATATCCTACAAACAGTCCCACAGTAAACTCTACAGGGCTTGTGTTATGTGAACTAGACGATACATACTTTTGTAGACAATTTCATACTTAATTACACAGAAAACATCTACATATAACCCAGGAACAAATCTTCGAGTTCATCACACAAATATTTGCACTTGCTGGGATTCAGTAGGCAGCTGCACTACCAGTGCGTCAAGCTATGCTCGGATTTTCCTTGAATGTCAATCAACCACGCACTTGTGACTCCTCTGGTATTGCAGGTGTCTATGGGTGACGGTAATCGCTTTCCAACAGGCGATCCGTTTGGTCGTACATTAGTATAATTATGAGGGGATTCGCTCTCAGGGCCTACTACTCGGAGAACCGATGGCTGTTGGGACGGAAAGGTTCTTCATTGGTGACCGCTTACCGGTTTAGAAGATGCCAAACAAGGTGTACCGATGATTCGATCAAGATCGCAAGAATCCGTTGGACGAAGCCTTTCACTAGGTATGAAAATAGCTTGTTAGATATAAATAAAGTGTTTATGATGTAGAAAGGACTGTGAGAACTGTTTTTTTGACATTCACAAGGGAGCGAAGACACGAGCAAAATTACTATATACTTGGAATTCCATAACATAATAGCTGAGCAAAAACTGACGCCGTCTACATAACTAACCACTCATTGCATTTATTTCAACGGCAAAAATGCTTCACGACTCATAATTACCCAATAAAGGAATTATCTCGAACTAACTAGAGCTTTATTACAGCATGCCTCTAAAATCATGTGAAAACTAACAACTGGGGTAATTAAAAACTATAATTACGCCGACTTAAGCCTTTAAAATGTAGCTGGAATAGTGTTCGTGTTCACATAATCCGGGGTTGCATTTTCGCCAGGGAACGTTGAATTCGTAGGATGCTTCACTTCAGAAAATTTTTATTCAGACTATTTTTAACCACCGACAAAAAAAGAGGGGTGTTATACGTTAATATAGTATGAGTAGCACTGTATGGCTAACGGATGGATCAATTTAATTAAACATGGCCTTGACTATCGAAATGGTTCTTGGCTATGTTTGCGAGATATAAAAGCAGTCTTTTCAAGATATTATGCTCTTATTGAAACACAAGAGCAACAAGATCTCGGACAATATTGACACTAAGAATCCCAAATTTTGGAAAATTATTTAGTTTTACCGAAAATGCTACTTCTATACCATTCACTAAATGATGACCAGTATTTTTTTATGTTGATTTCTTGTTGCAATTTAATCTTGTCAAAACCAAACGGCTGAACGGCTTCCAACTCTTTTTGAAAGCCGGAAACCCAAAACTATTATAGGATATTTTTACCTGACTTTTATACTATTCCCAATTATCTGTACATGGGCAGCACAGGCTGGGCAGGCCTAGGCGGAAATGGCGGGACGACCTGGACACGACTCGACAGCTGGCCGGAGGAGTCATCTGATCGGGAGTCGTGGAAATCAAGGGGAGAGCTCTTTTCCTAGCAGTCAGACACAAATAAGCTAATAAAAGTAAAGTAAGTACCTTCAGTTAATTTTTCGCATAACTGCCCGAGTTAGTTAGGTTAGTTGCTGGGAATATTTCTACCACAGTGTGACACCAGGAATCCTCTAATTGCGGACGCTGGTACATAATTGCGCGGTAGTTGTACTCACGCGATGTAGTGTCAACTGCTGCACTTACCGGGATTCAACGATTACTGGTACACTCAGCTTCATATAATAAAAAGAATATTATTATTATTTAAGAGCCTATATTGCCCCACTGCTGGGAAAAATAAAAAAATATATAAGAAAACACAATACAAATTTTATGTCTGGGAATTTGATATTTCAAAATTCTAGAAAAAAACAGGCGAGAACGAAACCTCGATTTGTATAACCTGGTTACGTTAAGTTTGGACCTCATTTGTATGCGACACCATCGTTACCAGGTGCAGACTTAAGTTAAAAGGAAAGTATAGGAAAAGGAACAGTCATATATCCTCTTAATCGGCAGTGTGGGGGGGGGGCGCCATGCTCATAGAACCAATGGCCGTTGGCGCAGAAAAGTTCTCTTGGCGAAATGTTTAGTTTTAGCAGAATAAAGGAGGGTATCATGATTACCAGCAATTTTCTGTAATTGGTTATGGCGTCTTTTTTTATATTTGTAATTTAATTTTACCACACCAAAACGGCTGAACGGATTTCCACTATTTTCATTAGGTTGATGGTCAAAAAATTTTGAAACATTTTTAGATATTCTAAATCCTTTAGTATTCGAACCCTTATAGGTGTGTGTTTATTTAAACCAGTACTTGGAAAGCCACCCGTGTATTAAATCAGGTAGCTTAAAGCTAGCTAGGTAGCCTAAAAAGTAAGGTGTTCATGTTAGCCCGGAGAGCTAACTAAGCTTAAGAGGGGATGCAGGTTCGAACCCCGCTCGAAGCATTTAATTTTTCGCTTCAATATAAACTATTGAGATAATTATTGATGACTGTACCAGGAGCACTGAATCGGAGAAATGGCGCATACCTGGCTGTATAGTGTATATGGGAAAAGCTACCCTACTGCAACAGATCTAGACACGCGGCAGCGTGTCCAGCCAAGTTCACCGCAGGAACTGGCGAGCAGCAGCCGTGTGTTATATTACACGAACCGTTTGGAGCCACTTTTGACCCCCCAATAACTCCAAATCTATTTAACATATTAAAATGAAATTTGGCTTATGTATTAAGATCCTTTAGAACAAGTAGAACCCCAAATTTCATTAATATAGGTTAAATAGTTATTGAGATATTAAAGTCCAAAAAACGGTATTTTTATCACTGACTGACTGACTGACTGACTGACTGACTGACTGACTAGTAATCAAAAACCTAACCCACTTCCAGGTGACCTAGAAAGGTGAAATTTGGCATCCAGCTTAGTAATTGTGTGTGTATACATATAAAAATCGAAAACAGTGATTTTTTTTGTTTTTTTATTATTATTATTATTGATGGTTGTTGCCTCAGAACTCTGTCATTTATAAACCGATTTGGAAAATTCTTTTTTTGTTTGAAAGATATACTAGAATAGCATATACACTCACACGCACACACTTACACATACATGCACATAAAAATCCAATACGTACTAACCGTTTTGGAAAATTCTTTGTTTGTTCAGAACTTTCAAAAGATGTACTAGAATAGCACACAGAACTAATTAACAAATAATAATTAAGTAATTTACACATCATAATAATTTCTGTACAAAAAGTAATGATATCCCATCAAAAACATAAATGTAAAATGAGAGCCAAGTTCAATATCGCGTGCACTTCGCCGACAAAAGAATTGAGATCTGCAAGGGCGCCAAGTTCTTTGCCCTAAAATTTTTAGATACAAGGACATGCGACATACTCAATGCATTTATTTTACTTGGGGTGTAATTCAATATCAAGACTTGACTTGGCTAGTTTTAAAAAATTAATTTATATTATAAATCAAAATCAATCAAATCATTAACCTCTTTTCGTAAAGGTAAGTACGCAAGTTAGTGTACGTCTTGTTACTTATACTGTTAGCTTGATAATGAAATATGACTATGTTACTTTTATAAAATTTAGTTAGTTTATGAAAACTAGCCAAGTCAAATCTTGATATTGAATTACTCCCCAAGTAAAATAAATGCATTGAGTATGTCGCATGTCCTTGTATCTAAAAATTTTAGGGCAAAGAACTTGGCGCCCTTGCAGATCTCAATTCTTTTGTCGGCGAAGTGCACGCGATATTGAACTTGGCTCTCATTTTACATTTATGTTTTTGATGGGATACCTTTGTCACATATTGTCGCGTTTTGTATTGAAGCAATGCTTACAATGACTTAAGCGCCAGGACCGATAGAGTCGTTTAAGTTTTGTACAATTTTAATTTCTAAAACAAGCCTTATTTGAAGAGTTGTGGAGAAATTATATTTTTAATAGTGTATATTTTAGAATAGGCACTTAATTTTGAGTAATTTTATATTATGGTTGTCACACATAGAACAGATAATGAAAGACTGTCTCTTCAACGAGAAGATTTTAACGTTGAAAATGTTTGTGTTTTCCTAATCGATTATACAGCGTGTATATTTGATATAACCGCAAACTTTACTTCTGGGGTCTTAGTATAGACACTTATTAATATATTGATCCGTAAATTATTAAAAAAATCTGAACCTTTTTTTTCCATATAAAATAATCAGCACGCAATGTATTTGTTTGTTGTTGTTTGTTGACAATTAACATCGTGATGTCACAATTGTCACTAGTAATAACTCAAATACCTAAGTGTTCTCCACTCAAATACCTAAAATTCAATGGATCTGACATTTTTCAATTTTCGCTTAATTTGTAAACATGTAAGTTAATATTATTTCATTTGCCTATTGTTTCGCAGATATGAACGCTACGCAGATGGGTTGTATGTCAAAATGTGCTGCCGGAGGGCCTCAAAGTACAATTTGCATTTGCAAAATCAGTCGGTAACAATTTGAGATTTTGGATTGGATTGAGAATTTCCCAATTACTTTTTTTAACCTTGAAATTTGCTATTCAAGAAACGGAAAACAAAATGAATTGAATTAAGCTACAATTTGAGCCATTGTAGAAGGCGAGCGGATAAAATATGTAGACGGCAGCGGCTCCCTTTCGCGCGAGGTCAGATAACAAATTTGACAAATTTGATCATGTGCTTTCTTTCTAATAGTACATTACTGCAGACGCCGGGAAACAAGGGCTTGCCGGCTGAGTAGGTATAGACGGCCGACCGTAAGGGAGGCCGTCTAGTGATACGAAGCCGGCAAGCCCTTTTCACGGCTAAGGCATGTATAGTGCTTTTCTCAAACATATGCAATGAAATAAAAAAATACACCACTCAAAAAAACATAATTCAGCTGTTCAGCCAGTTCATGAACACAGACGCCATGTTTAAAAAAAGTATTTTTAATTTTCCCTCCAATCCCTCTATATTTTTTTTTCTTTAATAAGTCCACGTGTGTAGTGTGCGAATATTAGGGCCATTATACACAACCTGATAATAAGAATCTTAGTTTCTATAATAAGTAAAATAAAGGCAGAGGATTTTTAATATTGTCTATGGTCTCTGGTGACTTACGTATAGACGGTATTTTCAGTTCGTGGGTACTAGGCATTAACACGGATATTGTTGGTCCGATGGCTGAATGGGTAGCTACTAGAAAAAAATATATATCAGCTGTTCATACACACAGACGCCATGTTTACATTAAAATTAAAAACAAATTACTTCCCGGCTTAGGCCTTCAATTTTGTATGAAATTCCTTTACAGTTCTCTGGAATTGTTCCGCCAGAAATTTGACACTTCGAAGCCTGTTCTAACGCACGTTACGACGATATTTCATTGCATGTTTGAGAAAATTACATTTTCAATGCCTTTGATAGTTGCTCGTAGTGTGATCTGTAGATTTTGATTTGATCAAAAAGGTTCCTTCTAGTTAAGCACACTGTCTTAATATATCTTAACCATCCCTAGACGACACGACAGCATGAAATTTATGGATGTCACAAACCTAGCAGATACAGATACAATAAATAAATAAATATCGGACAACCTCACAGAAATAAATCTAGTACCACAATATATAGATATGTATTTATCTTAAATACAAATAAGATAATCATCACACAAATATTTACCTACCCTTGCCGGGATTCGAATCCAGGACCGTCGGCTCAATAGGCAGTTGCTTAACTACTGCGCCAACCTTGTCGTCAAATAAGTAAGTAAGTCAAACAATATAATAAGTAATTCCGTATTTCAAATCAGTTAGCGTTAATAATAGAAAAAAATACTCTGAGAATTTGATAATAAATTATCCAGTATATTTCGCGCTTCTCCGAAATTAATCACGAAACCCTCTTTGGGTTCTGGTTCTGGCTCTTAATTGACTGGACTAAATATATTTTTAATTAATTTATATCGCACATTAAAGTCTATCTTTATACAGAAAATGTATTTTATAAGCGATGCAATAAAACTTTTAAATACCTTTTCTCATCACCGATTCTCATTTAACTGCCTTTTAATGTTGCCCATAAATATTGCTGGTAATATTTTAAGATACAATGTTATGAATAATCAAATTAGGAGTTAATCGTAAAACTGAGCTATTAGGCTTCGTACCCACCACAAAGTTAGTCATGGTTTTAACACAATAGCTTCAGAATTTACGACTGATAAAAGCGAGCCCTGACTGCTATTAAAATATTACTATTAATAACATATTTAAATCAAAACAGCTAGCAGTGAAAGCCATAAAAAAAGAAAAAAGGCATTTGAATAAAACTTCAATTCAAATGGACTATATCGCGTATATTCATTATTTGAGCCTCCCTGAGGTTCGGCAACTTTCCAGCTCCCGTTAAGGGTTGACTGAAAAATAACTCAATTTTTTTCGGTCAAAGTTATATATTGCGATATAATCCATTTAAATCGTTTTATTTCAATGTGTGGCAGTCGCGGATACCGACGTAAATTTTATAAACAACATAGTTTTTGTGCTGAAATAAAATAGAAAACTTTCAGCATATTTCTCTGTACATATATCTAAGTCTAGCAGCGTCCTAACTCAACACGTACAACATTTACGAGGTCCTTTTCATAGACAATTGTACGAAAAGTTGTATAACTACATTCAAACTTCGATTAATAATTGCTTTCGATAGAAACGCAAGCATGCAATGTTTAACGACCGTCGTTAATTTCTAAGCGTTCATTATAATATTAATAAACCTATCATAACTTACAGGTAAGAGTTAAAACAGCTAGTACTTAGTACAGTTTCGTACGAAGGATAAAAAGCCAGCCAAGTGTGAGTCTGAAGCACTGAGATTAACACATTCCATACAAATTATCCCATCTTTTCAACTGGCCGGTTTAAGTTAAGTATGCACCTGGTATATAAACGCGCCGGATACAAAATAGGTGCAAAATTAACGCAACCGATCACGTTCGTTGTATGGGAGCCCAATTAAATATTCATTTTATTCTGTTTTTTATTTATTTATTGTTATAGCGGCAACAGAAATTCATCATCTGTGATTTCAATTGTCTGACTATCACGGTTCATGAGATACAGCCTGGTGACAGACGAACAAACAACCGGGCGGACAGCGGAGTCTTTGTAATATTAGGGTCCCGTTTTTCACCCTTCGGATACGGAACCCTAAAAACGTCTCAACGCTTTCTTCTGATTTACCGTGATCGTATTTTGCTATTCGTAGTGCTTTTAGTGACATTGAAATCACTAAAGTACTCGTAAAACTAAATTCGGTCAATATTTCTGACAGATGTCAAAAGATGAGTGTCTACCAAACTTGGCATCCTAATTCATAGGGAATCCTAATAAAAAGCGTAACCAAATCCATGTTGTAAACTAGCTGCGCCTGCACCTACTATTTTTTTCGGGATAAAAATAAGTATGTGTTAATCCAGGGTATCAGCTACCTCCATACCGATTTTTATCAAAATTGGTCTGGCCTAAGTGTGAAGAAGTAACAAACATACACATAAACACACTCACAAACTTTCACCTTTATAATATTAGTGTGATGAACATCTTGCACTCTTTCAACGTTTCTAAAAGCGTAACAAAAACTCCCACATTAAATAATCCTTTGCCAGCAAATGAACCGTATCCGATCCGACCCTCGATACCTCATAGTCTCATATTTCAGGACAAACAAAGAACAAGGTGCGTCGACGTAATCTTAAAACAATACCAAAACACCGTAACCACCATACGGTCTCTACAACCATACGACGTTCTAATATCCAGCGGCACTAATGAAGATAAATAGCTCAAGAAGCAATGGCGTATGTCCTTTATAAATTGCTTGTACTTGTGACCTTTTACTGACGTGTGATAATGAAGATAAAACGGTCACGGTGGACGAAATCCTTTGGCAGGTGTCGTGATATAGTTTGTGAGTTCGCTACTGATACGTGAAAAGGGATGGGATAGTAGTGAAAGGAAGTTTAAGATGCCTATTGTGGAACAGCCTCATAGAGGCACGCTTGTATTAGAAAATTTTCTTTAATTGTATTTTAATTAATCGACAGTTTAACTAAAACTACTTTACTATCCTGTGACTATCCTGTAGATACTACTCAGTGACAGTATCTGCGTAGGGCACACCTTGGGCTTAAATCGGTTGACATTGATGGCCGTTTGTTCGTCTTATTGCCAATATCTCGACTGGCGGATATCCAGTCCCCAGAGGCAATGGGATGAGCTGTTGGTGGAATTGTCGACTTGGTCTAGTTTCCCGGAGGCCAGGCCACCTCAACGTTCGATGGTCCGATGATAACGTAGCAATTATAGCCGGAACAAAAATGACGAAAAGTGAATTTATATTAATGAATAGTAGCAGCGCCAACAAACTGTTTCACAGTTTGGCGCACTTTAAACACATTGTAAAGTATGTGCTAATATTAATGAATAAATTAAAAAAAAAAAAAAAAAAAAAAGTAATCACAGTCTATGATCGTTATTCTTTGCCACTCGATATCTAGTCGACATTACACCTGCTTCGCGGGTAGGCGACAAAATGTCCGGGCCGTTTTTTTTAACACGGTTATCGCGGCGGCGGTGGCTGAAACAAAACAGCCCTTATCTCCAGATAGCGCGATATTGCCCCGCCCGGTGTTAATTACGGTCTAAAATCGGACGTTTCCGACTTTTTTTTTTTTAATATCGCCCGATAGTGTGTTTAGGCGGCAAATTGGTCGTTTAGATGAGATTTCAATTTGTGTCGACTTTTTAAAGTGGTTAGAACTTTTAAAGGTAAAACAAAAAACTGTTTTTTTTTTGTTTCTAATCTAACACACCGTTACTTTTTAATCAATAAAAGTATATCAAAGAGCATAGTATAGTTATATTACTCACTATAACCCTAACCAAATTCAAGGTGTCACATTATTGGTATTTTTTAGGGTTCCGTACCCAAAGGGTAAAAACGGGACCCTATTACTGCGACTTCGCTGTCCGTCCGTCCGTCCGTTTGTCTCCAGGCTGTACCTCAATAACGGTGATAGCTAGACAGTTGAAACTTTCACAGATGATGTATTTCTGTTGCCGCTATAACAACAAATACTAAAAATAAGATAAAATAAATATTTAAGGGGGGCTCCCTTACAACAAAGAGATTGGTTGTGTTAACTTTGCACCTCATTTGTATGGAGCGCTATACATACCAGGTGCAAACTTAACTTAACCACTTAAGGATGGAGTGTTTGGCCGGAACCCTCGGTGCGCGAGTCCGACTCGCACTTGACCGGTTTTTTTTCCTTCTTTGCTGGTTTCAATCAATTGAAACGCAGTTTCTCATTGTTAATTAAACATCCAGAGGTGATTATTATCTTAATTCGTCCGCAGCACTATAACTATAAATAAATACAACTAAATACAAAAAAACTCTTTGAATTTCAATCACGTATTTAAATGTAACAAACGATATCTGTCTTCCCCCATATTCTTTACACAATCATAAACGCATTTATGGAAAACGATACAAAATCCCCGTTACAAAACAGCATATGTATTAGCCAAAAACGGCCGCTATATCGCAAAATATTGTGTCAAAATATCGCCCGCAAAAGCTCAACGACACGTTGGGGATAAGGCGGCAAATGTATCAAGTAATAAGTCATACTTATCTCACCGAATAGGTGATATTTTGAGTAAAAGGCGACGTTAAGGTGAAGACCGTAAAAGTGTGATAATATCACCAAACTGATCCTAAAACGTTATAACTACACTAGGCATTTTATACAGCTTTATTACCTTTTGGAGTTGGTGCGGTCGGTAAGGCGCCATGATTTAAGGTACGTCCCCTGCGGAACCATGAAGATTATCTTGCTCCTTTGCTAATGGCTGGTTTAATTAATTATTAAAAACTAGGTCAGCTCTATTAGTGTTGCCGTTTCCTTTTAATGGGGACTTGAGTTTGCCTCCGACTTTGCCAAGGGGCATTACGTTCATTTTGCCACGAACTTGCCCCTGCAAGATAATTCTTTAATATTAACATTTATTCGGGGGCCAACCCACGCCGTGCTTTTCTATACGCGGTACGTCGCCACTCCAGGACTTAGCTGCCCCCATGGCCGTCCATTCTACATGGCCTGCCCATTGCCACTTCAACCGTGCAATCATGTGAGCAATGGTTACCTTGGTTCATCTGCGAATATCCTCATTTAGGAGGCCTATGTTCAGCAGTGGACGTCTGTGGCTGATAGATAAATAGATAGATAGAACATATTGTTTGTTTTACGAACGCAATTTTTAAAGTGAAATTAATCACTATTTCTTATACAAAGATACAAACAGTGAAACAATTTTAGGCACTGACCAGGTTTGAACTGGCGGGTATTCAACCAATTTTAGAGAGATGATGGAGATCTCTCCATTTCATCGCCATCCGTCACTTTTGACGTGTGCCTACTTGACAAGTGGCGATATCCCTAGAACATCCCAACTTCGTCTATTCGGATGCGCAAAATTTTCGTTTCCTTTGTATGTGACGGCATAAATAACAGGCAAATACTTTAAATTGACCGCGTAGTGCGTGAAATTAGTCCGTTACGTTTGGTTTAAAACAGAAATTCATATGCATGAATAACATTTTTGACAATCATCATCGCCTTCGTATTTCCGAAATTGAGATGAGATATGTCACTTTTAAGCTCATCGCATTTTAATGACAGTTCAATGTCGTCGACATTTGGCGATCACTCAAACGGCATTCTCGAATTAGGTCCCTGGGACCTAATTCGAGATTGACATTTGAGTGATCGCCAAACGTCAAATCTCTATTAGATAACAGTTATATCGCCATTGAACTGTCATTTAAATGCGATGAGCTTAAAAGTGACATATATCTCATCTCAATTTTGGAAATACGAAGGCGATAATGATTGTCAAAAATGTTATTCATGTATATAAATTTCTGTTTTGAACGAAACGTAACGGACTAATTTCACGTACTACGCGGTCAATTTAACGTATGCGCCTGTTATTTATGCCGTCACATATAAAGGAAACGAAAATTTTGCGCGTCCAAATTGACGAAGTTGCGATGTTCTAGGGATATCGCCACTTGTCAAGTAGGCACACGTCAAAAGTGACGGATGGCGATGAAAAAGAGAGATCTTCATTATATCTCTAAAATTGGTCGAATACTCCCCCAGGTCTTATATTTAACATGCCGAGGCCGAGGCGATACAGTGACCAATTAAGCTACAGAGTCTTCGAATTTTGTCACTGCTTGATGTTGTTTTGAGATCTTTGTACTTTTTGCATATAACCGGCATATTATGCGGTCAATTAATTAATACCTTTATTAGATATTTGAACGCATTATTGAAAATTTATATTAAATAAAGCCCCATCTAAATCCGTTGCGTATTTAGTTTTAAAGATCTAAGCATACATAGGGACAGACAGAAGGAAGCGACTTTGTTTTATTTATAATATGTAGTGAAGTCTTCAACAAACAGACGTATTTTTACAAGTTTGAACTGTATTTAACTTGTAAAAAGATACTGTTTTAAGTTAAGTTTTGGGTACGCTTAAGCAAATTTATACATGTAGGTAGCTTACTAGTCTTAGGAACGAAATTATGAATATATACACCTTATTATGTATGTACATACATACAGAAGCTAATAAGAGTGATAAAGTGACTGTTTAATGCGTATAAGTATTAGTTATACAGTATGTATTTATCTATATAAGTATGTTTATTGTCGCCTAGTGCCCATAACACTTACCGTGGGGATATTTATCTATTTATTTATTTTGTTATTAAAGCATATTGAGCTAAAGTAGATATTATAAAGGCGACAGCTGTTTCGGACAAACATCATTAGAAAGTTCATCATTATATAGTATGGCAACCCTAGCCATTAATAAGTCAAAACAAGGAGCTCTGCTGATAATTAATTCGCAAAATAGTAAATACCTGTTCACTTGAAGATTGAGGTTATGCTGTTGACACAACGTGAGATTTACGGACTAAAACTGAAGGTTTATAACACCCAACCCTGGCACTATTTCACAAAACATCATACGGTAAGATTACCACTTTTTCCCGTTATATTTTGAAATACACAAAATTGTAAAATAACCGTAAGCAGTTGAACTCATCGCACCAATGCGATCAGCTGATAAGGCCGACTGACAGCGGTTACAGATTCAACTAATGTTATCGTTCACTGAAAGTGTTGCCAGCATAAATAAAAAAAAGCATACCCAAAACGAGCGTTTAAAACCTTGTGTTCATCCAGCTGACTGGACTTCCAACATAACTAACAGACGTCGCAAATAAAATAGTGTGACCAGTGCATAAGAAAAAATAAACGCCAAAAATACGAAAATGGCATGTAACTCAGCGTCAAAAGTAGCTTTTAAATGTAGCAAGTGTAAAAAACACTTCAAAAATTGCGACTTCTTAAGATGCTCTCAATGTAAGGATATCTTCGACTTGTCATGTATCATCACTCTCACATCAAGAACGTTTAAGAAGTTGACTATGGAGGAGCAATCATGTTGGAAATGCCGCAAATGCCTTACCACTAAAGCAACAAAAAGCACATCCAAAACTTTAGCAGTCACTAAAACTGACTGCCTTAAGGACAGTCAAAGATTTCCTTTATTGAGAACTTCATCAATCGAGAATCTTGAGAGCAGCTCAAAGCTTGAAGACCTCAGAAACTCCTCGATACTCGATGACAGTCCTAGAAGCTTGCCGAATATGTCATACCTGGAAAACTCAGAGATATCTGAACTAAAAGACCAACTTTCTACAGCTACTACTGAACTTTCCAGTGCTCATGATGAAATAACACGACTGAACATTGAGAACATAGACTTAAAAAAACGAATTGATGACTATCAGAAAAAGCAAACGGTATATAACAAACTGCTCAACGAAGACACACCTAAGAGACGCACACCCCAAAAAACTCATAGAACTATAGTTACTACTGAAAATGAAAGAATAAAAATACATCAACTAGAATGTGAAATATCAAAACTAAAGAAAAATATATTATATCTGAAACAAAAAATAGATAACATTCTCACTAATAATATACAAGCTATACAGAAATCACAAAAGAAAGAAGATATGACACTGATATATATATATAAGACGGTCAATTCTGGAATTAAAAAGAATGACGAAAGAACTTGTAGAGAAAACATCATCTCATACGGGCCACTACCAGGCACCACCTAATCAAAAAGAGAACCAGCCGGAGCTGGATATAGCGGAAGGCACAAAGAGAAAACGTACCGAAGTAAGGCCAAAACTGTTGCTACTGGCGGATTCTCATGGAGCGGACTTGTTAGCGCCGTTATCCAAAATTAGGAACAATGATTACGATGCAACAGCCGACATAATACAAAATGGGACGACTGACCGAATCCTCCAAAACCTTACAGAAAAAATAGCTAATTTTAAGAAAAGTGATTGTGTAGTGATAATGTCAGGTTCTATGGATTTCAATGTAAATCCAATACATAAATCTGTAGCCCTTTTAAATGATGCTGTTAAAATAGCATCTCATACCAATGTTATAATATGTGATGTACCTTATAGTGTTAACAATAATGCGGATGACTATAATCAATTCGTTAAAAAGTTTAACGTGGCTCTTCATAAAAAACTTACCAATGCAGCAAACCTGTGGCGAATGCACTATAGCATTGACCTTCAAAATAATGACTATAAAACGAGTGGTCATTGGCTTAACTGGAGAGGAAAACACAAACAAGCTCAATGTATTAATAGTGTTTTAAAAGGTGTCAATGAATACTTCTACAATAAAGAAACTTTTTTAGATGTAAGAATAATGAACCCAAAAACGTTACCAGTAAGTCGGATAAAGTAAAATGTGTTGCAATTTGGGTGTAGTCTTTTTTAATCGAAAGACTTGTCCGTCCAGTTGATTCTTAGCAACGTTTAGTTGAAGTAGGTCCAGTAGTTTCCAAAATAATCAGCTTTAATTGAAACAAGTATTCAAGAATTCCAATTTTAGTATGTTGGTTATGTTCAGTTTTAATAGCATTTTATATATCACTCATTATGATGGTCTCATGATGACCAGCCGTTCGTGTCCCGGGTGTTTAAATCCTTTAATTTAGGTTATGTTATAACAATGTGTGGAAATCGTGTACTTAAGTTTAAATCAATTCATTGACCTTATTTAAAGCATCGGTCATGTGCTTGATATTACTGGTGTTGCAACAGTTCATAGATAATTCTATTTCTACTTTAGCGATACGCGCTATTCGACTGGCGTAACTGGATCTGAAAAATGTCACTCAACCCGTCTCGAATAGCAAAAATGTATTTAATTTATCATCGATATCGACGCTTAAGAATCGATATTGTCTATGTAACAAAAAATTTTTTTGTCGATTATGGCATTCTATTAGATTTTTTTCTGAACCATTAAAAGGTGAAAAACTATGTTACATTGTAGTCTTTGGTGAAAAACGTCAAAAATGTTAGTTAGACGGTATTTATTCTTAGGCGTCGATATACTGCCCTTATATTTCAAAATTTAAATAAGATACCAAAAGGCTCTATCAAATTAGCGTCATGGTAGGGTAGATAAAATTAATAAATAATATAAAAGCACAGTAAGTTAGTAATTCTAAGAAATTTTCTTCTGTAAAGGTTTAAAACATTTCAGCCACCCTAACTACGTCGTTGGTTCGTCCGACCAGGAGACGGTGACGATCGTCGTGGAGAACCACGGCACGATGGGCTGTAACGCTTGTGCCATTCTACGATTAAGTGGTACCCTTGTACACAGTTTAACGTGTAAAGGCACGGGACGGCGATACATTTGTGATTTACCGTCGCCTTTCTGGGCGGGCAGTAATGTAAGTAAGACACGTCAAATTATCGGTTTAAGAGACTTTCCCGTATTCCAGCAACCATAGGTTTCACCGGACTTCGCAACTTAGTGTCACCAGTCACTCTCTCACAGTTCTGTACAGAAAGAGATAGGTAATATATCTTCTCGAGTCTTTCTCAAGAGTCGCAATGCCACAGGTTGTGTTTCTTGTCTCGCGCTCCCCGTTACTTTTTTCCATTACTGCACAGAAAGAGATAGGTAATTACCTCGCGCAAGAAATAGTCGCATATGACAGTTTTGCTATAGGGTACTGGAGACGATGACGATGTCTGCGCGATGGCTTTTGAAAGTGGCGGAACCTCGCGCCAAGGCAACTTCGAGACAAGAAGCAGTATAGAATTAGTAAATACTAGTGTGAACTACCTAAGACAGAGGTGAATTTAAAATAATGCAAATCCAAGGATAACGAATCTCGACCAATTGCCGGGCTGAAAGGACAGTAGGTGGGCACATCATTCTCGTAGAAAAACGGCGAACGTCAAACTTCAGTGTGGTCGATCCCGACGGAGCAATGTTCGCGTGCTTTGTGATGTCTACGACGATCAAGACCGCTGGTTTGTGTCGCTCGGTGGTCGAGTGGTGTAGGCAGAGATGTGCCGTTCTCGTTTCCCGATGTATGGGAAATGTTTTCTAGAATTTTCCCCATATACAGCAGCGGCAAAAAATCTATCATATTGAAATATTTTAACTTTAAGTCGAATTGGATCCAAGGATAAGATCCGAATGAATATTGCCAGTAGCTTAATAGTAACTTGTAGTATAGTAAGTGCGTAACGAATAGAAACATATGTATTTTATTAGCGTAGTCGCAACTATTAACTGAACGGCAAATTAGTGTAAAAACGTTATTTTTTTTAATAAGACGCAGGATGTCGATAACGTTTTTTAAATAACAATTTGTATACTAGAAAAATAGATGTTTTATTGGTTAAAAAAGAAATCTCAGGTCAGGTGTACTCGGGTAATTCCGAAAGTCGGGTTATTCCGAAAATTACTGATATACTTATAATAAACGCGGTAACATTTTTTTGCGCTAGCAAACACTTCTTCTTACTGTAGAAGTGTAGTGTCTGAGGAAGTTTTGATAGCGCAAAAAATGTTACCCTGCTTATTAGATATCAGTAATTTTCGGAATAACCGGACTTTCGGAATTATCCGAGTACACTTTGT
The DNA here is from genome assembly GCA_947623375.1 of Apotomis capreana. Taxonomy (NCBI): domain Eukaryota; kingdom Metazoa; phylum Arthropoda; class Insecta; order Lepidoptera; family Tortricidae; genus Apotomis; species Apotomis capreana. The sequence continues at coordinate 24,786,484 of OX392511.1, read as the reverse complement.
TTGCAATTGTAAAAGTTAGTCAACCTTCATACAAAATACACCGATATGATAGATTTTTTTCCGCTACTGTAAATCGGGGGACGTTCCCGAGGACTAGGGCTGCCATCCGGGTTTCCCCGAATTTGTCCTCGTTTGAAAGTCATCCGGGGTGGGTTTTCAATAAGTGTCCGGAGAAAACCCGGACACTACGTGAATGAAAAATAAAGCAATTGTTATTTCTAATTACATTATTATCCGACACCTCCGGGGTAAAATGGGATTTACGCCAAATGTCCGGGTTTTATAAGTCTTTGCCCGGGGTCGGCGGATTTAGGGATGGCAGCCCTACCGAGGACGGCACGTCTAGGTGTAGTGTGGAGCTGTTGTTTGTGTGCGTGTTCAATAATGATGAATCTAAGGTCGAACTTAAAATATTCCATCAAAATATTAGATGTCTAACTAATAAGGTATATAGATTGGAAGCCATTTTACAAAGTATGAAGATGATACACGTAGTTTGTATAACAGAACACTGGAAAATAAAAGAGGAATTAGATACTATAAAAATAATGAATTATGGACTGTCGTCATCATTCTGTAGAATTAATAGTATTCATGGCGGGGCATGCATATATGTGCACGACAGTCTCAAGGTAACGGAAATCAGTACCCTGGTTAACTTATCTGTAGAAATGGCTATAGAAATTGCAGCAAGCCTAATAGAGGAATATAACTTAGCAATAATATGTATTTATAGACCCCCATCAGGGGACGTAAATGTATTTTTCAATAAACTGACTGCTCTCTTAAATGATGTATATGATGATAAAAACACATTGATTGTAGGAGACTTCAACGTCGACTTACTTAAGGTCAACTCTCATACAAAAACAAAATTACTGGATCTTATGAATTCTTCGAATCTTCGTCCTATAATCATGTGCCCTACAAGATATCACGATTTTGGTCAATCATGTCTAGATCACGCCTACTCAGACATTAATAACATCGAATTTGTCACTGTAAAAAGCAACATATCTGATCATGATGGGCAGTTGATGACTGTAACCTACGAAGCACTAGATTGTAAAGACTGTGTAAAAATGTTAGAAACGAGACGCATCACGCCTCTTAATTTAACTTACTTCTATGAGTACATTGACATATTTGATTGGGAAAAAATTGTAAGATCTGGTAAAGAATCCGATCAAATCCTTGACTCTGTAATTAACGTTTTTGTACACGCATTTCATCAGGCATTTCCGAAACGTAAGTACCCTATTAAAAGGAGTGACAAGAAATGGGTCACTGATGAAATAATCACAAAGAAATCTGTATTAGATGACATCAAAAACCTATGTAATATATTTCCAGAAAATGTATCATTAACTAATTTTAAGGACCAGTTTGAAGAACTGTATAACAAAATGATAATATGTCAACGTAGCTACTATTTCAAAACAGAAATATCTAAGACCAGCAACAAAGCTCAAGCAGTCTGGAATGTTATACAATATGAAACCAATGCTATAAATAGCAAAAACTCATTTTTTGGGACTTCTGAGCCAAATAAACTAGCGCAAGACATAAATAGCTTTTTTGTAAACTCTGTTAAGAAGTCTCAGACATCACCTAATATAATTATCGTTGGCACTTCAACTACTAGAATCATATGTTCCTGCTTTGACGGATTGTGCAGTATTGGAGCCGTTCTCAATAGGAGAGATTCATCGACTTATTAAACAAATTAAACCTAAAACTACAAAGGACATCTATGAAGTCCCCACTAACATCTTACGCCAACTTCCACCGTCATTTGTCGATATACTATGTTATACCATGAACCAGTGCTTAAAAAATGGATGCTATCCCCAAACACTAAAAAAAATTAAGGTGGTGCCCATTTACAAGGGCAAGGGAACCAAAACGGATTTTAAAAACTACCGACCCATATCGATTATACCGGCAGTGTCTAAGATATTTGAGTTAGGTCTAGCAAATAGGTTAATAAATCATCTAACTAGCAAAGGTATACTGGCCAAGGAACAACATGCTTACCAATCTAATAAATCAACTGTTGATGCAACTAGAGAGTTAATAAAAACAATAGCTAACCATCATGAAATAGGTCACAAAGTCGCTGTGGTGCTATGCGATCTGTCAAAAGCATTCGACTTAGTAGACCACAAACTCATTTTAAAGAAATTGCACCACTATGGCATCCAAGGGACTTTTCTAAAAATGTTTGTATCATTTCTGGAAAATAGAGAGCAATCATGTGAATTAGAGGTAAATGGCAATAAAGGCAAATCAAATTACCTATCGCTTGGCTCTACTTCTGTTCCCCAAGGTTCAGTTATAGGTAATTATCTGTTCATAGCACTAGTAAATGATCTACCTGCATGTACATCGCATGGCAAACTAGTTTCTTATGCCGATGACAGCGCATTTATTGTTACGGGTACTAATTTCGAAGAACTACAACGAAAAGTAAACTATCTAATTATAGATGTAAAGAATTGGTTTACTGTAAATGGCATGCAACTAAATTTAGAAAAAACCAATGTCATCCAGATTAATCTGAAGGGCTTGCCACCAATAAGACTTAGGGTCAATTTCGATAATATTAATGTGCCATTAGTAGACAAAGCGAAATATCTGGGCTTCATGGTAGATTCAGGATTAAAGTGGAATAGCCATATTGAAGAACTGAGCAAGAAATTAGCAAAAGCATGCTTTGCAATCTCACGCTTAGCAAAAATGCTCGATGACCAATGTGTGAGAAATGCATACTTTGCTTACTTCCAATCACTCATCACCTATGGCATTGATTTGTGGGGACAGGCGGCAGATAGGCAAAGAATATTTGTATACCAAAAAAGGGCATCCTGATTGAATCAGGATAATGGCTAGGGTGCCTTGGGATACACCTGCCCGCGACCTATTTCGTAAATTAAAAATTATAACATTTCCAGGGCTTTACATATTAGAGGTGGCAAAAGTTGTTCGTAGAAATTTCGACGAATATAAGAAACGTAGTTCGAATAGTCGCAATGGAAATAATCTCCTCCCAAACAGGCACAGACTGAAAAAGTCTGAACAATGTGTATGGTACATAGGTCCCAAAATATATAATCAGTTGCCAAAAAACTGTAAGGAAATCGGAATAACAGACGATATATTTATAAGTAATTTAAAAGAATATCTAATAGATAATGCTTTCTACTCAGTGGATGAATTTCTAAACAAAAATAATTAAATCGATGTAATAATACTAATAATATGATAAATTTGATGTAATAATAATGATTTATGTAAACCTTGAAATGTAAATAATTTGACTTGTAACTGTTGTTATCAATAAATAATTGAATTGAATTGAATTGAATTGAATTGAATTGTTCGAATTGAAATTGTGCTAATGCAATAAGAAACACCCACAAACAAAAAAGCATATTTTGCTCATCAATAAATATATTCCTCTTTTGTACCCGATAACATCAATGCAAATCGGGTCTCCGGCCAAGAATCGAACCCACACCGCTCGTCGAACTACTCATTGAAACGCTTTTCCTCGCTCCACTTGATTCAATATGGAGATACGCTTCAGTTGACTGAATTGAAGAACTGATAGAAAGATAAGTGAGAGTCGGAATTCCATTTTTGGATCGGCAACGCTTTGACTATCGGTAATCGGAATTGACTGCACGATGAGTTTTAACTAGCTTTTGGACAAGTATATTATAAAATGTTTTGGCGGTTACGATACGGTATCCGTAGACGGATTAATCAAGATTTTGTAGATTCTAGATGACATTGATATGATACTTGGTTTTCTGGGGCATGTCAGATGAACGGCTAGGTATATTTTTTTTATACACAAGTAATAAGTAGTTATAGGCAGAGTTGAGGTCACTTTAGTTTAGGTCAGACGTTGACAGCGGTATTTTGAAATTAGTGCTATTTTTTCGTGACGATAAAAACCAAGATTCAACAGTGCAATACTGACTGGATGCTTCTTCTGATTTAAATTACATGAAAACCAATAATATATGCTGAATGTGTAATTTTTGGCCGTGGGGGCAGCATAGTGTTGGAGTGGCGACCACGTCTAGGAAAGCGCAGCGTGGGTTGGTCCCCAGATAGATGGACGGATGACCTCGTGAGGATAGCAGGGAATCAATGGATACGGTCTGCACGGGATCGCACTTTGTGGCGAGTCATGGGGAGGCCTATGTTCAGTAGTGGCCGTCTGTGGCTGATATAACACTATCTATCTATATAGTGTTATTTATTCTATATCAAAAACCGAGCTTTTAGAATTCAAGAAACTTAAAATAACCTATTACTAGATTTCACATCAATGTATCTTCAATGCAAAAACATTTTCTTCATAAGCACGAGAAAATTTCGTTATAAATGTATTTGGCGTACTTATATCCCTCGGGAACAGTGCATCTCTTGGGGGTGAAAAGTAACCAGTATCATCTGTATTATACACTGATAATAAATTATGTTTATCAATAACGCTCAAATAATCACCCCAACATTATTCACGTTTTAAATTTAGTAAAATAAATAGAGGATGCTCTGACGCCACTTTAGTAGCCTCACCGCACACTATCGAATTACCAAAACCATTTTATTACGCTTCTTTTATTCATGTTACATCATCGCTACCTGGCTAGGCTTCATCGGTAAGTCAAACAGATCTGTATCCGATTTTTAAAACAGTCACGGATCACAAAAAGTGCCGACAAAGTGACTTGTCGTCAACCAACTTCCTGAGTGAAATGAGGTAAGTTAATATGACTTTAATTGCACTTATGACCTTTAGTATGAGCTAGAGAAACGTCGCTCGGTGGCGACCATGATGTTTTTTATTCGCGCGGCGATATACGGGTATCGTGGTTGAGAAGCTTGTGAGATAGAATCCCCGTCAAATCTAGGTCTAGGATATAATAATACCTACTAAAATTCACTATGACTGACTGGCAAAAATATATTCAACAATAAAACAATTTCAATTACGTGTTTTATTTTAAAAGTGGATCGCAAATGAGAGAATTATGAGAACAAGACATTCAGTTCAGCAATTTGAAAAATCGGCTTTTTTCCAGAGAACAGTCAACCCCAGTTTTGTAGCGTTTTACTTGCTACAATCCCGGCAGTCCCGGGTTCGAATCCCGGCCAGGGCAAATATTTGTGTGATGAACTCGAATATTTGTGCTTGGGTCATGGGTGTTCTATGTATTTAAGTATATATTTATCTATATAAGTAGGTATGTATATCGTATTCTAGTACCCATAACACAAGCATTATTGAGCGTAATTTGTGACTAGATCGATTTGTGTGAGGCTGTCTGATATAAACAAAATAAAAATAAGGTATGCCTAAAAACTCGAAGCTTTTTTGGAACGCTGGCGGTTTTCAAACTGACCGCGTGCTACCGTCACGGAGGGCGCTGTCGCTATGAAAAAAAACTGAGCGGTTAAGCAGCGCAATGCGTTCCTTTGTGTCGGGCGTTTTCTATTTTATCTATCAGTCAGTGGCTGAACATAGGCCTCCCCCATTGCTCGCCACAAGGTGCGATACTTTGCAGACTGCATCCATCGACTTCCTGCGACCCTAAAGAAGTCATCTGGCCACCTAGTAGGGCCGTCCCACGCTGCGCTTTCCTATACGTGTCGCCACTACAAGACTTTACTGCCCCAACGGCCATCCGTTCTCCGGTCTATTGCCCTCCCATTGCCACTTGAACGGTGCTGTGAGCTATATCGGTTACTTTGGTTCTATCACGAAAACGGCTTTTTCTATATGATGTAAAATCTGCTGCCCCGCCGGGTCCTAGTCCGTGACCAGCACGTCTAACATAACTGCGACCCGCGACTCGTTCACGACAAATACTACCTGTCACTTACCTATCAATACTGTGCGAGCAAGAGGTGATGCTAAGTCGCGCGACTAGCGGAGTCACGGCAAGATATTCTAGCTCAGTACTCTTACCATGAGTTAACGTGACAGTACTCCCTAGCAGCAGAGTAAACGATTGATTCCAATCGTTTACGCTGCTGCTTAGGGCTTCTGATATACGTGTTACACGCGGAACCGTAGCTCCATGTTCTTAGCACCGGCGGCCCTAAGATCCCGTACTACACGGACACGTCAAAGATACGCAGCCGTGTCTGCGTTTGGCTACGGATCGGCAGATCTCAGCTCCGCTCGGGTTGTCGGTCGGTCGGGGTTGTCGAACCGACAATGTCACGGACGGATCAGATCCGCGTGTAATTAAGAAACTTAAGCAATGCATCTCCGTGTAACACGGAGCTACGTATCTTAATCACACGGAGCCCAATTACACGTGTCGAACGGTCCGAATCTCCGTTGCCGTGTAACCCGGCAACGGGGATCCGGCTACGCCGCTACGGCTACACGGACACGACCGCGAGCCCTAGTATGGAGAATAGTACAGCGCGGTTACTTTGTTGAACTACAATGCTCCATACAAATCGTTTACACCGTCGCGAGCGAGTACTGTCACTGTATACTCATGGTAAGGGTTGGTAAGGGTACTGTAGTGTGATAATTCGCCTTCCCCGCAAGTTCGCCGTCCGCCACGGCACTGTGTCGCGGCTAGACAAATGCACCTGCTTAGAATCCCGATCGCGGGCCCCACTGTTCTCGCCCTCGCTAATTTCGTCTCCTTTCATATGCAAAGGATTGCCGGAAGCTGTTTACTGGGCTCCCCACAATTGCGTGAATTACGTAATTACATTTGTATAGACTCGATGGGTTAACGACTAAATTGACTCTCCCACTCAACATTAGGCAAACTCAGAGCAAATTCTCCTTCAAACGCATGTTGTGCAAGCATCATGCGGACTCTCTTCCTAACTTTCTTCAAAATACTTTACTTTGAGTACATAATATATCATAAATAAATATAAATTGCTAAATGTGTAAGTAGCTATTTGAGTGTTGTCCTCGTTAGATGAAACTACGGACTTAACATATAAACAAATACCGGACAACTCTCACAAATCAATCTAATCCCACATTAAGCTCTAGTAGGTGTTATGGGCACTAGACGACGATAAACATAACGATTCATTGATGAAATAACATTTTATATACAAACGTTTCATACTGAAGAATATCACTGGGTTCTTTTAATAATTACTTGAAACCGTATGGTATACTCCGCCTATTTGCTTCAAAATTCGTAGGTATTTAAAGCAAGAAGCTTTGTTTCATTTAAATCAAGCGAGTAGTTTTGAAGACGCGTTTGGCTTATTGGTAGTATAGCTGCCTGGTAGCCAGCGCTCCTGGGTTCGATTTCTGGCAAGAGCAAATATTCATAGATGTTTTCCATGTATTTATTATTTAACTAGATATATAAAAAGGTACCTATGCAATTTTCGTTTCGTACATATCACGAAATTATGTTTTTCTTACAAAGAAGAATAAATTCGAAGAATAGTTTTTCTCCTTCGTATTGTACATGTTACATGGTTTGTCTTCCATTTACATTTATTTACCAGTCATTTACTCAAAAGTTAGCTGAATGAGATCCCTTAAAGGGATAAGGTCGCCTTTGTACATGCTTATTCTTTTGAAATGTATTTTTTTTTGGTACGATAAAGTATACAGACATACATACATACATTATTATTGTAGTGACAGAGGTTCGGTACTGATTATATTATTATTTATAATAACAATTCTATTATCGCAAGATAGAGTGAACGATAAAATAAACGGAACGAGTTTGAGGTTTTGTTACTACTAGCGCCATCTGTCGTCGAGTAGTGACACTAACTGGAGAATGAACGCTGTAAAACGCTTGAAAGTTGGCTAATAAAGTTTTTTTTCTATGTATCATTTTTACTTAGCAGTTTACGCAGTGGTAGAACTGCGTACTGATCTGGCGGTTCTGGGTTCGAATCCCGGCAAGGGCAATAATTGTTTTTGTTATGAACTCAAATATTTTGTGCCTCGGCCATAAATGTTTTCTATGTATCTATTTAAGTATTTACACAAATCTACTAGACCGGAATTTGGAACTATGTAGATCGATTAGTGTAATTACCAATTTTTCATGATTTTTGTTCGTAATGCGAGCAAAATTCATCGAAGTTCTAGGGCCAGCCGTCACTAATTGTCATAAGTAATTTCAATCGATTTTGCTCGCATTTAACGATCCCTGGTAATTACAAAGACACAAATCTTACGAAGAACGTAACGCGTTCATCATCATCATCCTCCTAGCCTTTGTCCCATTTTTTGAGAATGAATATTCCCTCGTATGAGTTTTTGTCTGGTACATCAATAGTTATAACATATATTTTTTTAAACTATTAATACAAAGATATCAAAGCTCAAAGTAAAATTTAAATGAGTTACCTGGGGAACGAGACCGGGAATCGAACCCGGTACCACTGGATTGCCGGTCCAGTGCTATATAACTACACAGTATGTTGTATACCCCTATTACTCGCTGGGTGACATTGAGGCCCATTGTTACCGACCACCATGTTTCAGTGCCATAAGTCACTACCAACACCCACTCAGGAAACCATCAAATTAATCCATTACTTGTGTTGTTAAACATCATATGCTTCGCGGAAAATCCAACAAAGCAAAAACACGCTTTTCACGAATACGTGGGCGATTCTGCGAAGTTCATTTACTCAGCGAAACCTACTCATATTAGGCTCTTGAAATTAAGCCTAGTTGTTGCAGCTTTGGAAATTTTACGATGCGGCTGGTGCAGTTTGTAGTTCACCTGCCTACTGAGCTCACGGTCCTGGGTTCGTAACCCGCCAAGGACAAATTCAATATTTGTGTGATGAACTCAAATATTTATCTATATAATTATGAATTTATATATTATGTATGTCGTCGTCTAGTACCCATAGTACAAGCTTTGCTTAGTTCGGGACTAGATCGATTTGTGTAACATTATTCCTTAAAATTTATTCACTGGCGCATAATTGTCAACATTTCAAATTTTCAAATAGTGTTCAGTTTAAACAAATTTCATTATTTTTTATCACAGAATCTAAAACTATTTTTATTAGTTTTTTTTATTTGATTTCATCAAGGTGGTGGCGACCTGGATCACGGGCAGAAATCGGATGAGGGCGGCGCAAGACCGATCGTTGTGGAGAACTTTGGGGGAGGCGTTTGTCCAGCAGGGACGTCAGCTGATATGATGAAAGCAGCGTCATTGAAGAATCGGCCCTCTTCATGACGTCACCTCATGGACAATTTGGCAGTCACAACACACAGAAAGAACAGTGGTACAATTTCTATACTAAATCCGCCTTTATAGCACAATAATAGTCCGACTGTAAGATTTTCTGCGCTGTGGCTGTGACTATTATCTAGCGGCCTACGCTCTTTTAAAATAAGACACTTTACACAAGAATTTTCCATCACTAATTGGGTTATTTTCGAAAATGTAAAAATGTGTTAATATTTCATTTTTTATCCTTTATACCGATAAAAGGTCTGAATATTAAATGTTATCAATTACGGAGATATTAATAAATGACAAGGTAGGCGTAGAAGTAGTTTCCTGCTGCCTACGTAGTACCCAGCAATTAAATATAAATACATCTAATTATAACAACCACAACACAAGACAACCACACACAAATATAATAGACGACGTAATTCATACTAAAATAGATAACTACATACTTACATAGAAACCTATGGACTACCAATATTCAAGTCCATCAAACGAATATTTCTGTGATGAACTCGAATATTTGTGCTTGGGTCATGGTATGTATATATTTCTCTATATAAGTATGTATATCGTCGTCTAGTACCCATAACACAAAAGCCTTCTTGAGCTTAATTTGGGACTAGATCGATTTGTGTGAGGTTGTCTGATATTTATTTTATTTATTTACTTATATTTAATATGAGAATCGGTTCATTTGTATGAGATTGTCTGCTATTCCTGAATGAGAGAATGGTTCAAATCTAAGCGAAGTTACGCACAAAATGAATCTAGTACCGCCATCGTTCACGAGATGGCGCTACATGTCTAAAGCGTTTCTTCAAACCATGAGACTTCCCCCTTTTATTTATTAGCGGCGAGTTTTGACTGATAACAATTTATATCCAGAGAACAAGAATGATAATTATTTAGAAGATGAACTAGACCATAATTTACTCTCAGCTATTGTCATACTACCCCGCATTATAATTATTACGTTCATTGAAACCCCACTCTTTTGTCAGGGTAACAGTTATTACAGAGTAACCTCTTTGTCAACAACACCACTCGAATTACGGAACAACAGGACGGCTAAAGACTCTCGTTATCTTTCTTAATCTAAAAGCATTCTGACGACACTTCGTTATTTCGAATAAGATCAAACGCTATTCAGAAACCGCTGGTTCTCTCGAAGTGACAGCCCTGAACGACACCGTGTCGAGCTGAGACTGATTTTATATCCACAGGAATTTTAATTGTCATAAAAGACTTCACATCGCAAAGTTCTAATGACGTAAGATTTGTTAAAAGACGCGGTACTTTTGACTTTATAGAATTAGGACATCATGGCGCTTACGACACTTGATTTTGCTCTGTCAGTATTCCGGTTGAGTTTAGTTTGCACCTTATTGCTAGACAACGTCGTATATTTTAGGTGCAAAGTTTATTCAAACGTTATACGCGAATTTCAATCTAGTGTAAGGATCTTTCCACAACTGGAAAGCGGCGTATTGAATATGTTGACGCGAACAATAGACGGAGATAGGTATTTCAATGGAAGCTACTAAGCTTGTTATAATAACAGGAGATTTCATCTTTCACTGAAAATGCTCGGTGTAAGTTGTTGTTTATTATGAAAACTTTCTAGACTCCATTCTTACGAGGTAATTACTTATACAATGGAGTCATTCGTGAATACTTCGGGCTTGTACTCGTGTATTTATTGTTTCCAGATGTAATTATATGCGTATTATGGATGTGAAAGTCTATTTTGTAGCTTATTCAACGAAGTTGAAGAATGTTTTAGTCATTTTGGTTACATTTATCATAGAAAGCATTAAATGTTTTTTGTTACTTATCAGTACATGCAGGACAGGTTCACATGGTATGAACTGCTCTATGAGCGTACGCACACACACGGCTCCGCCTTCTGCCTTTCGTTTAAAATCGGCGCGCATTCGTCGTACAAATGCGTCTGGCGGTCGTGTCACACCAGTCAAAAGTCCCCGTAGAATAATTATTAATATTGTAATTTTTTTTCATTAATAATTTGCGTACCTTTGCAGTTGCATATCCAGTCCTTTCTAGGGTTCCGTACCCAAAGGGTAAAAACGGGACCCTATTACTGAGACTTCGCTGTCCGTCCGTCCGTCCGTCTGTCACCAGGCTGTATCTCAAGAACGGTGATAGCTTGACAGTTGAAATTTTCACAGATGATGTATTTATATTGCCGCTATAACAACAAATACAAAAAAGATTTAAATTTTTTTTAAGGGGGGCTCCCATACAACAATGTTATAGATTATGGTACGGAACCCTCGCACTTGCCCAATTTTTTTTCTTTATTTCATGTTATATCGAACTATTTTAGTCATATTACAGTATATGTTATTTACGGGAAGCCGCAGCGTGGATAGTCCCCAAGACTGGACTGACGCTCTGGCGAAGGTTGCCGGATGTGGGCGTTACAGAAGCGGTCGTGGTGGCATTATTTGTCCTATGTCTAGTTTTTTAGGTTGATGATGTACCTATATGATGAAGTCTAGAAAACTACAGTGAGTCTTATACATATAAATATACAAAACGGGTTCACTCACGTCGTAGTGCTAGTTTGGCCGCCGCTGCGACTGCTGACTCTCCTGATGATGAATCGCGTACCGATTCGAGACATAATTAACACAAATTATAACGGAGTGGACGGGTGGAGGTGTACATCTGAGTACATCTGAGACCACGGCGTGTGCAACCCCGCCGAAACGTTAGATTATGAAGGTAAATAAGAAATATCGCGTTAGACCCGTTATAATTTGTGTTAATTATGAGTACAAACCGCGAGAGTATAAAGTGTCAGATTCGAGACATGTCTAGCGATATTCGACTTCTAGGGCGTGAGTAAACCCATTTGTATATTAATATGATGTAGTCTCATTTCCCACTATGAGTAAGTGTTTCCAATCCAATAACAAATGACGAAAACATACACTTAAAATTCACTTTAATGCACAACAAATGCGCAGTAACAAAATTCATTAAACACGAGGGCGAACTGCATTAGAAATATGACACGAAACAAAAATATGTCTCGACAAAAGCGTCCATCACTCGAATGTTTCCGTTATTAAAACGTCAAGAACTTTTACGATTCCATTTGTCAGAATCCCTTCAGAAGTTGGGATTAGTCACCCCTTTTATAGCGGACGGAATTTTATACTTAGACGGGTAAATGAGATGGGTATGTAGGCCGCGAGGCGCTTGTGAGAAATCTATGTCGTTGAAAATTTTAAATTCTCCATTGTTTTATCAGTCTAATAGTGTATATTGATTTTAATTGTTATTTAGATAAAATTAATAGTTAAATATAATCCCGCGAAAGACAAAGATACTGATGAACAATACTTTAGAAAAGCCATGCAACTTGTTCAAGTTTTTATTTCATTGTGTTTATACATTACCTTATATTACGTTTTGTATAGATATTATGTATTTTTAGTGGATAAACAGGTGCGCTGGTGCAAACCCACTCTCTCGTTCCCAGCTTTCTGGCACCAGTGGATCGGATGACCGATACGACTAGTAAAAGCAGAGAATGCAGTGACTGGTCAAAATGCTCTTGTTTAGGCCTGTCACGGTAGAGTCCTTTAGTCGCCTCTATAATCACTTCACGCGCAGATGACTCTTGCAAAGTAACTGGACTCCGACAAACTACGAAGTCCTGCGGCGATGGAGTGTCGGCGGTGGGGTTCTGGATGATGATGAGTCTGGGCTTCAGTTGGCACTCTGCACGTAGGCGGTCAGACGAGAGTGGTCGCTCCTTGGATTCGACAGAGGCGGGAGGACGGGTTCGGCAGCACGTCTGACGTCAAAGCAGCCCTATTTAGGAACGCTCTGCTTTCCCCAATCCGGGGAAGGGCCTAGAAAAGGTGGCCTAAACATAGTCCGTCTCACCTAGGGTTGCCAACCGTACTATATTATATAGTATTGTACTATATTTTGACTCTCTGTACTATATACTGTTGAAGAAATATATAGTACGCAAAAATACTATATTTCGGGGGTTTTAACAAAGTACTTCAAATTACACACGTTCCAAGTGAATTTTATTAAATAGCAACATTTCCCGTCCACTAATATCGTCAATAATCAATAACATGGTCACACCTTGCGAGTCTTGCGACAGTTGCAATTGCATAGCGATGCGTGTTTCTGAACGTGAACTGTCACTGTCAGTGTCAAGTTGTTAAATGTCACTCTTGTCTTGTCAGAGTTGTCAGTGTCAGTCAGCGGTCGTTATTTTTTCTGTTGTAATTTTTTTTAACAAACTTTGAACTAGTTTGAACTTTTCTTATTTTAAACGTATCCGTGAGTCACTGTGATCATGAAAAGTGATAATTAATGTTAGTGGTCGAGATGATAAGTGAGTGATCACACCAATCACATCACGCATGCTGATGAAGATGAAAAGTTCTAAATAACCTGAAAGATGTTCAAGTCAAAAGTAGTCTTATGCATTGTTCGGATACCGGTATTGAGTTCCAATACATTAATACCGGTATTCAATTTCGGTATTTCGCTTATTATTATACAATTTCATATTTTACCCGGCTTATTTCAAAGTTCTGTATCAATACCTAAATTCTATTTCATATCATTTGAATAAAAACGCGAAATTTGAAAGATATTTAAATTTTGATTAATACTGGTAACGATCCCTGGTCTTATGTAAAAGAATGCTAGTAAGTATATAATGGAACATAGTTTACCCCAAAATAAAGAGTTGTCTTAAAGTACTATATTTTTTTACTGTGTACTATATTTTTTACATTTTTTTTGGAAAATACTATAACTCCCCCAAAAATAGTTGGCAACCCTAGTCTCACCTTAACACCAAGTGGCAAACCGCGGTCATTTGGTCATCAATCTAACGCGGTCGAAAAAAGATACGTAAAAATAATAAAATACAAAACCTAGTTATAGCGACATGGAATGTCCGCACTCTGAAGGACAACGACCGGAACCTTTGCCCTGAAAGGAAAACCGCATTAATAGCCAGAGAACTGTCCCGATATAATATCGATGTCGCAGCTTTAAGCGAGACTCATCTAAGCGATACTGGCGAGCTTTGTGAACAACTTGGTGGCTAATACCTTCTTTTGGAGCGGGAAACCTGCACACGAGAAAGCGGCGAATGGAGTGGGTTTCGCTATCAGAAATAATATTGCACGCTCAATGCAAGAACTGCCAAAAGGGATTAACGATCGCATTATTACTCTGAGGCTACCATTATCATCCGGAAAACATCTTCACTTTGTAAGTATATATGCGCCCACTCTCCCGTCACCAGATGAAGACAAAGCCCGATTTTACCAAGAATTGCGCGGCGTTCTCGAAACTATACCCTCAAAAGACAAGTTGGTTTTACTGGGTGATTTTAACGCTCGCGTTGGTACGGAATACAGTGCTTGGGAAGGAGCTCTTGGACGTCATGGTGTTGGAAAATGTAACACTAATGGCCTTGATCTTCTCACCTTGTGTTCCGAGTTTAACCTTTGCCTTACCAACACTTACTTTCGTTTGCCAGAAAAATTCAAGACCTCGTGGATGCATCCTAGATCTAAGCACTGGCACCTCTTGGACTATGTGATTGTCCGCAAACAAGATCTGAGCGACGTTTTAATCACAAGAGCTCTAAGAGGAGCTCAGGGCTGGACTGACCACAGACTAATTAGGTCTAAGTTGCGTATCAGACTCAAGGCACCACGAAGAGCAAACCATAAAACCAACAAGCTAGCGTATGAAGGGCTGATCTATTCAAGTGAGCTTCGTAAAACCCTCGATGATGATTTCGGCACTCATTGTGTTAACCAAGATGATGTCACTGTTAATGAAGCTTGGAGTGAATTATCTACACAGCTCATTGATAGTGCGGAACGAGTTTTAGGGAAACCGCCAAAGAAAAACCAAGACTGGTTCGACTACTCTGAGGCAGAAATCCAAAAGCTCACTGATGAACACCGGCGCACTCTGCGACATCGCGGTGCTGATCATAAAACCATTCACTTGAAGTTTAAATCGAAAGTTCGTGAGCTGAAGGACCGCTGGTGGCGCAACAAAGCGGAAGAATTGCAGCATTTTGCGGATTCTAGTCAAACCGGAAAATTTTTGAGGGTGTTCAGGCGGTCTTTGGTCCTCGGGCTAGAAAAATCGCTCCCATTTATTCACGTTCTCAGGACCGAAGACTTACGGACCAAGGTGAAGTGTTGGCTCGCTGGGCTGAGCACTTTAATGAGGTGCTTAATCCTCCGTCGCAAACAGTAGACCTGGATTACCTTAACGAACTCCAAAACTTGCCGGTTGACGGAAAACTTGCAGATCCCCCATCATTTACTGAATTTGTATCAGCTGTGCGTAAATTAAAAAACGCCAAAACGCCCGGTGCAGATGGTATACCGTCAGAAATTTATAAGTACAGTGGCCCTAACATACTTAATAGGTTGTTTGGCTTGATCCTTAAGATCTGGGAATCAGAAACTGTACCCCAGGAGTGGAAAGATGCCTCTATATGCAAATTATATAAGGGCAAAGGAGACATAGCTGACTGCAGCTCGTACAGGGGAATATCTCTTCTTTCCACTGCTGGCAAGATACTGGCGCATATCATTAACACTCGGCTGTGCACCCTAGCAGAGGAAGTTCTTCCGGAGAGCCAATGTGGTTTCAGGCCAGGCAGAGGGACAGTGGATGCAATATTTGTTGTCAAACAAATACAAGAGAAATGCATAGAACAAAATCTCCCTCTGTTCATGTGTTTTGTTGACCTTGAAAAGGCGTTTGACCGTGTCCCACGATCGGCTCTCTGGTTGATTTTGAGAAAAAGTGGCTGTCCTGAAAAGCTAATAAACCTTATAAGGCAGTTTCATGACAACATGCAGGCTAAGGTTCAGCACAACAGTGGTTTTTCAGATACCTTTCCGGTGACTAGTGGTGTAAAGCAAGGTTGCGTTATGGCTCCAACTTTGTTCGCTCTGTACTTTTCTGCTGTAATGAAAGACGCTCTTACTCGTAGCAACGAATCAATTGCTCTGAACGTACGATCGGACAAAGGAGTGTTTGACCTCTCACGTTTTAGGGCCAAAAGTAAAGTCAGGAAGGCATCACTGCTTGAAATCTTATATGCCGATGACGTCTGCCTGATGGCTAGCAGCTTAGATGCACTCCAGAGCTCCATGGCTTCTCTGAATGACTCGTGTTATAGATTTGGACTGGTAATAAGCGTAACCAAAACTCAAGTTCTCAAACAACCACCTAGAGACTGCAGTGCTGCTGATGAAACTCAAATAACATTGGGTGGGTCAGTACTGCAGGAAGTTACAAGCTTTAAATATCTAGGTAGCCAAATCCGATCCGACAATAGCCTTGCCTCAGAGATACCTACACGTATAGCCAAAGCTGCAGCTACCTTCGGCAAGTTAAACCAACGTGTTTGGAACTCACATGACTTGAAACTGCAAACCAAGCTTTCCGTGTACAGGGCCCTGGTTCTCCCAATACTTACGTACGCCGCTGAGGCGTGGTGCCTGTACAAAGGAGACATCAGAAGGCTTGATACTTTCCATATGCGGTGTTTACGTCGCATACTTCGCATTCGGTGGCAGGATCGTGTGACCAACACGGAGGTACTACGACGAGCTGGCATGTCCGGCATGGAGGCTCTATTGATCAGACACCAGCTACAATGGTGTGGCCACGTTAGCCGCATGGAAGACTGCAGACTCCCGAAAACCGTTTTTTACTTGGAGCTCGCTAGTGGAAAACGCAATCACGGGGGGCAGTTCCTGCGGTACAAGGATGTTCTGAAACGTCATCTTAAAGCTTGCGACATCCCATCTGAGCGTTGGGAGGACCTTGCGTCGATGAGACCGGAGTGGCGCAATAACGTCAATATAGGTGTAGCTTCATCTGAAGAAACTCGACTCGAGCATCTGGATCAAAAGCGCCGCTTACGGAAGACTCGACCCAAACCTGCCTACGCTTACACTTTTGACACACAAGGGCAACTTTATTGCGCACAATGTGACCGGACATTCAAGACCAAGTTTGGCTTTGCAAGTCACATCCGCGCACATGAACGGAGAGTTTAAGAGTCGCCGTTGTCGGATACGACAAGGAGGACTATATATATGTATTTTTATTTTGTTTAATAACCCTATCTTAGAATTAGGCTGTGGTCGATGTCGGTGCAAAATTTTCCTACTTATTTTACATTCTAATTTAAAAATTACATTTTGAGCCATTATTTTTTCTTTCATTTACTCCATGGTATGTCTAAATACATATTAGCATTGAAAGATCCATCATTCAGATTCATTCACAAACTTTCTATGAAGTGTTATTGTGTTACAACACCGGCCTGAAATGTATTAATAAATTATGTAACCGCATCAAGTAATATTTATGTTTAATTCCCAATTAATTAATTTAAACTAATGCCACAAAATATTTCATCATTACAGGCCTATTTGTTTACAAAATATGTTTTTCTTTGGGGCGCATTTATTGTATAAAAATTACGCCTGACATATAATATACCTGAAGATAATTAATTTCTCACTATCACCTCGCAGCCTAAACCACCCTCTTAATGTGTGATCGACTCTTTACGAGGTCCGAATCTTAATCCTTTTAACATAACCGTCACAAACTTCACTGCAACCTCCAAAATCTTATCTCCTTGTACTTTGGTTGAAAATGGAGTGTTACCGTACCTACTTAAATTGGCAAGCATGGCCGCTCCGAGTCGCAGATGTGCATCGAAGTCTGCCTTGATTACTCGTTCTGAATCCGAATTTAATTTGTGTGGTGGTTATAGGATCAGCTGTGTCGCTTGTCATACTTAATGGGTTTACGAACGTTCACTGAATGTTCAAGAAACTTCGTTATGTCTGTGTATCTTCGGTCGTTACGCTGATTCGATTCCTTTTATTTGGTTTGAATGCGCTTTGAAGCGGGATACGATTATAGGACTGTGTGACTAGTTTAGTTACTTACTTTGGTTAAATTTACTGAATTAAGAGTGGATTATACATTTATGAAACATGTAATGTCTCATTTTTAGGGTTCCGTACCTCAAAAGGAAAAAACGGAACCCTTATAGGATCACTTTGTTGTCCGTCTGTCCGTCCGTCTGTCAAGACCCTTTTTCTCAGGAACGCGTGGACTTATGAAGCTGAAATTTATATCAATTACTCAGGTCTACTGTCCCTTGAAGCTGTGAAAAAATCAAACTTCTAAGCCAACGCAATCAAAAGATACAGCCGTTTATGCCGCAAATTTTCGACACTTGCAAGGGAATCAAAACCTACAGGGTGCTTCCCGTGAACTCAGAATCTTGAAATTTGGTACGAAGCAACGTCTTATAGCATAGATAAAGGAATAATTACGAAAACCATAAATTTTTTTTTTAATACCTAACTTTGCACCTAATTTGCAAATTTTCGACACTTGCAAGGGAATCAAAACCTACAGGGTGCTTCCCGTGAACTCAGAATCTTGAAATTTGGTACGAAGCAACGTCTTATAGCATAGATAAAGGAATAATTACGAAAACCATAAAAAAATTTTTTAATACCTAACTTTGCACCTAATTTATATGGGGCGCTATACATACCAGGTGCAAACTTAACTTAACCACTTAGGGATGGAAAGTGTTTGTACGGAACCCTCGGTGCGCGAGTCCGACTCGCACTTGGCCGGTTTTTTTTAATGTGGGTAGGTACACCACAATTTTTATTTAAGCCTTAAATACAAAGATCAAAGCTTAAAGAAAAATTGAAAAAGGAGCTACCTGGGGGAAGAGACCGGGAACTCTCCCGGGTCTCGCTTGCTCGGTCACCACTGTAAAGTAGTGCGGTAAGATGTGAATATTAACGTATTCACATAGAGGTCGCTAAGGTGTAAAAACCTTTCAAATAAAACAATGCAAAGATCGACACACAAAGCATAAGGAAAAATTCGTCAGATCTTCCTGGAGCTAGGGTAGCGAAATGGTTAACGCGCTGGACCGGCAATCCAGAGGTACCGGGTTCGATTCCCGGTCTCTTCCCCCAGGTAGCTCCTTTTTCAATTTTTCTTTAAGCTTTGATCTTTGTATAGGCTTAAATAATAGTGGATTCTTAATCTCTTTTCGAGAAATAGCTCGCTGAGGCTTTTTAAACCTGTTTTATTTGGGTCTACGTTTATTTTTCGTATCAGTACCTAGTACTCTCCCAACTTTAGTTCTTTGTCTGACTAATAATAGGATATCATTGAACCATTGATGCAAAGATCAAAGTCCTACAAAGTGTCAAACTCCCGATGTTTTAATAAGTATATTTATTGCTTTTTTATCTATAGATATTAATGAAACAATAAAAACATCGTTAACATTTATACTGAATAGAGTAATGATAAGGATAAACAATTTTGTCTCGGAGAAAAGACTACGTGTAGAAAATGTTTAGAAGGTTATTAAACAAACAATAATTACCTAAAGTCTCACGTATCACAGTAATCAAAAGTACATAGAACAACCGTCGAGTGAACCTAGGAACACATTACTTTACACTTTAGACATTAAAAATGTATTAGAAAACACGTGCTGGCCGTAATATGTTTCGGAGTAGATTTATTATCATTTGTTTTATATTTGTGCTGCTGCTAATTTAGCAGCACTTCACAGATTTACGGGATTTATTATAGCCAAGGGAATCCAACCGACGTTACACTTTATTATTATCTAAGGCATTTCTAATGTTTAAATAACATAATACACGAGTTTACTTTCAAGTCGCTACTTATTAGCGCGGTTGGCATAGTTATACAGCAGCTGCCTACTAAGCTAGGGGTAGTAGGGGTCCTGGGTTCGAATCCCGGTTAGGGCAAATATTTATGTGATGAGTTTGAACATTTGTTTGTGGGTCATGGATGTTAACTCTGTATTTCATTTATTTATTTAAACTTTATTGCACAATAAAAAAACACAATCGGCGGACTTGATGCTAAGGCATTCTCTACCAGTCAATGGGTTAAACAGAAATAAGACGTAGTCGGTGCAGGATGTATTTTGTTAATTCATACCGTCGTTTAGTACCATAAGTACAAGCTTTACCAAATTTGGGACAAGATAGATTTTCGTTGTTGTCGTTGTTTCGTTGTTGTTCGTCGTTGTTAGATTATCGAACCTAATAACTTCGTTCGCGTATTTTTTTTCTTTACCGTAGACGGGTAAAAAGTATCCTATAACCATTTTTGGATGTCCAGCTATCTCTATATCAAAATTGGATAAAATTCGTCCAGCCGTGTCGGCGTGATGCGAGGACAATGAAATTTATGACCAACAGATGGCGCCAGGCTGGCATGGCGCCGCGCGCCCATACAAAACAAATGACGACCCTGCATCACGCTATTAAGATTTTTCTGAAATCATGACCCCTCTCCATAGAAAACTGATTTTAATAAAAATCTAGAATTGTATTATAATAGTATACCTAGATAAGAACGTTCGTATCGTTATTGTGAATCCCGTTACTTACCTTCCACAACCTGTCGAAGCTAAGCTATACAATGCAATTGAATTCCTTATCTACATTTACGTAAATGATCAATTCAATTTTATTATTCACTATCCAGTAACAGGAAAATATCTGAGCACCTCCACCATTTTCTATCGGTATCTTATAACTGAAGATTAAAGTTTAATATTCATTGGATCCAAGTTTAAAAGCGGTATAGTTAAGGCGGTTGCTACACAAACAACTACGAAACGTGGACAAGATTCCAGCTGAATCATTCATTCATAAAGACCACCTACGTTTAAGGTGGTTTAAGTTGTATTACTTAGTCATCAGGAAGTACGGCGTGTTGGAACGTGACAAAATTGAACGCATCATTAAAATACATGAGCATTTTGTCCACGGTGAACAATTTTGTTTATACTTCTTTTGGACAAGTTTATTTAGTACTTTTCTGGTTATTGATTATATTTGATTTGAGATTTAGATTAAAATTGATGTAAGAAATGAAAGCGTGCATTAGGTGAAACTATGTTCGTTAACGACTTTCAAAATGGAGAAGTTTCTTTGTTAATCTGTATAGTTTTTTATGAATACATTTAGGTGAAATGTAAATACTAATAATACATTTCCAACAATATGATGAGTGTTTTCCAAGACAAAAACTTACACTATATTTATTAAATAAATAGATATACATGCTGAGAATCTTTTAAAAATATAATAAAAATAATTTAAGTATTTTTATTCTATTTAGGCACCAATTTACCATTTTAGTGCGAGATAAACCGGGTCTTTTAAGAACTGTTGTCGTTGGTTTCAAGGATACCATTTCTATGTTTACTATATTTATACTAGCTGCGCCGCGTGGTAACCCGCTCCCACGGGAACACTACAATTTTCGGGATAAAAAGTATCCAGGGTGTCAGTTACCTTCATACCAAAATTTAACAAAGTTGATTTAGCCGTTTGTATGTGAAGAAGTAAAAAACGTACGCAAGCACATTCACAAACTTTAGCCATTATAATAGAAGGTTGACATATTAGACGTTTCGTCCCAGATTACATAATAAATATAGCTGAAAATATCACTATGACAACGGCTATTCCAACGCTAATAGTCCTTCTGGCTGTCCCCGAATCGCCGAGTCGCCCGTGCAGCGGGTCTATTAAATTTATTATTTGTGAAACGGGGAGTCTAATTCCGACCCGAGTGCATCTATATCCCTGAGCCAGCTGTTCTCAAAGTGTGCACTGCCGTTCTCTAGCGAAAGCCTGTTACTACAGCAACATGGTGTCCGTACACCTTCCTACGTACCTGTGCCTGTGTGTATTTTGCTTGGTTTCCGCCGGTATGCGTTGAATAGTGATGTATCGAGTGTAAAATACGAAACGAAGCGTTTTTAAGTATAAATTGTTTTTTGTCAGTCTTTGGATTTGTTATTATTTTGCTCAAAATCGTTTTATACTTTTGAGCCTTGTCCAATGTACAAACGATAAAATCCAAAAAGATTCAGTGACTCAGAAAAACGTTGTACAATTTTTTGAGAATCAGGACGTAGCTGGTGTTGTCATTACTCTGAAGGCCGCTTAATAACGCATCACGTAAAGTCATGCCGCATAAAAAATAAGACAGCCTGTAAAGCTTTCGTCGGCTCAGTAAGGCGATAGTTTGAGCGTTTTTACCATCTTTTTAATCCGTCGCGAATATTGACTGTAGTGTTGCTATCCTTATCTCGTGCGCATACGTCAAAACCAACGGAGTGGGGTCAGTAGCTGGCCGACCGTTGGCGAGAGTGATGGTGTGTTGTCGAGCTAAGTTCTTGCGTAGTGACCTATATAAACAGCTGTACTGTGCCTACCATAGGGTTTGGTATACTACAAGTGGCGACGAGGACAAAAGTGAGTAGAAATCTAATTACGCCTTCAAGAAAAAAAAAAGAATAGGCGGGAACGCGACGAAAGCAGTCTAACGTGTACTTGCACAGTAAATGTATAATAAATACAGGGCAAGCTCGATAGTGATATGATACATTGTCATTGAAGTTAATTTATCCAAGTTATAGTTTCACTAATAACTGTGGAACAAAAGACATCTAGTCTAGTCATCTAGTGGGTAGCGGTGCACTGCTCAACTATCCCAGTACAGGGATCGACTCGTAAACAAGTTTTAGTTCGTAATGAGTCATTCGTTTAAAAAAAAATAACGGTTATTGCACATTTGCAAATAACTCCTGGCGGATCATACAGTTTTACTTACTTATAGATATTATTTTGTGTCCGATATTTACTAACGGCATTAATGTCTAATATTTTTACCGGAAATGCGTCGATGTCGATACCGCGACTCGTATATAATGAAAGATGTGTAAACCGTAAACCATAATAATTGTGTACCTAACCTACCTAGGCACAATAAGGAGGTATTGTTTAATAAGCGCAAAGTATCTATCTACTCGCGCCGACAACGTAAAATTAATGCAATTGTACAGTTTGAAACCATTGGAAAACATAAAATAATAAAGTGTGATAAAGTGTTATATTAGTTATGAAATAACGATCTTACTTAGAAGGGCTAGTTTATAGTCATGTATAGTAGCGGCTTGTAGGTAGATATATTTGAAAGTTTGCTATAACAAAATTACTCAAGTAAACTAGCTTTAGTAAACAGTTCAGTTGTCAGAAATATTATCATTAATTATAAATAGACTTCGGTTTCTTCTAGCGGCATTTGAGGCAGATTAGATCGGGTGCAGTATAAATTGTTTACGGGGTTGATAAATAGGTAACTAAGTAACTACATTGTAATAATACCTTGCGATGCGGGGTCAATAGGTATGAAAGTAAACATTGAAGTGTTTAATGTTTATTTCACTTAGTTATTTACGGGAACGTAATATGTATGATGAAATATCCGTGTAGGTATAGGTTTTTGAGTGGTTAAACTGTATGATTGGGGTTGGAAATAAACTTGTAAGCAGAGTATATTGTACCTGGTCATTTAATTGGCAAGAATAAAATGTTTACTAGTCATTATGGTATACTGATCATTCAATTGATGAATAAGACAAAGGATTTGTAACACCTAGCAACTGAAATCAAATATGTTGTATCATTTAATTGACATATGGTTTTAACACTTCTAACATTGACCAAGGTCATGGTATAGCAGTAGTTAAGCGGTCGTTAAAACAATTAATGGCTAAAGGGCCAGTACGAACATTAAATTGTTTAGCAAGCGGTTAGATGAATGCTCAGCTTGAATCATTTGATTGATTGGTTCCGGGACGCCCCAAAAGTACCCATGGCAGCCATCACTTTGGAAAAAAATCCATTGCGAAGGCGAGACCTCTTCTATCGGTCTGAGATGGGAGCGTTGGAAACGAGCACTCCATGTATATTTGGAGGTGTCAGCTATCACGGATAGCCAAAAGAAGAGAGCAAGCCTCTTGCATTGCGGAGGAATTGAGCTCCAAGAAATATATTACACTATCCCTGGAGCGGACGCGGAGCCAGGTGTCGGCATAGATGTATTTGCGATAGCCTTAGCATAATTCGATGATTACTTTGCTCCTGCAAACAAAGTACGGTTTATGAACGCCACGTATTCCGTTTGATGAAACAGGAACAGGACGAAAAGTTCGAGGAAATCCTTGTACGGCGGTGACAAGCCGATAAATGCAATTATAAAGATGAACATGAACACATTCATTGATCAGATCACGGAAAAATGCCTAACAACAGTTACGAAAAAAAAAACTATTAAAACACATGTTTTCGGTTGCCAAAGATAAAGATAAATTTATTTTGTTAAACATAGGTATGTAACATGGAAAATATTACATGAGTTGTATCATTATGTTTTACCCGTAGGCGTACAAATTTTTTAATCATAATTATAATGAGTTAAGCATTTAGGTATTTATTCTACACGACTTACTTTAACATAATTCCAATTATGAGTCTTATCAGTTAAATAATTAACATTTAAAATATATAATTATGTCTAATTGAGAACATTAATGGTCATTATTTTGATATCAATTTAATTAAATGTATTAATTAAATATATTAAATGTATTGGCAAACATAATCTAGGGATTAATATAATAATAAACTTTGAGTCCTATCATTGTCTTAGATTTACATCATTATGATAATCTTTGACGGAATAATAACATTTAAGATAAATGTAAGATAATTTCATTTTGGGTAGTGTATATTATTAGTCACGGGGTTCGTTTCGTGCTGAGGCCTACCCACGACATGAGGCTGAGGCCTACCCACAGTGCACCACTGGGTGGAAAGTTGCTTAAATTAATAAGAAAACGGGCAAAGTGTATTATTTTGAATATTAATTAGTAGTTGTGCACTCGAGGAATATGAATAGCGTTATTCTCCAATGGGTCGTGTTACTAATTTCGACTGCGCAGTGGCGCAGTGGGTGACGGATCACAATATAATAATTATGAACAAATTGGGAAAACGATTGGACTGCTAGGCGTCTATTTAATTTACACGACTGTTCATTTGTGCGTGCGTAATTGAATTGAATACGCTACTTAATACTTTACTATGGAGTGGGCTTGATTGTTCTGAATTCCAAAATATATTGACGGGTTAAATATTATAGTGTGATAAGCTTAATTTGTCTTCATGTTGAAAATGTATTTTTGGAATAATTATCTAGAGTATCTTGTATAGTTGATAAACCGTATGAACGTATAGGTGCATATGTCACATGTAGTCAATTTGGTATAACAAAATCAGTAATTAAATAACAGCAGATACGTCTTGTAAGGTATAGTATAATATAGGTATAGTATTTGATAGGTCAAATGGGTTTAAAAGTGATATGGAAGACTCATAAGTGCAAAGTCATTAGTCAATATGATAAGCTCTGACTGTATTGTTACTGGGAACTAATAGCTTTAGGTCAGGGGTCAATTTGATTTATTTATTTATTTCAAGTAATTACACAGCTTTACAGTTAGTACTAATGCACTGTGAATTACAAGAATAATTTAACATAACATGGAAAATTACAGCCATCCATCGCCTTACAGTACCTTAAACATTCACGACACACAATTATCCAGCTACTTCCAAAAAACGTCCAAATCCGATGCTGATGCGTAAGGCTTGAACTAGAGGAGCGTTTTTCCGCGCTATGGTTCGCGCCTCAGGAGCAGCCAACAGTAGCCGGCAGCGTGGACGAAAATTGAACCTCGATTAGAAGGGACGAACAATCGGATATAACCTGACTGACCAGCTCTGGACAGTCAGAACATCCTCGCAAGATTTTACAAGTGCTAGTCAGCACATAATTTCGTCTAACCTCGAGGGAATAGATTGATAGACCACGCTGAATTTCCAAAATGATAGGCTAAGACTTTATGAGAGGTCAATTTGATAGACCACGCTGGATTGCCAATATGATAGGCTAAGCGGATTGTTAAAGTAAGCGAAAGGCATAATGAAACGTCTATTTAATAGACAGCGGGAACCAAACGGTTCGTAAGAAAGATAGTAAGGCTTAACCGCTAAGCAAATACAATTGCATGGAAGGTCAATTTGATAGACCATAGAGATATTATAAGCGGTATGAAGGTCAATTTGAAATACCTTATGTATTAAACCTTCCTTTAAATTTTTATTAAATAACTCAAAGCGTTCATAAACTGGAGTATGTGCTTTTGAGACTTCCATTCAAACTTGAATATCGATGGCTTCGACGCGTCGATTAGATTGAAATATACTGTGCTTTAAAGCTTTCATTTAATTGGAAACGGCTATTGTTTTAAAACTTCCATTAAATTGGAATATCTGAGGTATCAGAGGGCCGGTAACATGGGAATATGACGTGTTTCTGACTCCCATTCAATTGGGATACTCGAGGTCTCAAAGCCTCCAGTGAATTGGAATTGATTGACAACCTTAATGGAATTGACAATAGTTTGGGACTTCAAATGAATGCCTGCATAAAACTGTAATAGTTTGACATCATTTTTAAATTGACAAAAGTGGCATTTAAAATGAATGCCTATATTAGGTGGGATTGTTTAACAACCTCCATTATATTGACAAAAGTTTAGTATTTCGATTAAGAGCTTCCATTAAGTTCGAATCGTTTGAAAACATTAAGTATATTGACAATAGTCCGGTATTTCAAACGAATGCCTCCATTAGATAAGAATTGTTTATCAACCTTCAATTGAGAATGGTCCGGTATTACAAATAAATGCCGGAATTAAATTGGAATTGGTATATCAATGTGATTTAAAACCTTGATCCAATTAGAAATGTGGCGGTATAAAAACCCCAATTCAATTGGATTTGCAATTTAGTTTAGTATTTCAAATAAGTGCCTTCATTAAAAAGGAATCGTTTCACAACATTAATTAAATTGCAAATGATGGTCCTGTATTTCAAATGAATGGCTCCATTAAACTTGAATTATTTATCAACCTTATATTGAGAATGATCTGGTATTCTAAATTAATGCCGCAATTAAATTGGAATGACAGGCTCCATTAAATTGGAAATGCAAGGCTCCATTCAATTGGAACAGACTCCATTAAATTGGCATGACAGCTCCATTAAATACGAATAACAGACGCCATTAAGTTGGCATGACGGACTCCATTCAATTGGAATGAGATAAATACATATATACTTTCAGTTTCAGTTTCAAAAAAAAATGAAGATGGTAAAAGAGGGAAAAGAGCAAGCAACAGTCCATAAGCGCTTGACAAAGTGGTTGTTGTAAAGTAATTGTCCAGATAAGGCTACATGTCACAATTCTTATAAATTCTAGAATGAAGTGTATAACCCTTGTTTTGTATAATTCATTTATTTTTCAAATAAGTTACACAATATTACAGTTATATAACCTACATGCTTTGGAACTACAAAACTACATGCAGACCAAACTTAAAACTAGTTAGATTTAATTCAATAAGCGCCTTAATGGCTTAAGCGACATAATGGCGTGGCTCCTTTGCTTGGTTTGACCTCTGGCATAGCTGTCATGTGCGACTATTTCTCGCGCGAGATATTTGCCTGTCTCTTGCAGCATTATATTCTTTGCTTGCAGCTGTGCAATGGTGTGAGGGAATGACGGCTAGCGCTGTCGCGAGACGGGAACCGCGAGGCGTGGTTGTGCTAGACAGGCTGGCGTAGGGTTAGACAGATAGTAGCAGCCTGTAGCGGCTGGGAAATGCGTAGCTCAAACGAGCTGAATTGCACGTAGTGACAGGTCTGAAGTGGTACACCTTCATGTCCTTGTTGGACACGGTGTCGCAATCCCAAGAACTGAATTAACCGGCTCGCCTGTGCCATTTAGTCTTGCGGGGCACCATGCGCACCTTGTTCTTCCTTTCCACCAGTGTGACTCCCTCCCTATCCACATTGATGTGGGAGAACTTTTCCTTATCGCGAACCCGTACGGGGCCGGTTAGCGGCGACAGACTAACCGGCGACTACAGCATATTGCACGTTGAAGCGACTTCGAATCGGTATCCTTTGTGTATCCTCTA
Organism: Apotomis capreana; assembly: GCA_947623375.1. Classification (NCBI taxonomy): domain Eukaryota; kingdom Metazoa; phylum Arthropoda; class Insecta; order Lepidoptera; family Tortricidae; genus Apotomis; species Apotomis capreana. The sequence goes on along the minus strand of OX392511.1, from coordinate 24,758,188 downwards.
TATTGTTGTGTCAACAAGGTTCGCGGCAAGTTTATATTGCAAAGCTAGTTCAAAATCAAATGAGATCACAAATTAAACTATTAACCGATCTAGGTAACGTAAAACAAGACTGGTTAAATACTTTATGGGTTTGAGTGAAACAACCTTTTTATTTAAATAGATAAACATTCACATATTATTATTTATACGATCACCAATTAATCTAATTTTAATTAAAATAAAAAAGGGATGTAGTGTTGCTATCCTTATCTCGTGCGCATACGTCAGAACCAACGGAGTGGGGTCAGTAGCTGGCCGACCGTTGGCGAGAGTGATGGTGTGTTGTCGAGCTAAGTTCTTGCGTAGTGACCTATATAAACAGCTGTACTGTGCCTACCATAGGGTTTGGTATACTACATTGACGAACTGTGTATGAATTGTGCCGCCATTTTCGGTTCTATTTTAGCAGTCTCGGGTTTATATAAAAACTATGTAAAGGACATACCATTACGGTTGCTTTTATAAATTGGGCAATATTGTGGACAGAGTAAGCACGCTTGAAACGCTCAAATACCTAATTACCCTAAAACACTGCGTAAATTTCAAAGAGATCCCGTTGCTAAAAAAGTTTGAGAGCCGCTGCCATAACCTTTGCCCGCGTCCCACTCAAAATAAACATACTACCACGACCTACGGAGTGGAGTATAAGGTTTGAAATCGAAGCAGACACTATTCCGTTTGTCAGTTTAGTTAAAATAACGGAATTGGAGAGATTAAGCCTAGGATGAGTCGATGCTCTTATATGGTAGGTATTTAATTATACAATGTTAATATACCGCGGGGTCCAATGTACTATAAGCTAGATACTTGCGTGAAATTGTTGATTAATGACAAAGTTACATTGATTTTATAAATATTTTAATGGTTGATTAATGATAATATATTAGGTATCATTAATCAACCATTAAAATATTTATATATAAATGATATTGATTTTAATCGTCAATAGGTATAATACGGAATTATCGAGCCTATTATCTTTTTCTCTCCCCTGGTGTAAAATAATAAAAAAAAAATCTCAGTCTAAAGAATACATAGGTACTTATACAAATGTTCTAAGTCACCCTAGGCCGTAAGTGAGATTTCCTGCCCTTACTTAGTTAGACAAATCACGGGCGGTAATTCGTAAAGCCCCAGATTCACCTTCTCACTCACCTTCGGTTCGGGCCACAAGCAACTGCGATCTGGGACGTTCATGAACTCACTGCCCTAGAGATGTAATGTTATAATAATGGACAAATCATTTTCATTTCACGTGCTCCGGCTTCTCACAGAAATATTTGTCTTTGCCGGGATTCCAACCCAGGACCACCAGCTGCAATACCACGCATGGCTCCTTATCTCATATGGTATGTATTTAATTATAGAATGTTAATATGCCCGAGGGTTTCGCTCGGTGCATGTACTAACTTGGTTGCTGTGTTCTCGTTATACCAGTTTGCATTTACCGGCGATGTAAAGTTGGGGCCAAATATGAAGTTCTAATTTACAACTGTACTAAGCTGGAGCTTGCTGCGTGTTTTTGGTTGATTAGTTTTGTTTAACACGCTTCCAGGGCCCGTATTCGACTCTGGTCTTAAAAGATCATAATGAAGGCATTTTAATATTATTTGTTTGTACCGGCATTCGAGTGTGGCAAATATAACAATTGAATTAAAAATACAATACGATAGCGAGATCACTCAAAATCAGAGTCGAACACATGCCCAAGTAATGAAAAGTGCAGGTAAATTTGAAACATTGAATGTTTCTCCGCTTTTGGGGTTCAAAATAATAGGTCTAGGCAAAATAGACTACATTTTGGATTTTTACTATATAGGTAAGTATAAGTATTAAGGTGGAAATACCATAATTTCTTGTCCTTTCGTTGGAATTGCGCTCCACTATCTGTCCAACCTTTTACCAGAAAAATATAACTTGTATCTCTTCATGACGAGACTGAATAGAAATTATCAAGAGAATCTAGCTTAGCTTGATCTTCACTTATCAACATAGTGACATATATATTATATTTTTTACGAAAGTCATGTTTAATACCGTTCTATATTTTTAATAACTATTTATTTTATACGTACCTATTGCAAACATAAAGATAGAAACAGTTAAAAAAAGCGCATTCGGTCAGGCTCTAAAATGATTTTACAGTTACCAACATTTCTGTATATTTACCTATAAAAGTAAGATCCCCGTAGAAGTCAAATTCTAGACTATTTTACAAAGAAAAAGTTTAACTTTGGATGGCTATTTTAATGCCTCGACCTTAGTCCTAGTTATTTCTTCAATACAGACTCCCGCCAATTGCTACAAATATAAATTTCCTAGAATCAATAACGTTCAAGAGCATTTCACGGTAAAGTTAGTTGCCAATAGATCAGGGAAGGTCGCAGCCCCCAGGGAAGGGAGACTTATGTGCCCGTGCCCGCGTTTTGAGGGCAAACTAAGCACTTTTCTTTAACTGTATCATCGCTTTATTCTTTCTTCTATTTTATGGTGGATCGTAAAAGTTCTGCGGAAATGAGGTAGCCAATTTAATGTTTGTTGAAAATATATTTTTTTGATTTTTATCTACGTGTAGTTTAACATTTTCCCTCCGGAGTGTTACGTCAAAGTCGTAAAATGTCCAATGTTTTCACGGGCAGTAAGATGAGTGAAGTAAATAAGGAAATTAAATGAAATACATATTTAAATGAAATGACATATTTATTAGATTGCGGAATGTGGGTGGGTTACATAAGTAGGTATTACAATGTTTACTATAAGCGCTGTTCTCCATATTCTACTTATTCGGCATTCAAACTTAGATGTCTAAATTTTGTTGAGGTTTCTCTAAATCAACAAAATAAAGAAGTATATATCTATACTAAAAGTATAAAATGAAAAAAACTCTTATTTCATAAAAGTTATTCGCATAGCAATGCATACAATTTTTTCTTGAACAGACTCAAGGACCCTGATGATAAGGCACCACGTCTGTGAACGGCTACACCATCACCAAACTATCAATCCGTTTACAGCCGAATATTTCTCATAATTGTTATATGTATTAAACTTTTTGTATGAATTTGTCTATGCCGCAGCATGCAATTTTTAAAATGTGGACGCAATGTGCTCTATCGAGCACGTATGGTGTAGAAGCTCGTATTTATACTTTTATCTCAACTTTTCCACCGAAGTTAATAGAGATGCATGCTAAAACAAACTTTTCCGATAAAATACGATGGCAAAACATTAAGCACTTCATCTTCCAATTTTATGTAACAAACCGGGGTTGTATTAAAGGTTGTAAAATTATAGAAGCACTCGCTGGCTTCTGGCTCTTGCCAAGACTGGCGGCCTCCTCCACGGTGTCAGAGAGAGCGGTTCCCAGGGTCTCCGGAGTCAGAAGCACAAGTGTTCCGGAGAAGATTGCCATACCGCCGTAAACCGCGAAGGGAAGGTATGTCTCAGCAGTCTGGAAATTGGATCATTTATATTATAAGGTCTGACAAAAGTCGGTAGACTTATGAAATACTGTGACTGTCAGGGTATACGTCAATGATACATCAGATTCACTTCAAGACTGTTTATTAAAGACCTCATTACATATAGGGTAGGTGCACATATATCAGACTACCCGACATCTCTCCTCTTAACAAAAAATAAAACATTCTTGCGACAGTAATCATTATTACAAACATGCATACCACTAAGTGGTGTAAAACAATTTTAGATCATGATAAACAATTATTACATAGTAAACTTGCTTTAAACATGTATACACACCTGATAACAATTATATATTATAAACAAGTTTGCACAAACAACTTAAAATCATTAATTATAAACATGCATTTTTAAATAGGCTCTTAAATATATCTATGATACTGCATAGATTGTAAAGAAACTGTAATCAATACTTACATCTATTTTTATTTTATCAATATATACATGCCAATGACAACAATAACATAACAACTACGAAACTGGCAAATTAAACTTTGTCATTGAAGACACCGTCTACTCTTCATTTTGAAACGATTATGAACCTTATCACAAAGTAATAAATCCTATGGGATTGGGTGTACTTATTCAATGATATTACATATGTGACATTTACATTTACAGGAATAAGATTCGACATATTATGGTATACATTTAGAATTAGATGCATAAAGGTATACTTTTAATAATATAATAACTATTGTACAAATTTTATTTTATGTTTTAAATATTTCATGTAATTCAATTATAATCAATCATTACCGTGACAATAACTTCTAGCCTTTAATACCTCAACATTATTTTACATCAGGAATAAACAACCTTAATTGATATAGATATGTACTGGATCCAGGGTTTATTTATTCCGCCAGCATCTTAACTTCAGTCTGTCCAATTGCCCCATCTATCCGGAGGTATCACTGTCCTGCCGGAACGAGTTATATAACGGTCAGTTTGATTGGTAAAATTTAGTGAATCAGGGGGCAGAGTTAATGAGGTGTGCGGGCGCACCGCGGGCGCGTCGTCGAGCTCGAACCCGCACTCCGTGGGGCCTTCGGCTCGGTGCGGCGAGTCGCTTATGATGTGACGTCTATTCCTAATTATTGTATTGCCATTCTGCATAAGTACTTCATACGAACGACCTCTCAACCTTTTATTAATTATACCATTTAACCATGCACCTTTGTTTTCGTGTCTGACTTTAACTTTTTGACCAATTTTTAAAGGTTTTAAATTTTTCGCATTTTTATCATAATACGTTTTAAACTTATTTTGCCGAAACACTAATTGCCGTCTAACATCTTTGTTGACTATGGTATCGAGCACTGTTTCACGTAACGGTAAAATTCCGCGCAGTTTTCTATTTTGGAGTAATTCCGCAGGAGAAGGCAAATGTTCGCTAATTGGGGTATTTAGGTATTCGAGTATTGCTAAACGAAAATCTGTCGATGAATGGGCACATTTTTTAAGTATATTTTTAATAATTTGTATACTACGCTCGGCTTGTCCGTTGGATTGGGGAAAGTGGGGAGATGAGCGGACGTGATTAAATCCCCACTTTTTCGCAAATTCACTGAACTCTCTAGACGTGAATTGCGGTCCCCCATCCGAAATAACTACTTCAGGAATGCCCTGACTACAGAATACACATTTTAACTCGTCTATTATCGTCTGCGACAGCGTGCTGTGTAATTGACGTACTTCAATGAATTTACTATAATAATCAACAATGAGCAAGTAATTTTTTCGATGACTGTAAAATAAGTCTATGCCTACTTTTGCCCACTGTCTTTTAGGTACTTCATGCGGAATCAACTTTTCTTTTACATTACTTTTTCTAAATGTTAGGCACGCTTGACAATTAGAAATAAAGGTTTTTAGCTGATTGTTTATTTCCGGCCAGAACAATAACTCCCGCGCTCTTAACATACATTTTTCAAGTCCTAAATGCGCATAATGTATTTTATGAAGCATTTCGTTACGCAATTTCTTTGGAATTATTATTCGGCATCCCTTCCATAATAAACCATTTCCTTCTGTCAAATCTTCTCTATATTGCCAGTATTGTTTTACAATATCATCTACCTCTTTTTTTTCTCTTGGCCATCCTTTTCTGATATACCTTCTCAATTGTTGCATCTCACTGTCTCGTTCAGTCTCTTTTTGTAAGCTCTGATAATGCGTGTCCGTTAACTCGTTGTATGACATAACACTGCGCACCGCTTCAGTCATCTCCTCGTGCAGATCTCCCGCTGGATGCGCCGCTGCCGCGGGCTCGTAGGCGCGCGATAGCGCGTCCGCGATATGCAGCTGCTTGTGCTTGCCCGGCTTGTACACCAATTTGAACGTATAGGGTTGTAACCTTAACAACATGCGTTGTAACCGCGGTGGGGCTTCTACAATGGGCTTTTTTATTATGCTGATGAGGGGTTTGTGGTCAGTCTCAATGGTAATATCTGTGCGTCCATAAATATAGCCATAAAACTTTTCACACGCGTATAAGCACGCGTACAACTCCTTCTCAATTTGAGCGTATCTTTGTTCGGTTTTTGTGAGAGCTTTTGAGGCATAACATACAGGCAGACCATCCTGCAATAAAACTACCTGACATGTCCGTGACGTATGTATGTATCCTAAACCGTCAATTTTTGATGATGAGACAGAGTGTGCCTACACTATTTTTTAATATGCAACGCGAACCAAAAAGTATACTAAGGCAATATGAGTTCAGTAACTTGCCACTTGATTGTGTCTTTGCTCTGTCACGATCGCGACACACATTACAATACATGTTTTATAGTTTTATTAAGAACGTATAAGTAAATAAATAAAAACAATAAAAAAATGAAAATCATTTATTTCGGATCTCGCATCTGGCGTCTCGCATTTTAGTTTTTATTTTAAGTTATGGATTAATTTTATATATATCGTTCTGACTTTTCCTTTCTCTCTTATATGTGCTGTGAGTAACTAGTAACCATAGAAGATGTGAATGTGATTACATAAAATAATAGTAAAAATAAGGTCATAAAAAGAATACCCCTTACAATAGGCCCGCCTAAGGCATGGTCCCCAGTATAGGTACTGGCGGGTGGCGTTGTTTATCAAAATATAATATACAAATCTTCCATAACTATGTTCTTGTACCAACTTGGACCACTGTGACAAGAGTACTCTTACGACTCTGAGCAAAATATTAAAAAACTTACTATTGAGGTTATTAGTGGAGCAAACACGCCGCCTAACGAGCCAATTGTGGAGGAGAAAGCGAACAGGCTAGCGCGATATCGCGTGGGATATAGCTCTGCGGTGTACACGGCCAGCGTCCCATGGCCCATGGCCGTGCACAACTTGCTGACCAGGTACAGTGCTAGGGAGAGCTCGTAATGACCTGAAATATTAAACGGCTTTAAGCTTCATCGTCACTTTACGTCAGGTGAGATCGAAGTCAAATGCTTGCCTATTTTACATAAAAAAAAACCGGCCAAGTGCGAGTCGGACTCGCGCACCGAGGGTTCCGTACAAACACTTTCCATCCCTAAGTGGTTAAGTTAAGTTTGCACCTGGTATGTATAGCGCCCCATATAAATTAGGTGCAAAGTTAGGTATTAAAAAAAAAATTATGGTTTTCGTAATTATTCCTTTATCTATGCTATAAGACGTTGCTTCGTACCAAATTTCAAGATTCTGAGTTCACGGGAAGCACCCTGTAGGTTTTGATTCCCTTGCAAGTGTCGAAAATTTGCAAATTAGGTGCAAAGTTAGGTATTAAAAAAAAAATTATGGTTTTCGTAATTATTCCTTTATCTATGCTATAAGACGTTGCTTCGTACCAAATTTCAAGATTCTGAGTTCACGGGAAGCACCCTGTAGGTTTTGATTCCCTTGCAAGTGTCGAAAATTTGCGGCATAAACGGCTGTATCTTTTGATTGCGTTGGCTTAGAAGTTTGATTTTTTCACAGCTTCAAGGGACAGTAGACCTGAGTAATTGATATAAATTTCAGCTTCATACGTCCACGCGTTCCTGAGAAAAAGGGTCTTGACAGACGGACGGACAGACGGACAACAAAGTGATCCTATAAGGGTTCCGTTTTTTCCTTTTGAGGTACGGAACCCTAATAACGTTTTGCTGCCTTCTTTTGAGTTGTCTTGAAGCTATGTCCAACGCTCTTTCAAAAACGTCATGTCATAATTTAATAGTTGGTCCATCTGCTAGGAAGTTGAACAACATAATGATTTATTACAACCAGAGGAAATGAAATTTGCCCGCAAAGGAAATAGATTTGCGTACCACACAGTAGAACTATGTTAAAATTACAAAGTAATAAGTCCCAGTGTGACAGGGTTCATCATCAGCACGTTACACCTTATCTGCATACCTTAAAATTGATGAAGAGTTCCTTACCCTTAGGTATGAAGATGTATGCAAGCTGACAGGCTCCACAAACCCAGAAAGCCGCCATCAGCAAAGGTTTTCTGCCGATCCTGTCCAGTAGCACCACAGATATCCAGTACCCTGGAATTGATACTCCGGCAACCAGAATGTAATTAAGGAATCGGTTGCCGCTGAAGGTTACTGTGGATATTGATAAACCAGAAAATATAAAAATGATCGTGGTCCACCATATTGGCGTCACCATGCAACGAAGTAAAATGGTATTATGTTTGAATACAAGATAAATTAGCCAAGGCTCATGTGTATCTTTTTCTTTTACTCCAATATCCTCCGCGTTTTCAAAACTTCGCAAAGTCTCCTTCGATAGTGCGTTTCCATTTATTTCCGCGGCTTTTTTAAGGATAGCTACAGCGTCTTGGTGCCGGTTATTGCTCATTAGCCAACGGATAGACTCCGGTGCAATCCAAAAGTACAGAACAGTGATGAGAGGTGGACCATGGACAATGAGAAAGATGTTTCTCCAGTAAGGCTCTGTCCAATTGATCATGCCCATTATAATCCTTCCTAAGGCACCAAAGCTGCTTAAAGCAGCGACGACTGCTACTCGGTGTTTTGCTCCTACGTATTCAACCCCTGGAATTGGTTAAAAAAGGTTAACTAACAAACATTTCGTAATGCCCATGTGGATGTACATATAAATCACGCTTTGAAGTTGGTTTTGATCCAGTGAAGTGCCTTTTCCGGGTATATTTCCCAATGCGGGGAGCATACCTCCAAGAAAAATATTTCTCCTAAAGGGAATATTGGGAAATATTCTCCCTGGTGGAAATAATTTAAAGGATACCTTATATGTGTATATTCCTAAAAATTCTTCGTTCAATCAATACTAGTATTTATCCGTCAATTATATTGAATAACAATGAAAAGTAACGGTAAGAAAGCCATACGCAAATAAACATTAGCAAGAAATTTCATTACATACCCAAAATACACGCATTGTCGTAGCAGCTTGCTCCAAAACAGGTGCTCAGAAAACCTATCAACACATAGCTGATAAAGGTGTCTGCGTAATACAGTGTGGCTCCTATCCAGGCCAGGTTAAAGGCGCTGAGGGCCACAGCGGCGCGGCGACCCCACCGGTCGGCGACAAATCCCCCGATGGGGGCCCCCAATATATAGCTGAAGGCTATAACAGAGCCCGCCAGCTTAGGACGCCAGTTGTCACAGGCCAGGTCATACTGAAATTGAGGTTGTGTTTTTTTTTTTAGTGGAGATAGTTCTAAGTTATATTATTTTATGTTTCATATCTTCGCTACAGGTGCTCGCGCCACTCCGGTAGATAGAACGAATACTTACAGCAAAAATTGCACTGTTTTCATGTTCGTAGACATATTCCGTACATTCCACCGAGGAGTTCCGGTCGAACAGATCAGCTGAACAGATGTCTGAACCGTTATCTGAGATGAGCGTAAACCGACGACAGCTATCGAAAGAGCCCCGAACAGTCGGTACGGCGTCGGATAGCCACGCTGGAGTGAAGTTCATCGGAGAACTGCCTTCACACTCCTTGATCAAGCATCTGAAACAATTTCCTGTGTTACAGTATTACTCATAAATATTGTACAGTTATGTATTCAAATTTAACGTACAAAAGGCGGACTTAATTCCATGAGGCATTCTCTACCAGTCAAGTAACTTTTCATCTTATTATGCGCCATGATAGTTTTTTTGTGGAATGTCAACATTATAGAAAGCAAGATTAACGGTTGAAGAGATAAAAGAAGTACAAGAATAACTTCGTTTAATCCAGTCAAGTCATTTCGGGAGACCAAAGAACAGCCAGGGAATACGAAAAAGTGGCGATTACTCCACCAACAAGAATTAAATTGCCAAATTATGAATAAATAGTATATACAGTATATTGAATTACTTACCCATTACAACTTGCCAAAGTCACTAAATGCTGCTTGAATAGAAAAAGTGATATAATTATGTACCTTATTTCCGTGATGAAAAAACCGATCTAGAGTCAACCCACGCTCACTCTTCCAAGCAAATGAACTGACAAACCATACAGAGTGAGTCAGTTTTTATAGTTTGACAGTTCATTTGCTTGGAACAGTGAGCTTGGTCTGCCTCTATTACTAAAAAAGTCCCGTCAAATGAAGGCTCATGCGTTACAGTGCAGTGAGGGAATACCTATTCAAAAAAGTCAAATTCAAACTACTTAAAATAGTAAAGTACTCACCTAGTCTTCACGGGAGCAAACGTGAAGATATACAGATGGTAATGTAGTCCACAAAACAGGGACACCAGCGCGCACAGCGCTATAACTCGCAACTGGAATTTCCCGAAATGGCCGACTTCTTCAATCAGGATTCGGTCTAAATTCACCACATTTTGGCGACTTTTATCCATTCTAGCCTTAATTGGTCAAAGGTACTACTTAACATGAAAAGCCCAGCTTGTGTTGAGAGTTGATACTACCATGCGAACGTAACTATCTACTTCGGGATTTGAAAAGTAAGAAGACGTCACTTTTCAAAATTTCTCATTTAATCATGCTTAGGTACTTACGTTGACCTTTTTCTATATTGACTACTAGCTGTGCCCCGCGGTGTTACCCGCTTATCCCACGGGAACACTACATTTATTCGGGATGAAAAGTATGTCCTATGTCCTTCCCCGGGACTGAAACTATCTCCATACCAAATTTCATCTAAATCGGTTCAGCGGTTTAAGCGTGAAGAGGTAACAGACAGACAGACAGACAGACAGACACACTTTCGCATTTATAATATTAGTATGGATATACTACGTGGTTCACAGGACATATAGTTCTCATAAAACTTGGATATTATTCACTGGACTTATATTTCTTTCATAGCTGGTTTATTTACTCTATTCTTTAATAATTTACTTTGTGAAATTAATTTACCAACGATTAATGATTTTAAAAATGAATTTACTAAGTATTTTCGAGATTGTTAGACAGTGCACTGTTTTTATACAAATGATGATAATATTACATACATTGTCGTAAAATTGATGTCAACTATGAAAATAACAAACAATAGAGACAACAATGAATTTTAAGCGTAAAATTGGTGTCTCGACGCCTATTGATGCTTGCAGTGTTGCTAATTGTAGATTTTCAATCTGTGCAAAAGTCCCAACAAACGAAAACGTATGTAGGTAAGTAGCTACTTTTCACGGTCAATGCTTATTATTTTCATCGGGTTCCGCGACTGTCACACATTTAAATAAAACAATTTAAACGGATTATATCGCGTTTATTAATTATTAAAGCCTCCATGACGTTTCGGTAGTTTTGCAGTTACATACCTACCATATACACTTTATTATTCATTCATATTTATAAAATGGGTAGTTTGCACAAATTTAACTTTGACAGAGAAAAATTGTGTGTTCCTCAGTCAACCTTTGACAACGGTAACTATAAAGCTGCCGAAACGTCAGTGAGGCTCAAATAATTAATATACGCGATATAATCCATTTAAATTGGTAAATGCTTACTTATTGTGTTAAGCGGTTTACACTCACGTGAAATTGTCAGGCACGGCCCTGGCAGCAGTCCCCGATGAAGAGCTCCATACGAGTTCGAAACATGTCGGGTTGTTCCTGACTATTTATTTACTTATTTACTTATAATAATATATAATTATGAAACATGTAATGACTCGTCTTACAAGCTTTTATTTAGCTTGCATGGTATGTTTAAAGTATGTTTGTTCGGGTGAAATCTTGCAACTCAATTTTGAAGCAGATATCGTCAACCGATTGAGCTGAAATTTTACATACTTTCTTAACTTTGATGACAATACAATAATATGGTACCATGGGGCTGATTTGATGATGGAGCCGGAAGGTGGCCATAGGAACTCTATAATAGAAAAAGCAATCCTACCGAGCTTGGGCTCTTTAGAATCGTCTCAGTGAGCATTTGATGGACATCTAAAGAAAAGTACAGTCGGCTATAAAAGCTTGCCACTAAAATGTCATTTTTGACAGAAACTTATTTAAAGTGGGTACACAACACACCACAATTTTTATAACTACTTATTAAACCATTGATCCAAAGATCAAAGCTCATTGAAATGTGTGAACCGGCAATCCAGAGGTGCCGGGTTCGGTTCCCGGTATCTTCTACCAGGTAACGCATTGCAATTTTTCTTTGAGCTTTCATTTTTTTATAAATGGTTTAAATATTTCATTAGTTAATTACTGTGCCTATACTTGTATCTATTCGTGTATGGTCTGTAGGGTGTTTCATCTTTGTATGGAAAAAAATAAACTGTGTATTTGTTTAAGGCTTCGCTTGGGGATCGAGTCTCTATAATAAAATAAAATATTTGTTCGAAATTTCAAGAAAATTTGAGGACGTTTAGAGGTTGCGCCAACTAACCACTTTTACAACAAATGTTAAAATTCGTAATAGGTCTTAAGTACTGATTTTATATTTTATAAGATGTTAATCATAAATATCTCTGTTTGGAAGTAAAGAGTATTACCCGTAGAGAAGTTTAAATGTAAGTAATTAAACTATTGTTCAATTTCTATAAATTCAGAGCCTTCAAGAGAAACGTGTAATTTTACCATTTATAGAAAAAAGGGAAAAAATACAGCAAACGCTTTCTAGAGCAGATACATCAGCGTTTTCGATATCACTTAGAATATAGAAGAAGTCTAGTATTTCTAATACGATGAAAGATAATTTACATCATATTTTACAAAAATATAGAATAAAATAACATACAAAAAAGTAAAATCGTAGAGTTTTGGAGCTCTGAACATATACACAAGAAATAAAAAAGTTAAGAAGCCTGTGTAATATATGTATTTGTATAATTTGCTATTGTTTATCAATATGTAATGCATATCAGTATAGCATACTATACAAAAATAACATTCTTCATGTCGCCAAAGTGATAATGGCTCTATATTATGCGGAAACCGCGTATCGTACTGGCACTCAAAAATTATTCTGAAAAATGTACTTTTGTGTTTTTCTTTTTATACAGATATATTGCACATCTTCTCTACTTCAAGTTCTTAGCAGATGTTGACATATAATTGTATGATATTATTTTTATTAATTTTTTTGTCATAATGAGTGTATACTAAAACTATACTTTTCTATGAAGGAGCCTATGTTTATAGAAATTCATTAGAAGAAGCTTTACTGAAAGTTGAATTTGATGTACGTTACTGCTTTATTATGCCAGATAAGTTTTTTTTTATTTAATAACCCAAAAATTGTGAAATTCTTATTTGAATAATGCTCAAGAATTTACGTATTTGTTACAAATTCCACAATGTGGCGCAACCTCTAAATAATGTTCAATTAAGCTGAAATTTGGCACAGAGGCCTTTTGGGTAAGTGCGATCAAGGATTTGAGCGAAGTCACATGAAAATAAAACTTTTTGAAATATGAAACACCCTAATGGTCTGTGATATGATGGAAATGTAATTATCGATTCTTTGGAAGTATTTTTTTTATCTACGTACATTATTATCATGTCGATGAAATTCTAGCATTGTCTTTTGTTTTAAGTCCTAAAATTCAATATTTTCATTTTTTAAGAAATTTTCTTTTCAATTTTCGCTGCATTTCTTTAGCTTAATTACTTTTTTCAACGGGCTTTGCATTTAAATGCGGGTTAATGAGGTATTAAATTTGCTCGGTGCACGCCGCGAGACTTCAGAAACGGCAAACGTTGTAAAGAGTTAGAAAAGAAAAACTAATATTTACGCTTAGTGTTTGTAATTTTTTACGATTTGTTATGATGTTTTTGCATTACAGATTAAGATGTTAATAAGGGGTAATAATTAGGGTTCTTATGCGGATGTATTTATTTAACCCGTTGCCGCTGAAAACATTATTTTCGAATTTGAACTTTGACCCGTGTCAATGAGGTCGAAATTATGATCTGTATGCAGTAAAGGGTTAACATTAGTCGATACTCGCGACTTCTTCGTCAGCGTAATTTTTTTTGGCGTATTTTGGATGTCCACATATCTCCGTACCAAAATTGGTTCAAAATTTTCAAATTCGTCCAGCCGTATTGGTGCGATGGGAGGATATAGAAATTCAGACCAACAGATGTCGCCAGACTGACATGGCGATAACGAAATTCGATCCTGCATTTAAATTTTTTCCTGAAATGTCCATGGATTTTTTTCCCAATACAAATGTAGGATTTTATGACAGTATATATTATACCTGTTTCTTATAAATCCGTGGGCTTGCATAATTTTAGAGGTCTTATACGATTGACATACTTAAACAACTACAGTCTGATACGGCCGATCTATTTTAATTGTTGCTAGAGCTGCACTACGTGACACTGACAACTTTTTAGGGTTCCGTACCCAAATGGTAAAACGGGACCCTATTACTGAGACTTCGTTGTCCGTCCGTCCGTCTGTCACCAGGATGTATCTCAAGAACGGTGATAGCTAGACAGTTGAAATTTTCACAGATAATGTATTTCTATTGCCGGTATAACAACAAATACTAAAAATAAAATAAAATATATATTTAAGGGGGGCTCTCATACAACAAACGGCATTGGTTGCGTTAACTTTGCACCTCTATTGTATGGAGCGCTATACATACCAGGTGCAAACTTAACTTAACCACTTAACCCTTTGAGCGCCAAGCGGCAAAGCAATTCACCGTGCCACTGACGCCAACCAAAAAAAAAAGTGCTCCAAAATCAACAGAGATTAAAAAACAGAGATAGTGGTTTGAATTAGCATGTTTTTGACCATTGAAATTTTTGACGTCAATAGGCGTCGTTGGCGTCAGTGGCACGAATTCCCGATGACGTGATTTGCCGTCTTTGGCGGTCAAAGGGTTAAGGATGGAAAGTGTTTGTACGGAACCCTCGGTGCGCGAGTCCGACTCGCACTTTACCGGTTTTCATTTAAAAGAGAGTATGTACACCGCTAAATAGAGAGTAGTAATTGATGTCTTAAAACATCTAGCCGGGTAAAACATATCCAATAATCATCGTTGGATGTCCTGTAGGTAATCCCTGTACCAAAATTGGTTAAAATCTGCCCGACCGTTTCGGGGTGATGCGACAACTCGTAAAGTTTTACCAACAGATGGCCTATAAATACCCTGCATACATACATACACAGCCAAATAAGTCCAAATTAAAAAAAAAAACACTTAAAAAAGCATATATTGCAGACACTTGAGTGATAAAGTTGTCTATTCAAAGTGTCACTCAAGTGTTAAGCAATAAATAACCTTTATTGAAATTATTGATGTCCTCTTCATCGGGTCCGATGACAACGACTTCAAGTTGTAGGGCTCGTAGGACTCCTACGACGATGGGCGCGGATATGACTCGCAAAACCCAGTTTGTTGGTGAAAATCCGGTCACAACGCGGGCAGTGGAGCTCACCACGGACATTGTAAGTGTATGCATAAGATGGCCTCGGTCGCGCCTTACGCTCTTGAAGTTTCATATCCAGCGCTTCGAGACGCGCCTCTTCAAACTCCTTCACTCTAACGCGCACAGTGGACCGCCAAACATCCCGTTTACGACTCATGGCTTCCCATCCATCAGGAGATATACTGCTGGCGGTAAGGTGTCTCTTAAGTACATCCTTATAACGGAGATGCTGTCCCCCAGCTTTACGCGTGCCTTCTGAAAGTTGAGAGTAGAAGATTGCTTTCGGCAGACGGTTATCCTCCATACGGACGATATGGCCACACCATCTCAGTTGGTTCTTCATCAGCATTGCCTCCATGCCGTGCATATGTGAACGTCTCAGGATGTCTGTGTTCGTCACACGATCCTCCCATTTTATCCTCAGGATGTAGCGGAGACAATTCATATGGAAGGAATCTAATTTCTTGATGTCCCGTCTATAGAGACACCATGTCTCAGAAGCATACAGCAAAACTGGCAATACAATGGCTTTGTACACGGACAGCTTAGTAGCGAGTTTAAGGTCATGCGACTTCCAAATCCGCTGATTTAGCTTGCCAAACGCAGACGCAGCCCTCGCGATGCGTATTGAGATCTCCGCGTCTAGACGATTGTCATTACTTATTTCACTGCCAAGGTACCGGAAGCGGGACACCTCGTCCAGAACGCTGTTACCCAAAAAGATGTCAGGCTTAACAGGCTGGATTCCGCGTGGAGTTAATTATTATAAATTATTTATTTATTTATTTTTATTTTATTTATTTATTGAAAAACAGGTTACATAACATTACAGTTTACCAATGCGTCATGAACCGAACAATGTTTATTTTGACGGCGAAACGGATAAATATAGAGACTAACACCTGCAGACAAACTGTACAAACAGTTTTGCAGGGAATTGTATATATTTGTTGTATACTTTAATTAATAAACAAATAAAATAAATAAAATACTACAGTGACCCCTTCCATAGAAAACAGATTTTCAACTTTCTACTTTTCAGTTACCATAATTATCACCCATAATATTATTTAAATGGTGTGTTTAGCAACCGTGACTAATATGGGTTTATAATATCTCTCGCAAAGTTCAAGCCAAATACAATAACCTGACAACTATACGTACATACGAACAATCAAAACTATTACTTAAAATAACTAGATCACCGACACATTTGATTGCTGATGAGATGATATCATGTTTGACAAGCGTGAAAATAACAATGTCAGAACATATAGTAGCTCAAATTATACAACGGTACATTACACGGTCAAGTGCGAATCGGCCTCGAAAATAAATAGTTCCGTAACATTATACGCAAAAAACACTGAGAAAAACATAATACCGTAAGGTACCATTCACCTTCACCTTTCAAATAACTCCAGTCCCTACACTTCGACTTACCGTGCGAGGTACACCGAATGAATAAATATTAAGGGACAATCTTATAAGAGAATGCCCTATGGCATTAAGTTCGCCTTTTGTACGATAAGTTCTTTCTTTTGTGCAATGAAGATTAAATAAATAAATAAATAATCTTACACAAATCGACCTAGTCCCAACCTAAGCAAAGCTTGTACTATGGATATTAGACGAAGATAATCTAAATA
The DNA here is from genome assembly GCA_947623375.1 of Apotomis capreana. Lineage (NCBI taxonomy): Eukaryota > Metazoa > Arthropoda > Insecta > Lepidoptera > Tortricidae > Apotomis > Apotomis capreana. The sequence goes on along the minus strand of OX392511.1, from coordinate 24,741,192 downwards.
TATAAAAGAAGAAACTGACTGACTGACTGACTGACTGACTGACATATCAACGCACAGCCCAAACCGCTGGTTCTAGAGAGTTCAAATTTGGCACGTAGGTTCCTTATAAGGTGTAGGGGTGCACTAAGAAAGGATTTTTCAAAACTCATCCCCTAAAGGGGTGAAATGGGGTTCCAAAGTTTGTATGGGGAAACAAGATTAGTTAGACTATTTTATTCGAAACTTCACAGGAGTATTTCTAATAATAAATAAGTAAACACGTGTCTAAGGTTTTTTGAAAATTCAACCCCTAAATGGGAGAAATGTGGTGACAAAGTCTGAAAATCAGCATGAGTGTTGTTTTTATGGTTTATCGGGTCGCTGATTACGAAAACCGCAACGATTTTAAAATCCAACGTGGCGGACGTGAGTTACCATCTCCCCTGTTGGGGTGAAATGGGGTTGAAATGTCTAAATAGTAAACCGCTGGTTTTAGAGAGTTCAAATTTGGCACGTAGGTTCCTTATAAGGTGTAGAGGTGCACAAAGAAAGGATTTTTCAAAACTCACCCCCCAAAGGGGTGAAATGGGGTTCCAAAGTTTGTATAGGGAAACAAGATTAGTTGGACTATTTTATTCAAAACTTCACTGGAGTATTTCTAACAATAAATGAGTAAACACGTGTTTCAGGTTTTTTGAAAATTCAACCCTTAAAAGGGTGAAATGTGGTGACAAAGTCTGAAAATCAGCATGGGTATTTCTTTTTATGGTTTATCGGGTCGCTGATTACGAAAACCGCAACGATTTTAAAATCCAACGTGGCAGATGTGTTACCATCTCCCCTGTTGGGGTGAAATGGCGTTGAAATGTCTAAATACTAAACCGCTGGTTCTAGAGAGTTCAAATTTGGCACGTAGGTTCCTTATAAAATGTAGGGGTGCACTAAGAAAGGATTTTTCAAAACTCACCCCCTAAAGGGGTGAAATGGAGTTCCAAAGTTTGTATGGGGAAACAAGATTAGTTAGACTATTTTATTCGAAACTTCAAAGGAGTATTTCTTACGATAAATGATTAAACATGTGTTTTAGGTTTTTTGAAAATGCAACCCCTAAAGGGGAGAAATGTGGTGACAAAAATCTGAAACCAACATGGGTATTGTTTTTATGGTTTATCGGGTCGCTGATTACGAAAACCGCAACGATTTTAAAATCCAACGTGCTAAATGCTAAACCGCTGGTTCTAGAGAGTCCAATGTAGGTTCCTTTTAAGGTGTAGTGGTGCACTAAGAGAGAATTTTTCAAAATTCATCCCCCAAAGGGGTGAAATGGGGGTCCAAAGTTTGTATGGGGAAACAAGATTAGTTAAACTATTTTATTCGAAACTTCAAAGGAGCATTTCTAACGATAAATCAAAAAAACACGTGTTTTAGGTTGTTTTTTAATTCAACCCCTAATAGGGAGAAATGTGGTGACAAAGTCTGAAAATCAACATTGGTAATGTTTCAATGTTTTATCGGCTTTTTTTCTGCTGCTGGGAAACTTCCTGCATCTGAAATAATTATTCAAGCTTTTCAATAATTATGATTGTTAAGTCATTTCAGAATTCTGAATTACGTTTATCTGGCTCAGAATAATACATTTTTCATTCATCAACGAAGAGAACCTCAATATCTTACAATAGATCATGAGGTAACTTAGAACATGGCTTATAGAATCATTAAACCAACCTCGAATATCCCAAGTCGATAAGCGGAGGCTCGGGACATTATAAAAGCTTTATACAAATAAAATGCACACATATCCCGATGTCTTAGCTTCACTTCGAGTTATGAATTTTGAAGTGAACTTTATTTGGATACAGTAAAAGCTGAGATCGCTTGATTTGAGTGCTTGAGTTTTCGGTTTGATTTGTTAAAGTGGAGTTGTGATAACATAAAAAGTATTTTCACAGTAATATTAGAAAAGCGAAAGTCTGTGTATGTTTGTTACTTCTTCACGCTAAAACGGCTGGACGGATATGCATGAGGGAAATGCAGATTGCAGATTATACCCTAACTTAACAAATAGCCTACTTTTAATCCTGAAAAAAAGAGCATTGTTCCCGTAGGATAATGTATATTATATGGGCACGCGAGCGAAGCCGCGGGTTAAGGCTAGTATATATATATAATACTAGGATGTGGGAGATGTCCGCAACTTCGTCCGCGTATTTTTTTATTTACCGTAGATGGATCAAAACCTATAACGATCTTTGGATGTCCAGCTATCTCTGTACCAAAATTGGTTGAACTTGTCCTGCCGTTTCAGCGTGACGCGAGGACAAAGGAAATTATGAAAACAGATGGCGCCAGGCACAGCACCGCGCGCCTTTACAAAACATATGACGATCCTGCATAAGGCTATTAAGATTTTTCCTGAAATCATGAAATCCCTATACAAAACATATTTTCAATACAAATTTAGTTTTTTTTTAAAGTACTTAAAAATAATCGCATAGGTACCTAAATGCATCGTTTGTCACTTAGTTCCGTTTACCGTTGCATCTGCAGCATACATTACCGGCCCATTGCCACTTTTAAAACGCTACCCATTTGGTACTATTTGGAACGGAACCCTAAAATCACGGCCAAGTCCGAGCGCACCCAGAGGGTTCCGTAACTCGATTCGAACAGTAATCCACTTCTCAACTTCTCTTAGTCCCAATTACTTCTTACTAATTAGTCTTAGTTAGCGAACTTCTAAATCAGCAGATAATTATTGCCGTTGCGTAAACCTTTGCGATCGGAAGTCAGTAATTAAAGCATTTCTGGGACTTGGCTTTGTCAAAGAAAGTCGAGTTTTTTTTCACAATGGATCAAACAGAATTCTTTTAAGCAATGCCTATTTCTATAGCAGTGTTATTTTGGAGCGTTTAGGTACTTATTTAAATCGGATTCATTAATTTACTAAGCACACACATTATATTTATAAGTATTTTAATGTTGGTAAATTAACACAAGATTTGCTTACATATTGCGACAGTCGACTTTTCAACTAACTGGAGATTAGTAAGTGTCCTACGTCGTAAGTGAATATTATAATAACGTAAGTCATAAAACGACGTGAAATAAAAAGATGGAAGTTAATGAAAACGATGTAGTGTTAACACGTGTTTTACCCATCAAATAACAAACTCTCAATTACCCAAATTCCCATTAATTCTCATATCTTTGTAAATTAACCAAAACACAATCCCCGTTTAGCTATAACGGTGTGAACCCTAATTTGAATACTGCTCCAACAACAACATGTTGTTAAAACAACATCATAATCAAAAATCATACAAACACAATAGAGCCCACAATAGAGTTGACGACTCATGTTAAATTCTATAGCATACCTGTAGTTAAATGAGTAAAATAAGCTCAATATATAATGAAACAAAAAAAATATATATATATATTTAAATATGTGACTTCAAAAAGGGACGCAAATTTTGAAGCAGAATTTAACAAAATAATAATCATATGACAAAACTATGAACTTGAACGCACTTTTTCACGGTGAAAATAGCAAATTACTTATTGTCTCCATACAAATATTGGTACCCATAACATATAATGACTTCACGATTAGGTGGCCATTTGTATGTAGCGTTTTTAGCGCTCTAACGTTCCTTTCTGACTTTTACAGCAGTCTAAGTGTAGTTAGTCCTGTACAGACTTTTGATCCTAATAAAAAAAGAATCGAATAACATCCTCAAAAAAAATGTTTATGCCGTCGGACCAGATAGGACCATTCGGATCTCGGCCATAGAAAATAAAACAAGATTCAGCTCTGCTTTTCAAGAAAATATTTTATACCTCCTTTGATCCACTGACCTTTTTACTGCCCGCAATAAATGCCTCGTTAAAGAGATAAAAGTAAGTTCGATTCCTTTGTGCACGAAGTCGGCCAAGTGACTTCAAATGTAATGAAAATCTTTTGGCCGTGCAGGGAAATTCATTCGCCACAATGTTGCTAAACGAGACGATTTTCATTTGCGTTATTCAACATAAAAAATTGTTAATTATAAGTATTTCGCTTTAGAAACGCTTTCACGACGCTATTAAAGGCATCTCTCTCATAAAATACTAGCTTATCTGTTGAAACGCTCGCGTAAAAACAAAACAACGCCTCTTGCATTCAAAATTCGAATACATTTTCAAATTGGGAACGCTTTAACTGGTACAGCCGTTGAATTATTGCGTCATACATCGCCGATTTGAAATGTACAATCAATTTTAGTTTCACAAAGTATGCTACATGTATTCTAGTATCGAATAGGTTTTGGCGATGTGAGTTCCGTTCAATTCTCATGCATTAAGCCAAGCTGACCTGCGTTGAAAGTGGGTCAGCAAATTGATCGACGATATTGGTCAATGTGTGATTTGCGAATATTTTACATGGAATTCCAAAGATAATAAATAGTATTTTATGCAACAATTGTATAAAAGGGGGGCAAAAAACGCGAGTGGCATGGGGATAAACCGGTTAGACTGAAGGTATTATTTGAAATTGATGGCAAATTTTTAAATTTGTCTACTTTTAACACATATAATATTGCAAATTCAAAGGTGAGAAAGCACTTAAAAGCCAAATATATGCACATTTAGACATAAGCGGAGAAACTGGGAGAATTTCGGGTCACCATAACTTTAATACTCATATATTATGCATAAAAGGATGACACATTCAAGACTGGTCAGACACTTCGTGTAGAACCCATCTGTGGTTTGTAATATTACTTTGGAATTTGGGATTACTTTTTCCTTTAAGTGACACATGACTGTTAATATTTATATGAATCTTTACCACATAATAAAAGACTTTCTTCTTTGCAAAAACTTTACGAGAAGTGTATTTTATTGGTTGAAAAGGGTAGCACAATTGACATTTTATTTTTTACCAGGCCTTTTTATGAACAAATAAAGGATAAAATGTTAAATATTACAACATATTTCATTTTTTTTAATATCCCAATTAATTATCAAAAATTCCATTTAAAAAGTACTTCATTCTAAAAGAACGTAGGCGATAAGATAACCGATAAGTAATTGGTAGTGCACAGCGCAGAAAACCTTACGTCAGACTACTAAGAAGGATTTAGTATAAAAATTGTACCACTGTTCTTTTCGTAGTTTGCGACTGTCATATATCCACCAGGTGACGTCATTTGAGTGCTGATTATTTGATGAAACTGCTTTTACCTTATCTTTGAATATTTTCAAAACTAGTCCTTATAAGTTTTAAATTGATCATTAAATTGTATTTAAATGTTCCTCTATAACATTGATTTGGAGTATCTATACATCTCCTTTACGTGTACCCGTGCAATTAGTTATAACACAAATGTATAATGTAATTGTTTTAAGTATTATGTACGAAAAAATGATTTACTTGAGTTTCTTTCGGCTTTCTTCTCAACAGCGGTCTCCTCTTGCAAAATACCGGTAGATTCACAATCTGACTTGTAAAAGTGCCTTTGTGGCCTACTTACTGAATAAATTATTTCATTTCATTTCAACTAAATAAAAATAATAGTTCTGGATTCTGTGATAATAAAGTAATGAAATTAGTTTCAACTTAACTAACACTATTTGAGATTTTGAAATGTTGTCAATTGCTTGTCGAGCGAGGCGACCAGCTCGACTACAGCATGCGCGTCTCTTGGAATTTCTACGAACACGCGCCGACCCCGCCGGAACAGACGGGGAAGGCGGAGGCGCGTGCCGGTGCTTAGCTTAGACTTTTTCATGTGGCTTATGTATCGATCCCCTCTTGAGCGTAAAGTATTATAAGCTCATAGTTATCGCTGACTTCATAGCCGAAGCATTAGACAAAATATGCTTGTAATAACAAAACGAAACTTATCGCGTTCTAATAGCTGGTTATTTAATTACCTCGACGTTTCGGTTGTTTCGACGTTTGAGAACAGCTGCACTTGACTGTATTTTCTTTTATTTCTTTATTTGGGGAAAAAATAGACAAAGACATAACAGTTACATAATATGATAAGATTGATAAGAAATCTTACATTAGGTATAGCCTACATCCTAACACAATTCCCACTGAGATTTTGTGCAGGTTAATAAAGTGGCATTGCTATTAAAAGAATACTATTAAATAAACGAACTAAATTACGTCCTTTGGTGATCGTGCATATGCCTCCGATCTTGGATAACAGCGTTAAGTCGTATACACTAGATAGAGTACTCTTACTATAGTACTGTTCCAATTTGATTAGTTACCTCTTTCAAATAAATAAATATCGCACAACCTCACACAAATCACTAGACCGATCCGAAATCCTCTAGACGATGATAAACATACTTTTAGATAAATACATATTTAAATACTAATATCCATGACCCAGGCACAGATTTTCGAGTTCATCACACAAATATTTACCCTTGCCGTGGTTCGAACCCAGGACCGTCGGCTCGGTAGGCAGTGGCTTAACCACTGCGCCAAACGCGTCGTCAAAATCAAATATCCTTGCCACACAAATAGCGTTGCGGTGAAAACTAAATGCAACAATCAGATTAGCTTACAAAATATCCTTCTCATATTTGTCCCAAAACGTACTAATTCTATACTATTTGCCATTAAAAAGCTTAGTCATTCATCGTGGTTTGCGGTCTTTTAGTACTTCATAAAAGCGGTAATATATGGTCAAACGAAATTACATATTTCTGTCCAATCTCAGTGAATCCCACGAACAACTAAACTAAATGTACAGGCTTTATTTGCGGTCACAACTTACAAATGGTTTATAATATTTATACCTACGCGTGTGACGTCATCATTCCATAATTTTCACTTTTGTTGAATCCATACTAATCCATACTTAATATTATAAATGCGAAAGTGTGTCTCTGTCTGTCTGTTACCTCTTCACGCTTAAACCGCTGAACCGACTAAGATGAAATTTGGTATGGAGATAGTTTGAGACCCGGGAAAGGACATAGGACACTTTTCATCCCGAATAAAGTTAGTGTTCCCGTGGGATGAGCGGGTAACACCGCGGGACACAGCTAGTAACATATAATGTGATGGTTTTATTCATGATTGAGTTTCAAATCAGTAGTAAATAGTCTCACGAAGGTGTTAGGTATGGAATCTTACGAATTTAGTCTGACCACTAGGCACCAGAGGGCACTAGCGGGAATGCAAACCGGTAATTTTTTGTATGGGTATAACCAGATTACCGGTAAATTATCGGTAATTTCTATAAAAGTTACCTGTTTGCAGCACTACTTTCAATTGTAATATTTTATAGCTGTTCTTTAATTTACTACGATACCTATTGTACTTATTATAATTATAACCGCGTCATTACCATAATCCCCGGACGTAATGCGCAGGCCAGTTAATTTAATTTGACCAAATTAATCTGATTAATGATTAATCACATGTCCTTTCGTTAAAACAATACAGCATACAGCCGTCATAGCACAACTGGCCACGAATTCGTTCGTCTTACGTCGGTATCATCCGCCCTGCTCGCACAGTTTTGAAAGGAGAGACAGGGTATTTTTAGGGTTCCGTAGCCAAATGGCAAAAAACGGAACCCTTATAGATTCGTCATGTCTGTCTGTCTGTCCGTCTGTCTGTCCGTCCGTATGTCACAGCCATTTTTTTCCGAAACTATAAGAGCTATACTGTTGAAACTTGGTAGGTAGATGTATTCTGTGAACCGCATTAAGATTTTGATGCAAAAATAAAAAAATAATAATAAATATTGGGGGCTCCCCATACATAGAACTGAAACTCAAATTTTTTTTTTCATCAAACACATACGTGTGGGGTATCTATGGATAGGTCTTCAAAAATGATATCGAGGTTTCTAATATATTTTTTTTCTAAACCGAATAGTTTGCGTGGCAGACGCTTCCAAAGTAGAAAAAAGTTGGCCCCCCCCCCCTCTAACTTCTAAAATAAGAAAATGAAAAATCTCAAAAAAACATATGATGTACATTACTATAAAAACGACCAACGAAAATTGTTTTGAACGAGATCTAGTAAGTAGTTTTTTTTTAATACCTATTAATACCTAACTTTGCACCTAATTTATATGGGGCGCTATACATACCAGGTGCAAACTTAACTTAACCACTTAGGGATGGAAAGTGTTTGTACGGAACCCTCGGTGCGCGAGTCCGACTCGCACTTGGCCGGTTTTTGTGATAGGATTATGTATCTACTCGTATAAGGTTTATGTTCCATAAGGATTACCTATATGATTTTACACGGTTTAAGTTAAGATTGCTACGGTCATTCTACAGTAGGTAAACATGCTAGTGACTAAAATCAAAATGAGAGCTCTAATATAATTCATTTTATTTTAATTTAATTGCCATTGGTACACAGACCACCCCCACTAGACGGAGCATGTAAGGCGACCCGCGCGCACCAACGATATGGTACGGCAGAACATTAAACTATCAACATGGCGGCCACCGTTTAGTTGCGTCCATGTTTATGAGGTCTCTCTACACCACTTAACACTACAATTTACCATGTTATTTATTTAATTTCTTTTTTCGTTGACGTACGCATGGATCATAAACATGGACGCAACTAAACGGTGGCCGCCGTGTTGATACTTTAATGTTCTGCCGTACCATATCGTTGGTGCGCGCGGGTCGCCTTACATGCTCCGTCTAGTGGGGGTTGTCTGTGCATTGGTACAATATATTGGTCATATAATTATAGTAGGAATGCCTTTTGAAGCCGAAATCCTGCTAAAATTAAGGCTTTTTTGATGAATTTAAAAAACGATGTTATTGATAGGTGACTCACCTTTGCGAAAACTATTGTACCTACCTGTGTATAGTCTGTCCGATCTCTAAGATTAAATACTTTGGCACAAGGTACAAACAACCGTATATGTGTAAATTTAAGGTCGTTTTTCACTTGTGCCAGTATGACATAATTTGAACTTAGAAGTCCGGTCTAATACAGTTAACGACATTTATATGCGAAAGCACCGGAAACTGCGCATGCATCACGCCGCTATCGCGCACGCGCGGGCAGCCGCGATTAGTCAGCCTAATGCCTTCATTAAACTTAATCAACATTCGCTGGATAACCTAATTTAAAAGACCTTGCAGCTTTACGTAAGCAGAACGTCAGAAAATTATTCTAGAATTTCTCCTTACCCAACATTTTTTGAGAAATTACAAGTAGGTATACCCCAAGTATACCTTAGCTAAGTTCCACTCCACCTTCGCATGCTAGACAAATATTTGTCTTCTAGCAACGGTGAGCCAAGCACTAAATATCAAAAAGATCCAAAGCGCCATTGATACCCTGGCCACTTACACCCTTTCAGATTGCGAAGATAACAGAGTAAGGCGTTACTAGCCGCTTGGAGCACGCTCGGTACACTCCGATATCGATGCACGGGACGTGTTGATTGGACTACAGGGACCGAGGGATAGTAGATACATACTGGAGCAAAATCATAATCTAAAGTCTAGGTCACTGCGCGACCCCGAATATTCATGGAAGCTTTCCTTTAGGTAATATCATCCTTCATTCCTATAAGTCCTTTTACGGTACGGACGTGGTATACGGAGCCAAGATTGGTCCGTTGTCCGCAAATGGTCGGTTTTATAAATAAAGCGTAGGGTGGTTGTTTGAGAGTAAGGTTGGGTCGAGGTTTCCGTAAGTAGCTTCCTATATGCCAAATGGATTTCGATGTGCCAAATTTGGGATGATAGTCAAAATCACAAGCCGAAAGACACAGTAAAGTTCTAAATAATAATTGTTAATCTCTACAATTCTGATCGAAGTGGCACTAAGTTCCATGATCACATTACCAGGAAAGAGAACGGTAACCAAGCAAAGCCGGCGATAGATCAGATATTAGGAAGGCGATCAAGGCAAAAGATATACACTGAATATATTGACTTACGACTCGGCCTAAAGACCGAAACAAGTAAAATGGTGAGCAATTGTCCATAAAAATATTCGTCGAAGTCATGAGCTAATCAGGAATACGATACAAGAAGAAGGAAATTAACAAACACCGGCCATCAAAACTAACAAGTCTAAAAGCATACAATCTTATGTTGAAGATGTTTGAAAGGTCCTCCGAAAACTCATCACCCTAATAAGAGGTAAAGTTTGTATGAAAATAATATTTGTTCAACCTACTTTATTGTGAATTACATTACGATACACGTAATCCGAACTTCTTGCGGACCCACAATTCTATTGTCTATTAAAATACATCAAAATCTATAAAAATACAAGTACAATCTCGTCAAGCATAGCTCAGTTGCCTGAGTGTCAACTCCTGGATATTTATTTTAGCAAGGGGACCAGATCAACATACAAGACGTGTATATGTCACGACACCAGCACTTCTATCACAACTGTGACATGCGACTCTTTCTCGCGCGAGACATTTACCTAACTCTGTCTTCGCTGTACTGTGAGAGAGTGACAGGCGATGCTATGTCGCGCGACAAGAGTCGCGAAGAGTAGTTGTACTAGACGGGATGCTCTTTAAATATGTCCGCCCCTCGCATTCGCTCGGAAGCCTTTGATTACAAGTGCAGTATCGATCGCAGCGAAGCGATGGGGCTAAATACAATGTGTCTTCCGTCCTCGGGTGCCATGGCGATAACAAGACGGTCACGCGATCCGGGACTAGATGTGTCTGACTTATCTATTGTAATTGTTGCATGCACTATTACAGTAGACAAGTCAGACATAAAAATAAAATGTGGTGAAAATCGCGTAACATAAAAAAAAAAACTCAAATAAAATAAAAGTCACGTTACTTCTGACCTAGTGGTGAAAACACTCATCTTTGTCATCTCACCCAAAAGACGTTGAGACAGTTTCTAGTTTTTTTATTGACCTAGCAACTAAAGGAAATGCGAATCATAGTCTGATAGATGTTAGATGACAATCTGAGTTAGAAATGTACCGCCTGAATAGAGAGTAACATTTAGTATGGAATTAATTAGCTAACCAAAACTGCTTGTTTGATAATAATCAATCGTCTTTAGGCATCAGTGGGAATATCAGATTAATTAAATTGTTTATACATAACAATGGGACTCACAAGGCGGCTAAAAGTTACTCAACGTGCTATGGAAAGGGCTATACTCGGAGTTTCTTTTCGTGATTCAATCAGAATTAAGGATATCCACAGAAGAAACAAGGTAACCGACATAGCTCATACATAACACTGTATGGTTGAAGTGGCAATGGGAATGAATGGCCGTTGGGGCAGCAATGTCCTAGAATGGCGACCACGTAAAGGCAAGCGCAGCGTGGGACGGCCCCCGATTAGATGGACAGACGATATCGTGAGGATATCGTGAGTTAATGGATGCGGTCTGTACGGGATTGCACGTTGTGGCGCGCTATGGAGGAGGCATATGTCAGCAATGGACGTCTGTGGCTGGTAGATAGATTATACCTAACTGCTTCATCTGGCGTTAAAATACGGAAACATAATAGCCTCGAACCACAGAACAGTGAGTACCCCATCCAGCAACAAATATTTCTTAACATCCTCAACGCGTCATTATTTCGAAGTGCACTTCTCAGTCCCCTCTTCCACCCTACCAGAATAATAAAGTCTTATCTTCATTCAAATGCCAATCACATGTGGCTTTTTGTTTTAACAGGTTAGTGTTTGCCTGATATCCGACACATTATAATTATTCGTCAGGTTTTCTCTAATGTTTAACTTAACTCTGCAGGGGCGGAAATATAGGGGGCTGCTATCAAAGAGATCTTTATGGATCTGCACCAGGAGATGTGGTTGCGATATGGATGTATTGCCATTCTATCTCCCTTCTACGTAGGTTTAACGAGAAATTTGAGAATTTTAATTAAGTATTACGCTCCTGCTAAAGAGGAATTACCTATTTCATAATATGTATTCTTTTTAGTATGTATGGCCCGACATGTTTCGAACTCGTATGGAGTTCTTCATCAGGGAATTCGTAATTTTTTTTATTTTATCGACCGCTGTTATGTTATATATTTACTACGTATGTTGTTGTCCATTATTTTTTTGGATTTGAATGCAAGTACAATAACACACTTCATACTCCCGCGGTTTGTACAGATACTTAAAACTAAATGAAAGCGGTGTATTGCCGTATTTCTCATTTAGTTACTAATCAAATTCGACAGCGTTTAGTAAAAGGTCCCAGTGTCCGGTTTTCCATAAAGACGCCTTAATAATTTATAATAGTAAATATTAAGGGACAATCTTGCACAATCTCACAATCTGACCCAGTCCCAAACTAAACAAGTATTTGGGCTTTGATATTTGTGTCCATGGTACAATACAAAAAAAGTGGTACACCTACATTAAAAATAAATGCTACAACAAACCCTATTGCTACAACAAACAAGCTCATATTATAATCATCTAATTTGAGCTATTTTTCTACAAACTTGCATCAGCATCTACCAAACTTGGTACAAGTTCAGCAATAGAATATTCATATCGCAGCATCCCGCGAAAGTTCAGTTTTAATTACATACAGCCTGCTAGTTACAAGTTACAACCACCTGGCTCTATTAAACTTTGATGGAGACCATCTATTTCCTACACCACGTATGTGACAGTTCCCCGAAATCCCAAAAGCACCCTGTATGAGTGAAATAAGAACTATAGTCCAATCAAACGACTACGGCAAACACTATCTTAGGAGATCCACTATAGTCTGTATGCCATCTTGTTACATTTTAAAGGTCGTTATATATGAGGAAATGCTTGTCGGTTACGTCATTTTATGAATGAAGGTATTGTGGGCGTGAAACTATTTTGAATGTGATAATTATTCCCCATGAATACCAAAGGTTGTCTGGAAAATCGCTCTTCAGCGATAAGACCGCCTGTTGTTTACCTCTAATTGTAATTTATTGCGTTGTATTTCTCCTGTATGTTTTGTGAGGTGTATTGCATTGCGTTGCGTTGCATTGCATTGCATTACATTGCATTGTATTGTTTTGAATATCGTTAAGTTTTGAGATTTCAAGGAAATAGGAAATAGTTATGTCGATAATTTTTATCCAGCAAATGATATATTTACACATAAATAAATAAATAATAATAAAAAATATCGGACAACCTCACACAAATCGATCTAGTCCCAAATTAAGCTCAAGAAAGCTTGTGTTATGGGTACTAGACGACGATATACGTACTTATATAGATAAATATATTCTTAAATACATAGAATAACCATGACCCAAGTACAAATATTCGAGTTCATCACACAAATATTTGCCTTGGCCGGGTTTCGAACCCGGGACCGCCGGCTCAGTAGGCAGGTGTCTACAAACCGAGCCAAACGCGTCGTCATAAGAAAATATACAGTTGGCTGTCTAAAAAGAAGAAAACATTTCTCAACTTTCCACAAACATAACTTTATATGTATTACAGATACACATATTGCCATATGTAGGAAGACACATGTTAATGTAATTGACCCAGTGAGCCCAAAATTCTATCGTATTTTAGGATGTTTGGATGTCCAGACGTTTTTTCTGGCTGTTCTCACCTCGAGGTTACATGTCTCAATCGATTCATGTATCCCTCAGATTACAGTCTCAGTGCTTTGAGCCGGGAATACGGTATTAAAGTAGGTATAGTAAAAATAAATTGCATCATTCAAAAATACACGGAACAAAATAAACTACCACAAACTTTTGGACATTATACTATTTTTAATTTGACGAAAACAACAAAGATGACGTCGTTGCCTATTGATTTGTATGACGTCACAAGCCAGTATCTTCATAGAAACTTCATACTAAAAGATCGTTTTTGACATTTCATCAAGAGTAGCTGTTTTGAGCTGTCATCAAATACCGTATTGATATCAATGCTGGAATAGGAGCCCATAACGCGGTTACAGACGTGAGACGTCTGGCCCGGCGCGTTACTCTATTGTCTTATCTCGTCTAGTCGTTGAAGCCATTTTGTTTTCTTTGTCTGCGGATTAAGTAGTCCGATCAAAGAGTATTTCTGCCCTGATAAGGACTTATTCTGTTTACCTTAAGGATTTTTTTTTACTGGAAAATTACATTAGTGGTATACAACATTGTTCTTGGGCTTATGTCATACTAACTTGAGAGTGCTCTCCTAACTACCTCAGCCACTATTGGAATCCTTGGTGTCGACATTTCGAGTGAAGTCCAATTCCGCAGCCATTTAGAGGTTAAGGCTAAATTAGCCTCCAAGAAGCTCGGCGTGCTCAACAGATCGAAACAGTATTTCAGTCCGTCCGGACCCATACGACGCTCAAACCTTCAAGAAAAGAGCGTACTCCTACCTGTGCGGCCGGCACCGCACTCGTGACTCTTCTGGTGTTGCAGGTGTCTATGGCGATGGTAAGCGCTTTCCATCAGGTGATCCGTTTGCTCGACATAAAAAAGGACTCAGTCAAGGAAGTGGCCAATGGCCCGCTATCACATAAAAAACCGGCCAAGAGCATGTCGGTCCACGCTCAGTGTAGGGTTCCGTAGTTGCCCATCCTTCACAATAGACGGGCTTAAAACAGCGGTTTTAATTATCTTTTATTATCGGAGCGAATATTTACAAAACTGCTAGCTTTATCAAAAAATAATGATTGAAGACCCCTATTATTTTTAAAAAGACTTATTCAACGACAGCCCACACACTAGTGTTGGAACGAAAACAAAAATTCACCCCTTCTTTAGGTGTACGGGAGGTCCCCGAAAAAAAGTTTTTTTTTTAGTTTTTATTGATACCGTTTTGTCGGCGTGATACATACGCATACTCCCACTAAATTTCATTTTTCTTGTACTAATGATTACGGAGCTAAGCCGCGGATGGACAGACAGACAGACGGACAGACGGTCATGGCGAAACTATAAGGGTTCCTAGTTGACTACGGAACCCTATAAAAGACTAAAAAGTCGTGTTATAAATATAGAAAATAAAACCATCTTCACATTGAGATATTTTCGTTCTCTTTTTATGTTCAAGCCTCCGTAACATTCAAACTACTAAGGCTAATACATATATGATTTTGACTAAATTCAAATCCTTAAAGTATGGCAATTAATTTGATACCAACCACTCCATAACTTCAAAGTACAAGTGTATTTTTTGCCATCCCAAACTTTAACCAACGTTTTCTCAGTTGTCGTTTTTTCACTTTTGCAAATTTGAAGAATTTAAAAAAAATAACTAGCACCTAGAGACATAATTCTTTCACCAAAAGATAGCTTATATTCTGTAGTATTAGGACCTACTCATAACTCCATTATCGACAAAATAGGAAGTTTTCCCTAAAACAGTCACAAATATGACATCGACGATTTCTTTAGATATTCGACAAAGTGGGACGCTAACCACTAAACTTTGTGGCCCTAAAAAAGTGCTTAAATTGGACATCTATGCGTCGACATCAAAATCATAGCTTTATTACAGTATGTTCCATCAGTTTTTATTGAAAACCGATTTTCGGTAGGTTTTGCCATATTTCACTAAACTGCCCGTAACTCCGTAACTAGAATCGACAAAGTGGGACATTTTACTAAACACACTCACATATGGGGAAAACAGGAGTCTCTTAATCGAATGATCAAGAAACACTTTCTGGTAAAAATTGCAGGATTCGGCTGGACGCAGGCGACGCAGAGCCGGCCTAGGTGGCGTTGTCTACGGATCGTCGTTCAATGACTAAAAACTACTATACCCATATTTACTTATACCAGATTTCCTCTCAGTATACAGGGTGTAAACGGTAAGAGTGACGAGACGATAATTTTGTAACAATGATTACAACCACATCAAAAATATGTAAACAGTAAACCTAAAAATCTCCAAAATATTAAGGTTAAACGCTTCCCTACATTTATATAGTATGAAGTTTGTTAAAGCTTTTGTTTTCAAGTACTAACCAACTATGAACAGTGTCTGAAATTAAATTATTTTATTTTTAAAAGCTTTTATTTAACTTGCAATGTATGTATGTATGTATGTATCTAAGTATGTTTGTTCAGGTGAAATCTTGCAACTCAATTTTGAAGCAGATATCGTCAACCGATTGAGCTGAAATTTTGCATACTTACTTAACTTTGATGACAATACAATAATGTGTTACCATGGGGCTGATCTGATGATGGAGCCGGAAGGTGGCCATAGGAACTCTATTATAGAAAAAGCAATCCTACCGAGCTTGGGCTCTTTAGAATCGTCTCAGTGAGCATTTGATGGATATCCAAAGAAAAGTACAGTCGGCTATAAAAGCTTGCCACTAAAATGTCATTTTTGACAGAAACTTATTTAGTTTATTGTCCTTCGTTGATTGGTCTAAGCGTCGTCGATCTGTTGAGCAAAGATACTTCAATTCAGTAAGCAAGCTACAGTACCTGATAACCTCTGCTATTTGGCATTCTCCTTAAAACGTTGACCTTCAAACTATTCTTGTTCAATTACTTCTCGAACTTAGTGAAGTATTTTGTAATTAACTCCGATCTAAGTAATTTGGAGTAGGTATCTGTAATATCTATTACATTAGTTTGTTAACGACTGTAAATTTGATAATAGCTATCGATAATAAACAGATATCGCTATAAGTATTTAGTTACAGTAGACAACTATACTACCATTGTGAGACATGTCCATAAGGTCGGTCGGGACGGGAGTGACCCGAATACCAGGGCGCGCTCCCTCCGTAAACGCAAGACCGCGAGAGTAATTGCGCACGTCGTAAACATGTATACACTATACAGGGTGCAATGGGTGAACGTGCTAAATTATTTGAGCTTACAATCAATGTCAAAACAAAAAGGTTGTCTGGAAGAGATCGCTCTTTAGCAATAAGACCGCATATTGCCTGCCATTGTTTAATTTAGGATGTTTCATGTAATATTTTTTTATTAGTGTGCAATAAAAGTATCTATTGTTGTAGGTATTGTATTGTATTGTATTTTTAAAACATTATTTCTCTCAAATCCCAAATCCATTAAAGTTTTTAAAGTCAAAACTATTTCCAAATTATTATTTATTTAGTGTTGAAATGAAGAAAAATAAGAAATTTAAGTATTTTAATAATAGTTACCTAAGACGAGATATGGTCGGTCTTTTAGCGTTACAAAAAGCAGAAGATATGTCTTTTCAATTGGATTAGTCTTATAAAATGTTTCTTAATTCAAGAGATTAAAGTATTACATATATCAAGTTTTATCATATGTTATTATCTAAGATCCCTTCAAAAAAAACAAGAAGGCTTTTGAAAAAAAATATAGGTACCTAGCTCTATTTTTTTCAAAAGCCTTCTTGTTTCTTAATAAAAGACTTCATTATTACAATGGGTTCAAGGTACTTGCCCCTTTTAATTCCACTCAACTTCCTGACACATAATGAGTGGGTATTCTCATTTCGCTCAAAGAAGAAATAACAACAAGGAAAGCAATCTAAAGTTTCTAAAAATAGAACTTATTAGCAAACATGCTCAAAATGTTACTCACCCTGTATATCGTGCGAAAATAACTCCAAGTAATTTGCGCCTTTTGTGCTTGCAAGATAATTACAAAACGTACCAAAACGTGGGTAGTTTCAGTTTAAGTAAGAAGTGTTTATCGCCAACTCGCGCAAGAAAAGTGAAATTTATCCCTCGTAGATAAACTCGAAACCGTAAGTTAACACTCGACTTAAGCGCAGTTTTATTTACCACGGTTACGGCTAAATCTGAAAATATACGGATAGTTTAGGCTAAAATAGGTACATAAGTAGGTTATACGTTATAAAGCCTGACCAGAAATATAAGGATGCGCCATATTGCGGACTTTCACTGGAACTAATTTCTTACACTGGCAATGATTTTATGATGGTTTATCAACAATGTCAATGTCATTCGTGGTGCTATCTTTAAAAGACAAATATTAAAAAAAATCCAAAGAAAATGCCGAAAACCATTCACAGTCGTCAACGTAAGATTATAAATAAAGTGTACATGTGTCTACTACACGAAAAACAGTCAGGAAAAGAGTGCATTCCATTAAATGGTATTACGAGGTTAACATAGTGGAACTGACAGGTATTTATAACTAATGTCATTATAGTGGGTTGCGATTGGTTGCAAATATAAATCTTATAAATAGCGCCCTCTTGACAATCCTCATATATTTCTGGTCAGGCTTTACATAAAGATACTACGGGTTTTCAGTCCATCTTTCGCAAACTGGCCAAGAGATGGCGCCGCAGGTCTCCGCACGATTTCTTACCATCTCTCTCTGTACGACTAGCATAACTGTGACACGCGACTCTTTGTAGCGCGACAAACACTACCTGTCACTTTCATATCAGTAGGTACCGAGCGAGCAAGACAGATGATGCTGTCGTGCGACAAGCGAATACGTGCGAGACATGCTAATGTTGTTGGCAGACTGTCAGATACGCAGTTTCCGAAAGGTTGATGATACTGCTATTTAATGATATGAATTGCCTAAAAATAAAAATAAATGGTTGGAAACAGTGATCTCGAAAATGCGGAGGTTGCTCAATAGAAATTAATTTCTTTTATAGATCAGGTAATACTTTGGCTAACAGATAACCTTAGAACAAGATAACCACCGTGAGAGCGTGAAGATTCAGAGACCGCACGCGCTCATGATTAAGGTCCAGGGAATAGATCGATACATGTTGAACAATGCTGCTATAACAGTCGAGACTTTGAAATCTAAATATACTTCTTTTAAAAGTATATACACACAATCACAATGCCTTCAATCACTATACATATTTAATTTAGATTTATCAGACTGGCCACTCGAATGTTCGCGCTGCACTACACCCACGCGCACTATGTTTGGTTTGTATGTAGTTCCTCACTCTAAAACGTCGTAACTACATTAAACTATGTATAGTATATTGGCCTCTTCTGTTACATCCACACTGTTTGGTTACTACGTAGTTTCTTGTTCTAAAACGACGTAAGTCTATTAAAGTGCGTATAATACATAGGCAGTTCTGGTTTCGGTACATATTGCATGGTCTGTGCGCATAAAACATGCATTGCATGCTCTATAAATGCTGCGTTTGTTTCGCCGCATATTAAATCACCGTGAAACTAACAGGGTTACTACAAACTACAAACGACCTGCGAAACGAGATGCCAAATGTTTGTAAGGGCAAGCCAGAGCAGTTTTGAATGAAATATCTAGAGAAACTCCGAGCATAGCAATTTTCATTGCATATAGCCCGGAGTACGGATTGCCGTTGGGGCAGCAAAGTCCTGGAGTGGTGGCCACGTATAGGAAAGTGTAGGTGGTAAGTAGTGTAGGTAGATGGACAAATGACCTCGTTAGGGTCACAGGCGCAACAGCGGCCTACCGGTGTAACTCGGGCGTCGGTGACCTTGTAATGCCGAATCCTTCGACAAGGCATTCACGTAAATGCCTTTCCCCACCTCGCGCGTCCCGCGCTCGCCCGCGCTCGCCCTTCGACACGCACACATAGCCGCGAGTTTTGTTACTGCACACAAGTGTCGCTGTCGTTTCTTTTCACGTTAGTATATATATATATTCTTTTTTAGGGTCGCAGAGTCGATGGATGCGGTCTGCACAGAATCGCATTGTGGCGAGCTATGGGGGAGGCCTATGTTCAGCAGTAGGCGTCTGTGGCTGATCGATAGATCTAGGAAATATTATTGGACAAGACAAGCTAACGCACCACTGGGACCACTTTACGGCCTTCTAGGGAAAATTTTCCTAACAGTGCATTTTCCGGGGCGTTAAAAACATGAAACCTCCGGGTGAACGAAATAAAAAATCAAATTTTGGAGAAAAAAATTTAGCAAGTGAAGAAAAGTTTTTTTTTTTTTTTTCAGTTTTAGCTAATTAATAATATGTAGAAATGCATGCGCTGGAATTAGAAGCTGGTTTCATATAACCAAATGTAGGTGTATGTATTAAGCCTATAACTAACTGAATGAGTGCACAAAAAAAGATGGCGCGTGCCGTACTTACTGTGTGTAATTTTAGGAATGTGTCGATACTTCAAATCGTGAATGTTTTACAAAACAAGTAAAATAAAAGCAGTGTTTTCTTATATAAACGATGCTTGATTGAAGAGATCCAACGCCAATGTTACTGAAGCATAACACGCGCTTAGTGATCATGCAGTTGTAACCGTTTTAAAAACGTAAATACCCTGGCTAGTAGTGATACCAGCGATATCTACCGACGGTAATCACAGGCTGCCGCCCGGCCCATTGTACCTGATTCATTACCGGCTTGACTGATGCATCCGAAGCTACCGTGGTACAAAATCTATGCTCGTGCGTACCGCAACAACCACGTTTAGAGCTGAGGAGTGAATGGGTGGTCAGTCACAGTTGTATGGAGAAAAAAATCGGCCAAGTGCGAGTGGGACTCGCGCACGAAGGGTTCCGTACCATTATCTGTTTGTTTGGTTTGTTGTATGGGAGCCCCCCTTAAATATTTATTTTATTTTAATTTTAGGATTCGTTGTTAAAGCGGCAATAGAAATACATCATCTGTGAAAATTTCAACTGTCTATCACTGTTCTTGAGATACAGCCTGGTGACAGACGGACGGACGGACGGACGGAGGGACGGACAGCGAAGTCTCAGTAATAGGGTCCCGTTTTTACTCTTTGGGTATGAAACCCTAAAAAGGACATACAATCTTAGGTCCCATGGCTAATAGTTATTGTTTTATTATCAAGTCATAATCATTGTACCAAATTAATATTAATTTGGAAATGATTTACTGGTCGCTCTAATGTGAGACTTGAATTGCATTTTGAAAACGAAACGCGACAGTTGACGATAATGACAATGACGATTATAACTTTTCAATATCCTTTGCCCACAAGCTCGTTGAAAGTTGTTCCATACTATTTTCTACACCAAAATTGCTACATTTTGAAGGACCTCTAAATGTCATCGGATTGATTTGAAAACTGGTTTTATACAAAAAATATCGGCCAATTGCGAGTGGGACTCGCGCACGAAGGGTTCCGTATCATTATCTGTAAGTTTGTTGTATGGGAGCCTCCCTTAAATATTTATTTTATTTTATTTTTAGTATTTGTTGTTATAGCGGCAGTAGAAATACATCATCTGTGAAAATTTCAACTGATAGCTAGCTATCACCGCTAGATACTGCCTGGTGATAGACGGACGGACGGACAGCGAAGTCTCAGTAATAGAACTCTAAAAATAACCTTGTGGAGAAATAATATTTAAAATTTAGTTTTTTGGACCACCCACCCTACCGAGGAGGCTTGGAATAAGTACGCCTAGAACGAGAGTCTTTATACAACAGATTTGCGAAATATGAAGTCGCTTTTTAGGGTTCCGTAGCCAAATGGCAAAAAACGGAACCCTTATAGATTCGTCATGTCTGTCTGTCTGTCCGTCCGTCTGTCCGTCCGTATGTCACAGCCATTTTTTTCCGAAACTATAAGAGCTATACTGTTGAAACTTGGTAAGTAGATGTATTCTGTGAACCGCATTAAGATTTTGATGCAAAAATAAAAAAATAATAATAAATATTGGGGGCTCTCCCCATACTTAGAACTGAAACTCAAATTTTTTTTTTTCATCAAACTAATACGTGTGGGGTATCTATGGATAGGTCTTAAAAAATGATATCGAGGTTTCTAAAATATTTTTTTTCTAAACCGAATACCTAGTTTGCGTGACAGACGCTTCCAAAGTGGAAAAAAGTTGGTCCCCCCCCCCTCTAACTTCTAAAATAAGAAAATGAAAAATCTAAAAAAAACATATGATGTACATTACTATAAAAACTACCAACGAAAATTGTTTTGAACGAGATCTAGTGAGTAGTTTTTTTTTAATACCTAACTTTGCACCTAATTTATATGGGGCGCTATACATACCAGGTGCAAACTTAACTTAACCACTTAGGGATGGAAAGTGTTTGTACGGAACCCTCGGTGCGCGAGTCCGACTCGCACTTGGCCGGTTTTTGTTTTATGTGTGCGTGTCTACGAACCAATCATAGATACTTGCTTGTGACATTGACGTTGTGACAGATGCGCACACGGACGTAACGCCCGTGGCTATTAACCAAAACTGCCAAAACTGGCTTAATTATGAAGCGCTACCTAGGTTTCTAGGTATTTATTCCAACCGACTAATAAGATGGTTAGAACGATAAAATAATCACGTCAGTGAAGATTTGGCTGATATTGTCATCAAGATAAATATAGGTCCGAATAGCGTTCTCGCCATTAGGTAGGATATTAATATACGAGTATATATTCAACGTAGCTACAGCTACCAGAATCTCTTAGAACCTTCCTCAACGCGCGCATTCACCTGTAATGTAACAATAGAAAACAGAGGATATTTATTGAATATTACATTATTTCACAGTCATAATAAATATAGGTAGAATAAAACATTCTACTTGACAAAATATGACGCGCGCCTGAACTAGGATTTCCTGTTTCATTTCAGGCATAAAGAGGACTACCTTACTTATTAACCATTTCTTAAATAAATAATCATAAACACATTATACAATTATTTAGTTCTTATTAAATAGTTTGATAAATTATATATCGGATACAAAACAGTATATTAAATCTGAATGACTACATAAAAATCAAGTTAAAACAATCCGTAACTTCTCATCTTAGTATGACATATTTTGTAGTGCTTTCTTACATTTCGCGTATCTAAGCGCATATACATCCAGTTTTGCAGTTAGCGTACTGTAAAGGTGGTTTTCCACCGGCGAGGCGATGCGGGGCGTGGATGGGCGAGAATTGAAATTAGTACGGCAAATTTTCAATCCCCGCCACGCGCATCTTCGGTGGAAATAGTAAGGCGAGGCGTGGATGCGCGGGGCTTGAATTGAAATATTTGTTTGTGTAAAAATGAACCTTATTGCTTTTAATATAGGGTAGAGATTAAATCTGATTTTTCCACCGGCTAAGCAGGAAGACGAGTGGCGAGGCGTGGAGTGACGGGACGGGGCGGGAATTTTAATTTGTATTGCATTTTTTTCAATCCCCTCCCAGCGCATCTTCGGTCGGTGGAAATAGTAGGAATTGGCGAGGATGTGCGGTGCGGGACAAGAATTGAAATATTTGTTGGTGTAAAAATGAACCGACTTGCTTTCGTCAGATTATAAATTAATTAACAGAAAAACCGCTTCATGCGATCGATAGGCGTTTTGTTGTTCGTTACCGCTGCCGTTTATGTCTTGATTTTCTTTTTACGCTTAAGTATAGCTATCAAACCCACAAAACTATACCTAGGTACTTATGACTTACCTATCTAAGAACTAAAATAAATAGGTATAAAACAAATATTCATTTGACTTTTGTATTGTAAAAGATGACAGTAGGTAAATAAGAGATCATCAATAAATAAAAACAATATGACAATATTAGATTGTTTTAGATACCCGATTAAGGATATAAATGTGAATTGATTTATTTGATAGTAGGTGGCTTTGTGGTAATACAAAAATCATTAAGAGTACATTCTCGTTAAAAAAAAGATTGTTTTAAATAAATATTTTAAATTTTAAATTGTAGTTTTTCTTACCTTATACAAACAACTAGTTTTTCCATAGTACTGACAGCTTTTCTGTAGTTGTTATCTTTAGTTCCGTACCCAAAGGGTAAAAACGGGACCCTATTACTGAGACTTCGCTGTCCGTCCGTCCGTCCGTCTGTCACCAGGCTGTATCTCAAGAACGGTGATAGAAAAAATGATATTAGTAGTGGACGACCAGTGGACGACGCGTCGTACATTTTTGAAATTAAACCTAGTAAATATGACATAGGGCTTAAATTTCAATATTTGGCATAGAATCGAGTCGCCGTTGAGTTGTTATAATGTGCGAAGACCTTAATGTCAACCGCGAGCTCGGTCAGGCACGTGAGGGCTCGCGCGGGCTCGCGCGGGCTCGCGCGGGCTCGCGAGGTCCCGCGCGGGCTCGCGAGGTCCCGCGCGGGCTCGCGAGGTCCCGCGCGGGCTCGCGAGGTCCCGCGCGGGCTCGCGATAGCTATTAATGTCAATTTTTAGTGGAAAAGGGCCAGCGCGATTTCAATTCTCGCCCATCCACGCCCCGCCTCTCCTCGCCGGTGGAAAACCACCTTAAAGGAGAGGACCCAGCGAAACAAAAAATCGAATAAACCATATACTATAAACCAAATAAAGAAGTTTGGCAATGAGAAAAATGTTTAAAACAATAAGCATTTTTGAATGGATAAGGAGTCTTCACCATCTGGAAATTCAACGTGTCGTTAACGCCATGAATATAACGCGTCGAATTGTTAAGTTTGCATTGCTCCCGCTCGATAAAACGCTTAGTCGGAATGCTGCGGCCGGTTGCTCCGAGTTTGCGGATCGCTCCGCAACTTCTCTCGGTTCGGCCCAAATCAGAAGCAGTCTAGCATAAATTCGACACGCGCGTCTTTGCCGCGCGACAAAACTACCTGTCACTTTCCTTTCAATATTGTGCGAGCAAGATAGGAGATGCTGACTCGCGCGACAGGCGAAGCCGTGGCAAGATATGTTAGCCCTGCAGATTCATAATAACATATACCTATCGCAGTAACATACGATCCATGGAAAAATATTTCACTTTGAAAATTCGGAATAATGATGGTTTCGAATAAATTAAATTTTGGAATATTTGAGTGATCCCTCGGTGAGCTATCAAATGTGACATAGCTCAACTCAAAAAGTAAACTTAATGTCTAACCATATGACCAGCACCTATAGCACAACTCGCGACGCTTTCTCGCGCGAGATATATTCCCTATCTCTTTCTGTACAGTACTGTGAGAGAGTGACGGGTGGTACTATGTCGCGCGACATGAGTCTCGAACCATATTTGTACTAGACGGGCTGTAAATCGCTCTTTTATATTCCATTGCCAATTAATTGGCCCCTGACTACCTGTCAATGATTAAAAAGAAACAATAACTACTCTAGTAGGTACAAAACATAAAACTCAATTCATATTATCGGTTCAATCAATGGAATGGCATTACAAGTCACTATAGCTTTGAACAATGCGGCCATAAACTGGAAACTGGGACGGGCCGTTAACATTTACGATTCGGCAAATTAACATAACATTACAATTAAATTAGAGTAATCAACGACCACGTTACTGTGTCACTATTATAGTACTGAAGGTTTTTTAATGAATAGACGTAATTTACAACTACCGGTAGCTGGCGCGAAACGGTGTAAGATATCGGGACAAACGCTAACTCGTGTCGTTTCGAACAAATGATTGAATGAATGAATAACCTTTATTTACTCAAATATGGTATACGTATATAAACGGTCTTAAATATAGAAAAAAAAAGTTGCACATAATATGGCCGGCTGACGCGACGTGTTTTTATAAGTCCTTATATAAGTACTAGAAAATATGACTAGGTACAACAAATCATCAAGTAGAATTCAAAAATACATACGTTAAAAAAATCAAGAATGTCAACTAGATTAAATTACAGCACCAAGTAGGTATTTATATTAAAAAAATGTAGGTAATTAAAAAAAACTCAAATAGCTAAAATGTCAGAATAGAATAATAACTTAATAAACTAATAATAATAGAAAAATTAATAATCAATCCTTATCATTAAATTCCGTGGTCAAGTACTCTTGAACTGAGTAATAACAATGGAAAATTAAAAAGTTCTTGATTTTTCTTTTAAATTGCCGTATGTCACACTGATATAGATTTCATTATTATAGAGCTCAAATAGTTTACGGTTGCAAATAAAAATGCTTTCTACGAAATGAAACATTCGAAAAATAATTCTAGGAGTCAATATTATGGAGCCCCCGGAGTCATGGAACGCGGAGGTGAATAAGGCGCTTAAACGACCCGAGCTGCCTATTAACAGAGACCTAGCCACCATCATCAGGCCTGTTGTGACTTACGCCTGCGAAACGTGGACCTTAATCCAGAGAGACGAATTGAAACTTGCCGTGTTCGAAAGGAAAGTTCTTAGAAAAATCTACGGTCCCGTGAAAGAGCGTGACGGCACATAATAATATCGTCAACGCATGAACCATGAGCTAGATGAGCACTGGGCACGAGAACATCGTCAGTTTCTGTAAGTCGCAGCGACTGAGGTAGGCGGGTCACCTTGAAAGAATGTTGGACACTAGAGCGGCTAAGATAATGACAAGGTGGACGCCGCAACAGAAGAGATCAAAAAGGCCTAGAAAACGTTGGAGTGATTGTGTGGAGATGGAGATCTCAGGAAGATGGGGAAGTTTACCAGCTGCAAGAAGGTGGCCAAGTATCGTGACAACTGGAGGAAGATCGTGGAGGAGGACAAGACCCACAAAGGGTTGTAGCGCCAGCGGAAGTAAGTAAGTAAGCCACCTTCAAATCGGCTAGGCTAAAAACACGAAATCCTTCGGCATTACAGGCACACCAACCACACTAAAACTGGAACACAAACGAAGCCTGGTTTAAGGAATGGTCAACCAGTTGCATCCTACCCGAGCTGTTCCAGCTGAATCCACGCTATCGCCCACCTGGATTTAACGAAAAACGTCCGGTGTGGTGCTACGTGCACCACACCAGTCTCGTTCTCAGGCGGTTGAGTGTGCAGCACGTGAGAACGGGAGTTGGCAACTGCAACCAAATACGGAAAAGATGGGGCTGGACCGAGGACGAAAGCTGCGAATGCGGATGCCCAGAGCAGATTGTACGCCATATTGTCTTGGAATGCCCACTAACTAGATTCGCAGGCCAAATGGAAGATCTCAAAGACCTAACCAGCGAAGCTGTTGACTTTCTCACAAATTGTTTATTATAAATTAAACTATAGAAAGCATGCAGTGTACATTTTCTGCCATAGATAAATAAAATAAATAAACAAATGCCAACCATTATAAGATCATCAGACCATTTTCAAACACATACATAGATGAATTTGCTTCGTCAGGTTTAACTTTATTGACAGCTTTAAATACAATGTATGCCTTGATGTTGCGAAGCATAACTGATGTTTCTTTGTCTTTTTGCACCTATGAACAAAAAGACAGATCAAATATGCTATGATCATTATCAGTCTGCAGTTTTGGTAGCTATGGTACGTACAGTCGATAAATTGATATTGAAGCATAAGCGAAATTCTCCTGAAGCTCGTAAATTGCGGCGGATATCCTAAAGATCTTTTATTCGCAACAGCTTTGTTGGCTCGTTGCGTTTTTCGCGGCGCTGCATAAAGTTTCTTAGACGCATTTGCCCCGCGTCGGTGATTATACTGAGGTAAGTGCGAAGCGACGACAAAGTCGATCTTGGGGTCGAGTTCAAAGTGCATTCTGTCTATAAAGACTTAAAATTACGCCGAATGTGTACACGTACAGACCGAACTGATCCTGAGGGTGGTGATCGTGAAATCGGAGTCTCACCACAACGTCAATTATAATTCTTATGCAATGCTGGTTCCAACTGAATAGGCCGTTCTTAGAGATGTATCGTTCTCGAGACCGTTTCCCAATTTGTGTGAAGAGATAACTTTCTCGAGAACATTCCCCATACAAAATGAGGGAAGTTCCTGAAAATTCTCAAAAACGGCACATCACTAGACCCTTCCTTCTACCTTACCTTCCTCGTACCTTCACCGAAGAAGAATTGTGACCGAAAGGTGTCATGTTCCAGAACTTCAGCGGGCGGCTAACCTGACACCATGAACAGCTTAAGTAAGACACATAGCAGTAATAATGTGACCTAGCTTTTCACCAAGCTTCAAGTCACATCACATCATTGGAAGGCAACACTTGAATGGTGATCGTGTGCCGACTCCAGCGAGCCTATGATGGTTGTTTTTATCACGCGATAAATAAGTGACAAAGCATCCGTCACGTTTTGAGAAAATGCGAGTGTGAGTGACAGATGATTTGTCACTTATTTATCCCTTTATAAACGCAACCATCATAGGCCCCCAGGACCCTTTAGATCAAAATAGGGATGATTTAAAAAAACTTTGATATGTTCATTCGAAGAAGCTATTAATATAAAATTGATATTGAATAGTTCGAATTCTTTTATTCATATTGACCTCGGTATCACCTGATAGTAATTAAATGACTACGGGGCGGGGTCTAAGATGTAGCTCGCTAGTTCAGTAACAGCCAACTCACTCTTGTCTAGAAGAGACCCAAGTTATAATTTTCAGGAAATATACACGATTGGTCTATTTGAAACATTTTAATCGCCGGACCCAATCAGCTGTTGCGGCCCGTTTAACATGTTAATATGTTTGTTTACTAACCTATAGATATATTGTGGGCAGCTGTAATGAATCGGGGAGTGCCCTACTTATCCAGCGGAGCGTGGGGCCAGTAGTATATAAATGAATATAGCTACGGAGCTGTTTAGTGCTGCTCGTTACATTTTGACGTAACATTAAACGCAATAAATATTTATTAAAAAAAAAACCTTTATTATTTATATTTATACAAGGTGGTTGTTTGCATGTATTAGCTAATCATAATTATGTAAATTAACTGCACAATTAAAGTTCTTAAATCCGCACATTCAATGTAGTGGGTGTACAGCGTAATTGTCGTTACTCATATCACGCTGTCATTTAACACTCGCTTGTCAATTTACTTTACAGTACATTACTGGCAATTAAATTCTTGTTAGAAATTTAATAAAGCCTGAATTTAAGTTAATTAATTAAATTTAGGTCATGGATACGTTAAAGATCTATGTTACTTTACTCTTCTTTAAGAAAAGCCTACTTGGCGGTAACACTTTGTATATTATTCCCATAGCAACAGTTGGAACAAATCTCTTATACGTAAAAACATGTTTGTTCCCAATACTCCAATGGTAAGATTAATCAGACTTAAAAGCATTATTTTGCTTAGTATGAAATAACCCCTTACGTTCCAAATAGCCTCATCCAACGGTAGTTTATTAATACGGGCCTTACAGCACGTAAATTCCTAAACCTAGTACGAGATCACACAAGGCTAACAGAAATCAGCAAGCGAAGCAAATCGGCCGCTATTTACGACTACAAAGCACCATCGAAGCAACCTATATCGAGGATTAGTATGATTACCATCTTGCCCCCAAACTGTAAAGCATTAACTGCAAAACCACCTCCATACCGAATTCAACCCTAACACGCCTTGACTGTAACTAAATTGGTGTGTTTAATTATCGATTTTTCGTTGCTTTGTGTCTGATGAGGATGCACAAAGCCTTCCCCTGAACTTGCATTTCTGGCTCAACATTTCACAGGTTTAATACTGCGCTCACATGGAAAAAGGCATTGACATGCATGAGTTTTAAAGGTAGTTACATCGTTTTAGTATGGGGGCTTCGTTAGTGTCGAGAGTGAGATCTGAACGACCTACATTTTTATCACCTTCTATAAAAAGCTACGGACTGTACTGATCTCGTAACGCCTGAGGATTTGTATAGGATTCTTCTTTTAAGTACAGATATAAATTTAAATAAAACAATTTAAACGGATTATATCGCGTATATTAATTATTTGAGCCTCCCTGACGTTTCAGTACCTTTACAGATACCGTTGTCAAAGGTTGACTGAGAAAAACACTATTTTTTTCTCTGTCAAAGTTACATTTGTGCAAACTACCCATTTTATAAATATTAATTTAAAATAAAGGTGTTAATACATGCCAGATGGGCCTAATGTGTAAAGACAGTTACACATGTGCCAGAAGGGCATTTATTATTTTATTTAAAATATCTGCCAGCGGTTCACTATAAGGCTTACTGAGGAGAAAGAACCGCCAAAGAAAACTCCCAGATTGCCTTATTTATTACTATGAAATACTTTTAAACAAAAACTCTACATATACTACTTTTAACACTAATTTGTTTTACACCGTTCGAGGCCCAAGGTTTCCAGTCTTGTGTCTTGCTTGATCCTTGATAAGATGAACAACAGGATCCCAAGCCGGTGGTAATGACAAACCATCTTCTCTATTGAAATTGGGATATTTTTTGATTTCAATAGCCACGCGCAACATTCTGGGAAAATATCGTTTCTCCCTGGCAAGGATTGAAGGGTTATCAAACTTAACTAATTGAATGGTTTGGTTTGTCCATGACATGCTCGCAGACCGCAGACCTGTTGCAACGACGGTGCTTGACATCGGCTACATGCTCCTTAACCCGTGTAGCTATTATGTACTACGTTTCGTTTGGCCAATGTATGACAGACCACACTCGCAGTCCAGCTTGTAAACACCAGCACTCTGCAGAGGGATGCTGCACTTCACGGGCCTCAGGTATTGAGACATCTTCTTCATCGGCTTGAAATATGTTTTAATGGGAGCCCGTTTCAAGATGTTTCCAATCCTATCCGTGACCCCTTTCACATATGGCAGGACCGCAGGTTTACGCTCGACTGTAGGAGTCTTCACACGGAGTTTCTGGTTGAGGCGTGGTATCTTGAGCCCATTGGCCCAAAGCGCACGCTTGACATGCTGTAGTTCATCAGTCAAATGTTGGTCGTCACAGATTCCCTTGGCTCTCTGAAACAAAGAATAAATAAATTGTTTTATTTAAATGTGTGACAGTCGCGGAAACCGAAGAAAATATTATGTACATGCAGATATAAAATTAATTATTCCTAATTTAGTCACTGATGAGAGGGATGCAGCAATATGTGAGACACGTATGGAGATAACTCCATCTCACTCCTTCATATTGCTGCATCCATCTCGTCAGTGACTAATTTAGGAAAGTGCAATAGCTGTATATTCCCCGCATTCCGATATAGAATTTGCAACGTCGCACTCATTACCGAAACTATTAGTTCTTCTCGGATATAATTAGACACGTGAAGCAGTGGTACGTTATCTAGATCACTGGTAAAATATGCTGGTAAGTCGTTTCGATTCAGCAGTATCCTTCCTTACCATGAGTTAACGAGACAGTACTCGCTGGCGACAGATGCGAACCCAGGACCGTCGACTCAGTAGGCAGCACTACAATTGCGCAAACTGCTTCGTCATGATACAGAACCACGCTACAAAAAATTCCAAACCTCCTTATAACACGTGCGTTCAGTATCAGCGAGTGAGCACACGTTGTTTTCATTTAAACTAAAGCCTGACTAAACGTACGCGGGCACGCACGCTTGTTTGAGGGGATTCCGGTTTATCAGTGAAAAATTGCGGATACTAGAAATCCGAGTGCCAGGGAAATGTGGTCCGGGTGAATGCATGGCGTTTCAATCAAAAGTAGGTACTTACTACCTATTCTACATATAAGACGATTAATCTATAAATACAACGTTTCTAAGAACATCTATCAAGTAATTTAAACTTACACTTACATAGGGCTGTTAGGAGGCCGTCTGGGGGCCGTCCAGGGGGTTTTCAAAAAGCGCGTGAATGAAAAATAAAGCGATTGTTTCATCATCATCCTCATCTCGATTGTTTCATCATCATCCTCAACTCAGCAGTGGACGTCCTATGGACGTCCACTGCTGAACATAGGCCTCCCCTTTGGAATTCCATATATATACCGGTTGGAAGCGACCTGCATCCAGCGCCTTCCGGCGACCTTTATAAGGTCATCTGTCCATCTTGTAGGTGGACGTCCTACGCTGCTAGAGGAACTCAGCATGATGCTCGATGACCTCAATCGAGTTTCTCAACGGGTGGGCTTAAAAATGAACATGGACAAGACGAAACCCATGTCAAATGCCAAGGTTGTGCCCATCCCAGTCTCTGTTAAAAACTCGGTACTCGAAGTTGTTGACTCATATATCTACCTAGGACAAGTGGTCCAATTAGGTAGGTCCAACTTCGAGAAAGAGGTCAACCGCCGAATCCAACTCGGCTGGGCAGCGTTCGGGAAACTACGCAATGTCTTTTCGTCCAACATACCTCAGTCTTCAACCAATGTGTGTTACCACCAGTGATGACTTACGGCACCGAAACGTGGTCTTTCACTATCGGTCTCACCTCAAAGCTCAAAGTCGCTCAACGAGCAATGGAGAGGGCTATGCTCGGGGTGTCTCTACGTGATCGAATCAGAAATGAGCAATTGTTTATTTAATAACAATTGTTATTTCTTGACACGTTCGGGGATAAAATGCGATTTACGCCAAATGTCCGGGTTTTTTTTAATTTTCAGTCCGGTTTCGGCGAATTTAGAGATGGCAGCCCTACACTTACACGATTTTCACATCATTTTATAACAAAACGCGACTCAGTCGTTCAAAAACTCACTTCCTTACCATGTCAAGACGTAAAACTTTAGACAAAACACGGGCGGTAATGTGTAAAGGTCCAGATGACATATTTGGGCTTTATTTTATTGTCGATTTGGTTTTTAGGGTTCCGTAGCCAAATGGCAAAAAACGGAAACCTTATAGATTCGTCATGTCTGTCTGTCCGTCTGTCCGTCTGTCTGTCCGTCTGTCTGTCCGTTTTTTGTCATATTATACATTTAATTTAATTTTTTTTTGAACTGTCAACATTTGTCAGCAGCCTTAGTCTGAAAACCAGCGCTGGGCTTTACTGACCTAGCACATGCTGAGACTGAGACCCATTGCCTCACTTTATTCTGTTTTGTATTGTTTTTTTTAGTTACTAGCAATGTAATTCTTAGGATAAGTTTTTTAAGGCAATAAATAATATTCTGATTCTGATTCTGATCTCGTTCAAAACAATTTTAGTTGGTAGTTTTTATAGTAATGTACAACATATGTTTTTTTTAGATTTTTCATTTTCTTATTTTAGAAGTTAGAGGGGGGGACCAACTTTTTTCCACTTTGGAAGCGTCTGTCACGCAAACTATTCGGTTTAGAAAAAAAATATTTTAGAAACCTCGATATCATTTTCGAAGACCTATCCATAGATACCCCACACGTATGTGTTTGATGAAAAAAAAAAAATTGAGTTTCAGTTCTTAGTATGGGGAGCCCCCAATATTTATTATTATTTTTTTTATTTTTGCATCAAAATCTTAATGCGGTTCACAGAATACATCTACCTACCAAGTTTCAACAGTATAGCTCTTATAGTTTCGGAAAAAAATGGCTGTGACATACGGACGGACAGACGGACAGACAGACAGACAGACATGACGAATCTATAAGGGTTCCGTTTTTTGCCATTTGGCTACGGAACCCTAAAAACGGGACCCTATTACTGAGACTTCGCTGTCCGTCCGTCCGTCCGTCCGTCTTTCACCAGGCTGTATCTCAAGAACGGGTCACAGATGATGTATTTCTATTGCCGCTATAACAACAAATACTAAATATAAAATAAAATAAATATTTAAGGAGGGCCATTGCAACAAACTTGTTATAGATTATGGTACGAAACCCTTCATGCGCGAGTCGGACTCGCACTTGCCCAATTTTTATATATATTTTTTGCGATCTTCCTGGCACATTCAATAATTTACCACCCTAGGTGGGTAATACCAACTCTGTTGTTCAGGATTTAAAATGACTTTTGTAAATTGAACGCTAATCTCATATTTCAACCATTTGGTTGAAATATAATTAAGTATTTACTTGATTATTTTTTTCTAGACAATACTTGTATAATTATGACCTCTGCTAACAATTGCTCGTTGTAGAGTGTAAAAGTATTTAAAACATCATTTAGTTCTAAGTTCAAGACTTAAGTATTTCTATATTTTCAGTAGTATTTTCACAAGTTTTGCGGTAAATTACTGTGGCAGTGTTATGCAAATGTCTTATTCTGAGCAAACTATTCATGTTTTCAATACTAACATTTAGAATAACTTAGGAGCTGTATTCGCAAAGTTCGCTCTCAATGTTAGTGCTTTTGTGAATCCTAATGCTTTCTTGTCATATCTGTATTATTCTCAAAGGAAACTAAATTGAACGGTATATTTCTTACTTACTACCATGGAACGATTCATGAATTTTATATTCATGAAGACTGCTAATGGCTCAAAGATACGATCTTTTGGTTGTAGATGGGGCTGCTTTAGCGAGGGCTCTGTCTCCCACATTTTGCATGTCGCTAATATAATGCAAAGCAATGCAATACAATACAAATTTAACGCAAAAAACATACCTCTAATTGTATTTTTTTACCTCTTCTTCTTCTTTGCCGTCACACTCTTGGCAGAGTGGTGGTGGTCGTCACATCAGGGTTGGTAGCAAACTTTACAATCCGTCGTCATTCCTCCCGTACTGTAGCTCCTCTTGTGCATTCGTGGAGTGGACCATTGAGTGTCGGTCCATCGCATCGGTGACCTACCGCGCGCTCTAGTGCCTTTGACTTTCCCCTGCACCACAAGTCGTTCCACCTTTACCTCTTATTCTAAGCAAAAGGCGGCGGCGGTTTTATCACTAAAGAGCGCTAGAGGCTCATGGGGCGAGGCTAGGAGGGGTCAAAAATGGCCAAAATTGTCCTTCGTAATTATCGTGGCTAGGTCAGTGAGTCAGTTGAGTTAAGTAGTTGGAACGCGACTTTAAAATACCTAAGTATTATTTAGAAGTTTTATTGAAATAGTTGTCCATGTTATAACTTGGCCCTTCAAGCGGTTTCATCTTCGAAGGGGATATACTTTACTTACCCCGTGCATTTCTATCATAAAACTCCTGTTCACCTTATGATGCTTCCGTTTATCGTTTATTTAGCGATTGAATACCAACATTCTAAGGGTCGAATAGAATGTGAATACAGCTTACTTATTCGTGGGTCACAGTTGCCTGAAAATAATTGATTGATTGATTACATTATCGCTTATAGTGATAGCGCATCGGTCACTTTCCAATAGCACGTGAGTGATGGATGCTTGTCGCGCGACAAACGTGACCCGCGTTGGCCGCGTTTCCTGTCGAAAATGGAAGCAATGCTTTAATATTTAGGGGACCGGTTTAGACTATCAACTTTTCTTTATACCCCCAACAAAACACGAGTGGTGTTATAAACATAGGTCGGACTAAAATAAGAAGTAAAAAAATACGGAAATACTCCCAAACTGTTGGCCAATTTTGGTTTTCATTTATAAAATATAAATATTAATTATGTTTTTAAACCAATTTCAGCCAAAAGTTTGTGAATATTTCTGTTAATTTTATCTTAACTCTTGTTTTGCTATGATTAGTCTGACCTATGGTTATAAGTTTAATTAGGTATGTGTATCTGATCTGTATCTCTGGGTATGTGTCTATGGCATCTATGGTAGCTCCTGAAGAAGTGGTCCGATTTCAGTGCGTTTTTTTAAATTGCAAGGTTAGTCTGTCGAGATAGTTCTGTTTTTAGCTGTTAAGTGGAAATAGAAGGAGTCGTGTCCAAAATACTTAGAGGTTTCATTGAACCAAGTGACAGGATTTCAGTCAATATTAAAGCTAAGAATTCCACATGTTGTGGTTATCTTAAGTTTTAACAGTATTATCTATTTATCTCGTAGGTAAACAGTTACCGCAGCTTAGACGCTTGCAACTCTAGAGGATTGACATGTCTGTAAGTACACTCCTTTTTTGAAGAACTTCATACTTAATGTATCCCCCCCCTGGGAAAACCTGGGAGTTCATTTCATAGATAGCCGAAGCGTCCGTGGGAGAACATTTTTGATACCACTCATCAAATGAGGGTCTCATGATAATGAGCTACTTGAGACGGTGTTTTAAATTAATGATCTTGGTCATTTGTCTTTATGATACCTAACAAGTTATAGGCTATATACGATATTAAGACGAGACCGAAAAATTTAATTAAGCACATATATCAACCTCGGGTGAACGCTCCCGCCTCCTTGGTTGTCTTTCGACTCAACCATGCTATTCTTATATCATAAATAAGGTATGACACTTCGGCTAGCGAGACTTTGTACGTCACAGATTAGTTGCCGTTTTATGGTAACAAAATAATTACAAGGAAAAACATGTTTGCCGCCAGTTGTTCAAAAAATAATAATTATGCATTTATGCATTACGATTGTGATGTTCTCAAACCAAGTTGTATTTTGCCGTAGTAATTGATTTCAAACACTCACGACTTTATGAGATTCGTGCAGGTAACAAAAGGGAATCGGGAATATTATGACACACCACTGGCAACACAGAAATTGATTGACGGAACCAACCAACCAATCATAGCGAGATGACGTCACAAGTCTCATCTGTCATTCCGGAGTACCATACCTTATATTTTTTTATACCATGGACTAAACCCGATTTTAACTCCGATACAAAAAGGGTTATTGTAACTTGAAGGGTAAAGTTAATTATAACGGGTACTTAAGCCATAGCTCCTCGTAAGAACAAACATAATTATACACGTTAATGGATACCTAAAATGGTTGCTGATAATACTTTTTTCTACTCCAGTACTTTTTTCTGTCATTTATATAGTTACTAACTCTAATATAAAGACATAAATTATGAAAGTCTGTAAAAGTCTATACTCTACTGCCCAAAAAAACACTGCTAAACGATGTTATAATGTCGCCAAAAAATCATCACTTAGTACCACAGATTACAAGATAAACAGCTGCATTCACACAATTTGCAATTTAAAAAAAAACTTATTGTACTAAGGCATTGCTGCCAACTTAAAAAAAAAAAGTTTTGTCTTCAGTGCATGGATGTTTAGTTATAGTGAACGTATATCTTTATGTATAAGTTTATTTTTTATGACAGATGTTTAGTATAGTGAACGTATACCTTTATGTATAAGTTCATATTTTGTTGACAGGTGGACGTCAATAAAAAAAAAGTTTATCAGACATTTTTTTTTTAATTTTGTTGATTCCGAGCGGGAACATGTAATTATTTTCTTTGTTGTTTATTTGCATTTTATTTATGAAATGTCGAGTCGTAGAAAAAGTATTGTATGCAACGTTGTATAAGTAGGTCAAAAAACGCTCGTGGCATCTTTCTTACGATGTTCGCTACGCTGACATCGTAACCCATGCCACTCGCGTTTTTTTCCCCCTCTTATACAACGGTTGCATAAAATACTATTATCATGTCATACTATTCATATATAGTATACATACTCGTATATACAGTAGCTACAGTAGTGAGTTATCACTTATCAGATTGCAATTCGGGTTTGAGTGAAAACTGAGAGGTTCTTATCAGGAGCACGTAAAAGCGAGTGAGACAGGTGTGAAACGCGAATCGCATTTTGAAGCTCACGCACTGTATTTAATCACTTAATCAAGTGATTACATACAGTGCGTGAGCTTCAAAATGCGATATATACAATCTATATAACACCAAAATAACAGACACGTAATAAAAATAGATATGTACAAAGGCTTATTACTTATCCCTAAAAGGGATCTCTTCCAGTACTATGTTACATATTTATTATCCCTTTTTATAATTACAAATAGTTTACGGAAGTATAGGCGATTTTAGGATTTTTGATGACAAAAATATTTTTGGTCCAACATGAATTTTCAAAAAGTTTCAGCTGCCCCTGATGACGAGCTCCTATGAGTTCGAAACATGTCAAGCCGTTCCTGACAATTTTTACGTGAGTTTAAACCATTTCTATAATTATAAGTACATACAATACAATTATAAAATCCCTAGGGTAACTAGAACGAGGGCAAAGTGTTACGTACCCCTTGCACTAAGACCAACTTTACCCCTATCGTGTTAGGTCTCGCTAATAAATCTATCGTCCTGACTGCCACGGAAGCACTCGCTTCCCCCCACTGAACATAGCGATGTATCAACCCATATCAGGGGATCTAGGACAATTATGCGTACTTACTGCATACGGAACTTGATACTCTGTCTACGGTGAGGATATAGCGATTAAGTAACCACGTGGGCTAACTAACTGCTTAGGCGCAACAACGCCAACAACCCAAAATGAGTTTAGGCCTCAAACACAAGAGCACGCAATCTTGCCCGATCCTACGCCTCTTCTTGACAGCTATCGTAAGCTCCCAGCTCGTATAAATCCGCCTGTCCATACCTTCACAGCGGGGCTCGCGGCGAAGATTCAGACAACTCAAGCCGCTCCACCGCTAAGCTTTGCTCGCGGTGGAAAGAAGAAGACGGCCCAGCCTCACTGCCGCTCGATCAGAGCTCGCGGCGGCGAAGCAGATGTCCGCAGCCATCCCCTAAAAGACGGCCCGAAGACCAGACGCACTGATACTGCACTCATAGGCCGCAGCTGACCGCACAGTGCCTCCCAGCTTCCGACGAAGCCAAGACGGCTAGCTGGGGCTTGAGAATTCAGCTGGCTTGCTGTCCATATCATGTCTTTCCAACGATACTAGTAAATAAAGAAACCACGTGGGCTACGTAGAAAAATGCAGAGCTGAAGTGGAATAGGCCAGTCAGCAGCGGAAGTTGCTACGCACGACAGGTACTGTTTTTTTTATTTTTTTTAGAATAAAGTGATATGCACACGGACTTTATTATGTAGAGAAAAATAATTGATAACTTTTTTGGCGCAGGCCATGCCCACTATGCCCAGTGCCTGTGCCCGATAATAATAGGACGTGTTACAAAGTCACAGTGACTTTGTGGAAGCTGGAAGTGGATTAAAAAGTTTCGCATTTCCCCACCCCTATTGCGCACTGCACTGCACAAAGACAAACGACATAAGTGAGAACAGGACAAGTACAAAGGACAAAGCAAAACTCTTTGCCTTTTTGCTCGTCGGCGTACCTACGGCGGCTAGACTGGCTGTGATTATTATCTAAACGGAATTTCATTATGAGGCCTTATTCCTTTTAAAATGCTGATTGTTTTAGACATTTTTCTCTATGATCAAACGTGTTTCATAACATATTATTGATGTTACTACCTAGAACAGGGCTTTTGGGATGTATTGGTATATGTTTGAAACCTAGAGTGTGAATATTTCATTGATAATTTTTGTTTCAAAAACTACTCGAAATTCACAAAATTCACAAAATTCTCAAAATTCACGTGGATTATTAGTTTTTACAACTTATTTTCTATTGCACGCAATGAAAGCATGAAATAGCTATGTGACTACCTAGAATTCCGGGAAAAGTATTATTTACTTCACTCTAACATTCTACTTTACGCGGATGATATTGTCTAAATAATAATCTACATTTGAATTTTGATAAGT
Organism: Apotomis capreana; assembly: GCA_947623375.1. Classification (NCBI taxonomy): domain Eukaryota; kingdom Metazoa; phylum Arthropoda; class Insecta; order Lepidoptera; family Tortricidae; genus Apotomis; species Apotomis capreana. The sequence continues at coordinate 24,702,126 of OX392511.1, read as the reverse complement.
GCTCCGTGATCACCTTCACGCGGAAAAATCAGCCTATTGAGTTTAACTACATAATTGGCAGCCATAAACTTAAGAGGGTATACGAGGACAAGGACTTGGGTGTATATCTGGAAAGCGAAATTAAATTGACATCCCATGTCGATAAGATCACGTGTAAAGCCTACAGAATGCTTGGGTTTATTTTGCGCCAAAGCAAAGATTTTAAGAACCCCAACACACTGGTCCTTCTTTATAACGCATATTTAGAATATGCATCCATTGTTTGGAGCCCTTTCTTTTCAGTTCATATTAACACAATAGAGCGTATACAAAAAAAGTTCCTTAGTTATCTTAAATATAAATTCAGTTCCTTTGCCCGTGAGAATATTGAAAGCCTTCAGATGCGAAGAGAAAAAAGGATTTTTTTTTATTTAAATTGCTGAATAAAATTGTTGACTCTTAATATCTTCTAAGTAAAGTAGCGTTTCGATGTCAAAGCTTTCGAACGCGGTCCACGGATCTATTTTCAACTCCGTTTAGTCGTAAAAAATATGTAAATAATAAGTATTTAGTAAGAACATGCAAAATTTACAACAAGAAATATTCACATATAGACATGTTTCAGTTAAATCAACGCAAATTTGTTTCTGGACTGAAAGCCTAAACCGTAAAAGTCTACTTTCTATAATTTGTAATACTTAGATCTATTTTTAATTATTTCATAAAAATCAAGATTTTACTATTGTATTCAACTTTAACTTGTTTCTTTTGTTAATATCATAGACTCAAAATTTAAAAAATTTAATAATTAGACAGGCACGTAACCAGTTACTTAACTTAAGTATGTTTAATGCATGTTTTCTATACTCTCAGAGCAATAATGTTTGAACCATTAGTGGAAACTGTTTTGGCTTCTGTGTTATCTATTTTTGTTAACTCTAAGTGTGATTGTATGCTGTTTGTTTCCCATTACAATAAATAAAAAAAAAAATAAAAATATAAAAAGTTGGTAGAAATTATGAATACATTATGTCATGTTTTTTTTTTAAGGAATAAAGGCTTCTTATGTGCTTCAACTGGAGTTATCATTGTACTGTTTCATTTGCTGTGCTCACATGATGGATGTTAACTAGGGTTTTAATTCGACCTTTCTACGTGACAATGCGGTTGGCGCAGTGGTAAAGCAGCTGCCTACTGAGCCGGCGGTCTTGGGTTTGAATCCCGGCAAGGGCAAATGTATGTGTGATGAACACGAATATTTGTGCCTCAGTCATGTGTGATGTATTTAAGTATTTATTTATCAATGTAAGTATGTATATCGTTGCCGACATATCTATTTTCTTGCCGAGAGCTTAGAGACTGTAGAATGAGTTTTCCTCGAGCTATTTCTATTGCGCCACTACACGGGGTACAAAAACGAGTAAATAACGCTCTCAAAGGCCGGCAGCGTAGCTTCGCACAAGTCGCATATGAGAATACAAACAAGAGAGACGCGAGACAAGTACTACATCTAGTTACCTTTATTTATTTGCACACATACGAACACCACAGTACAAACAGAATGAAAATCATTCAGTTTGAGCCGTGTCGAATCAAAAAAGGCCATGCTCAGCATGTGCCACAGCCCGCAGGCTGCAAATAACACTCATTTGTTGTTGGGGTTGTTGGACGTACGGCTTGTTGGCTCAGTTTGCAAGCATCTGCCTACTGAGCAGCGGTCCCGGGTTCGAATCCCGGCCAGGGCAAATATTTGTGTGATGAACTTGAATATTTGTGCTTGGGTCATGGTTGTTCCTATGTATGTATATATTTATCTATATAAGTATATATATCGTCGTCTAGTACCCATAACACAAGCCTTCTTGAGCTTAATTTGGGACTAAATCGATTTGTCGAGGTTGTCTGATATTTATTTATTTATTATTTGTAGTAAACACACTTTTTTGAGGAATCGCTCTCAAGTTACGTCTCAACTTCGGGAACAAGGTTAAGGTAACTTACACACTGCAGACGCAGGGAAAGAAGGGCTTACCGGGTGAGTAAGTTTAGTGTCACAGATAGTAATACAAAGCCGGCAAGCCCTTTTCACGTCTAGGCATGCATAGAGCATTTCTCAAACATATGCATTGAAATAAAAAAAACACACCACTCAAAAAAAATATAATTCAGCTGTTTAGCCTGTTAATGAAAACAGACGCCATGTTTAAAAAAAAACCCGGCTTAGGCCTTCAATTTTGTATGTAATTCCTTTACAGTTCTCTCGAGTTGTTCCGCCCGAAACGTGATAATTCGAAGCCTATTATAACGCACGTTATGACATTTTCATTGCATGTTTGAGAAAAAACTATTTTCCTTTTTAAAAGCTTTTATTTAACTTGCAATGTATGTATCTAAGTATGTTTGTTCGGGTGAAATCTTGCAACTCAATTTTGAAGCAGATATCGTCAACCGATTGAGCTGAAATTTTGCATACTCACTTAACTTTGATGACAATATAATAATATGGGTATCATGGGGCTGATCTGATGATGGAGCCGGAAGGTGGCCATAGGAACTCTATAATAGAAAGAGCAATCCTACCGAGCTTGGGCTCTTTAGAATCGTCTCAGTGAGCATTTGATTTGATGGATATCCAGAGAAAAGTACAGTCGGCTATAAAAGCTTGCCACTAAAATGTCATTTTTGACAGAAACTTATTTAAACCTTAAGGCCGTCAATGACGGATATAAAGGTATGCACTACTACTATTTGGTTCGAATCCCGGCTAGGGCAAATATTTGCGTGATGAACTCGAATATTTGTTCCTGGGGCATGGATGGTTTCTATATCATCGTCTTAGTGCCTATAACACAAGCGTACTTAATAGCTTACTGTGGAACTTGACAGATTTGTGCGTGAGGTTGTCCGATATTTATTATTACGTTTTTGATTCTATTCTTCGTGACTGTTGCTCTCTGTTCTATTTAATTGTTTTGGGATTAAGATCGCCTCAGTTAGAAGATAATAAATAGATAGAATTCTCTTTACTGCACACCTCAAACACGAAAGAAATAAAATCACACAGAAAAACCGGCCAAGTGCGAGTCGGACTCGCGCACCGAGGGTTCCGTACAAACACTTTCCATCCCTAAGTGGTTAAGTTAAGTTTGCACCTGGTATGTATAGCGCCCCATATAAATTAGGTGCAAAGTTAGGTATTAAAATATTAAAAAAAAACTACTTACTAGATCTCGTTCAAAACAATTTTCGTTGGTAGTTTTTATAGTAATGTACATCATATGTTTTTTTTAGATTTTTATTTTCTTATTTTAGAAGTTAGAGGGGGGGGACCAACTTTTTTCCACTTTGGAAGCGTCTGTCACGCAAACTATTCGGTTTAGAAAAAAAATATTTTAGAAACCTCGATATCATTTTTGAAGACCTATCCATAGATACCCCACACGTATGTGTTTGAAGAAAAAAAATTTTTTGAGTTTCAGTTCTAAGTATGGGGAGCCCCCAATATTTATTATTTTTTTTTTATTTTTGCATCAAAATCTTAATGCGGTTCACAGAATACATCTACCTACCAAGTTAAAAAACTTAAAATTACATTAAATTACCATTCTCTTTTTAGGGTTCCGTACCCAAAGGGTAAAAAGGGGGTAGGGTCCTGCCCTATTACTGAGACTTCGCTGTCCGTCCGTCCGTCAGTCCGTCCGTCCGTCCGTCCGTCCGTCCGTCCGTCTGTCACCAGGCTGTATCTCAAGAACGGTGATAGCTAGACAGTTGAAATTTTTACAGATGATGCATTTCTTTTGCCGCTATAACAACAAATACTAAAAATAAAATAAAATAAATATTTAAGGGGGGCTCCCATACATCAAAGAGATTGGTTGCGTTAACTTTGCACCTCATTTGTATACAGCGCTATACATACTACCAGGTGCAAATTTAACTTAAACAACTAAAGGATGGAAAGTGTTTGTACGGAACCCTCGGTGCGCGAGTCCGACTCGCACTTGACCGGTTTTTTTTTAGATTGTTTTTATACATGAATCATATTAAAAACTCCAACAGTCGATTACGACACAAAACGCAGAGCCACACACATGAAGTCGACCTTTTGTTTTGACACTTTAGATGACGAGCCACCTAAGTGACAACATTTACGTTTGACGAGCAGAAGACCCATCGACTTATTCGTCAATATGCAGAACGCTCGACCGTAATTACGCTGCTGTCGAGCACGTGCCGCCAGACAAATGACGCTCACATAATGAAGCACCGACGTGTCCATTCCGTGCGAATGTCTACTAGCATACTGGCTACATTATTGGTACGATGGTTATAGATATTCCAGTTGTCACATTTGCAATTCTACAACATATACGAAGCACAGAACCTTGACAAAGTTGTCATCTCGTCCGTCTTGGATCACATATTATGGACAGACTTCTAGGCTTGGGGAACGATCTCATCCTTACCTAGCATCATTAGGTACTCACGTTAATATACGTACTTCGAGAATAAAATCCCTTTGATCACCAGTGGTTTCAACGAGCCGTTTAGAAAGTGTTTTATACATAAATAATTGTTTAGTAAGTATTATAAATAAGGTTTTTTCAGGATAAAATTTTACAGCACGATGGACTACAGGCGCCCGGCGCAGCCGTATAGCACCAACACCATCTGTTTGTCCTCTCATCACGCCGAAATAACTGAGCGGATTTTAACCAAGTTTGCTATAGGGAGCTGGACATCCAAAGATTAGTTATATTAAGGGTTTTTCATTTGTCATTTCATTCGATTTTGCTCGCATTTTACGATTCCTCTTATAGGATAGGTATTTTTTACTCGACTATAGGAAAATAAAGTCGCGGACAAATTTACAGGCAATGGAATATATACACGTTAACGCCAACGACGGATTAATCTGTCACAGAGCGCGCCACACGGCCGCTCACGTAAAGCCTGTTGCTTTGACACTCAGATGACGTGTCGTCTGAGTGACAGTGGCAAGAAGACCCATTGAGTTACGTCGATATGCAGAACGCTCAACCCTAATTTTATTACGATGCACGTGCCAGGGTGGTAACCCTGCGCGATGTTCCAAATTCGAAATTCGAATACTGCTGTTTCATTCATTCGAATATTATTTGACAGCAGATCGAGAAAGATGGCATGCGAGCTTCATATTTCAAACTTTGGAGTAGCTCTATAGACTAGTGATGATGTGGAGTGTCTAGTGTTTTGTACGAATGTCTTCTGAGTATCCTACGTTATTTTGGGGTTCAGTAGTCTCAGCTGAAGAGATATTTAGCCTCGGACAGGGGCACCAATAAGTAGAGTAGTGTGGTTGACTGGTATAGAATGCCTTATGGCATTAAGTCCACCATTTGTACTCATTTTTTTGTGCAATAAAGTGTATATAAATGAATAAGTAGTCCGCTTTAAAACATTTTCTTTTTTCGAAAATTTCTCGAGATAATTCTTAAGGGCTTCCACTATGAACATACGAAGTTATAAAAAAAAACAAGTTAAGGCACTGCATGTGAGCGGTCTTAATACATATTCAAAACGTGCATTCAATATCTTAATAAGGATACCACGATGTTTTAAATAATGTAAACATTCTCCTTAAAATAATAAACATATCGCTCAAACGGTAATTAAATATAAAATACACCATTTTATTATTGGCTCTGCCCGGTAGGGGTGCTGTGGCTAACATTAGAGAAAACACCTCAGTTACTCAATCAACTATAGCACGTAGTCCATTACATTAAGATATCTTATTCATGATAGTTACCGCAGTAGACATTTTGGCTCGTTATATTAGTTAAATTGAGCCATAAAATACTAATTTATGCCTGATAGCTCGTGATTGATTATTAAGTAATACAAGATAGATGTTAACTATGGTTTTGAGCTCACATGTAAATTAGGCTTTATATTGGCATTTTACTATATTTTAGTGACGTTGTGTTTTTAAGTGCGATTATACATCAGCGGACCTTTTATGATCGCATTTATGGTTCAATATATCTAAACTAAACACTATAGCTTCCGTGACTCTCACAGCCACATTTATCAATTTGTCTGTTCTGCGATAAACGTACACTCCTTTCCAGACAACCGGCTTCATTTCCCCACCAAGATCTGCCATCCTCTAGGGTGCTTGTGACCGACTGACTCGACGAAGTCACCTCTCTTATTTATTTCTTTATCGCAAGAAATCTGCACGAAAGATTGAAATCGACTCGGTCACAATGTAAAGGTTTGTGGCCACACCAGACTTTCAAAAATAGTTGCACCATTTGCATGCTTAATATCAAGCCGTCCGGAAAGGGATAGGATAAAAATACGATATAAATACAAGGCAGTTGCCGAATTCGACCACCGACAACAGCCTAAGAGAATCTTATTAAGTTGCTCATTCTTTCGTTTCTCAAGCCACGGAATAGAAGAAAGTATGAAAGTAGGATGATACAGGCTTAATAGTAGGTACGAAAACCGCTTTTGCCACACTTACACTAAGCATCATTATTCCTTTCCGGTTTTTAGGAAGGTGGCGCTAAATTCGACATACCTAATTCAATTTACTTTTGTCGAAAATCTCGTCACTTTGTTGAATACTTTTAGGAGGTGCTCTGTTCAAAGCAACCCATGAGAGAACATGGACGTAGTGACGTCCAAACCGTCGGGTGAATTATGTTTAATACGTGATTAACTCTCACTTTGTTATAATTATGTGTAAAAATCGTATAAGTGCAAATCTTACAAGACTCACGAAATTGCAAGTGTGATAGATTTTAAGTTATTCAGGTCAAAATGGTTCGTGTAATATTACCCATGGCCGGTGTGCCTTTTTGCTTCCCGAACTTGGACACACTGATCAGTAAATCACTTTTTGTCAAGCCACAATTTAATGTCGCGCCAAACCCCGACTTCGCAAACTTACATTGCCGTCAAAGTGAATCGATTGAACCTGTCTCTTTAAATAATAGCTCTAAAAAAGCACTTTGATCGCTAGCTAATCAACGCAAATCGCCGGGACATTAATTCAGTTTGAACTTGGTTATTTCGAGTCGTACTCATTTGTCAATGGACGCTACTTTTATAGGACTTATGGCTTTTTAATCTTACACATCACATATTTGGTTTATCTAAAGTAATAAATTTATTAAAAAAACATTCGAATTAAGTGGTAAAACAATTGAAAAACCTAAAACCTACACTAACCTAACTCTAGACATTCTACTCTAAAGTTCAATTTTAAGTTACTTGTAGCTTCTTACAATTAAATATTTTTAATCCCTATGTGTTTAGTATTAAAAAAAATGGGCAAGTGCGAGCCCGACTCGCGCATGAAGGGTTCCGTACCTATATACATATATATAATCTACAACAAGTTTGTTGTATGGGAGCCCCCCTTAAATATTTATTTTATTTTATTTTTAGTATTTCTTGTTATAGCGGCAATAGAAATACATCATCTGTGAAAATTTAAACTGTCTAGCTATCACCGTTGTTGTGATACAGCCTGGTGACAGACGGACGGACGGACGGACGGACGGACGGACAGCGAAGTCTCAGTAATAGGGTCCCGTTTTTACCCTTTGGGTACGGAACCCTAAAAACAACCATGTTTCTAATATTTCCAAATGGATTTATAAGAACTCTTAACTCATGTTTTTCCATACTACTCAATCGAGTCTAAGAGAATTTCGAGAAAACCAATGCAGATTTGTCTTCTTTTGATTGTGCATATTGTATCTTTGTTTTAATGACCGTAGCAATCCTAAATGCACCGCACAAAAGCGTATTCTTATCGATCATAAACATTATACAGCCTTTAAACGAACTTAACTGAAAACATCTGCTGCTTATATACAACTTGCTACACAAAATGGCTCATACTTATTACATAATGCCTCAGTGAATTAAATAAATATTACCTATAAAAAAACTGAACAAAGCACCGTGCACGTTCTCGAAACGCCGGTGTTGCAATGTAGTTTTATTTAATTTCGCTCTAGGCAGCACTATAGTCTGGCTAATGAAATATTACTCAAAGTTTTGGCGGGAAATGTAAAAAATCTGCGACAGGTCACACTTTGTGTAGTAGGAATTATCGTTTTGGTACTAAAAAATATTTATGATTTTCTATGTATATATACCTAACACGTAAGGTACCTAAGGAAATAAGTTAAATATATATGTTGAAGTGCACTCATAGTCAGCTCACATAATTTCTACCACTATGCAATACAGTCGACGACAAACACATGTTATGTTTACACTTTCTAACCATATACAAGGCGTAAAATTAAATGTAGTGTAAATAAGACCTAGCTCGATAATACCATAATCCATAATATTAATCCGTCACCAAAAAAATTACATAAGTACTATCCCCAACTCAATCGAAATGATAGAACTAGTACATAAAGTATCAAAATTATTTATAGAGGACCCACCTACTAAATTGTTATAATCATAGACAATTAATTGGTGATACCACAAGGAAATATCTGTCAACATTGTTTGGGTAGGCAGACTCTAGGAACAGCTACATAGAACAGCTACGTAGCTAGTAGAACATTTTCATCACCTTACCCCGTGGTTTTCGGTGCACATATGATTTGACGCCTATAGTCGGCCTGGTGTCAAACCATTCGTGCACTAAAAACACTCACGCGACAATGATACAGCACTCAAAGCTAACTCAATATGTATAATAAAAAAATATATAATAATATATGCCACAAAAATCTTCTCACTCATATATAAACACTAAAATTACACGCAATTTCACGTAGGTAATTATTTATATCTGGTAACACAAGTGTAGTTAAGCTACCGTCGAAATCGAGGAATAAGAATATCTCAAGTAGTTAAACATGGGTAACCGCTGAATATTAACTTTAATGTTCCTAGATTAATGCAGCTGGGAGTTTTTATTACACTTAACGCGTTTGTTTAAAATTCGGTTATTTTTGGTTTCATTTGGGAACATTACTTGTAGTTGTAAAATTTAAGTTTTCTAAAGACGTCTTAAAATATGTTACTAAAACTCAGTTTTAATAGTCACAGTTTTATTTACACCTTTATTGGCTTTGTTTTTAACCCCCGCTAAAAAGTTTAACATGTGTTTCTGTGTCTGTCTGTGGCATCGTAGCTCGCAAACGGATGTTCCGATTTGAATGTGTTTTTTTTTATCGAAAGCCTTTTTTGTCGAGATGATTCTTAGCTATATTTGACTGGGTCGGAGGCTTTAAATTTAACCAGTCTTTACTACTATTTAATTTGTGTTTACAAAATAGCACAGAGTGATCATCAGGATCACCTTATTATTATTAGGTCGTCAATAAATTCTAAATCCCACTCCCATTACAAAAGCGAAAGGTTGTGCGTGTGTTTGGGTGTGTGTTAGTTTGGATGTTTGTGACTTCTTCCCACTGGCTGGACGGATTTACACGGGATTTAAAACAGAAATAGAGTATACCCTAACTTAACACATAGGCTTGCCTAAAAAAGCACGGTTCCGATAGGATAGTGTACCCCGAATAACGTGAGCGAATAATAATAAATAAGTCCTAAATAGAATTAGGAATCGATGTTTGCCAACAAATGGGTACTAAATCCACTAACTATTATTTATCATTCGAAATTCGAGTGTAACACAAATTTCCGATAGCGACACAGCAAATACCTATCTCATAACGAGACCCATTGCAATGTCGCTCGTAAATGTCAAATAACGAAATAATTATCCGTTATTGGGGTAATTTGAATGTACATAAGTAATTGAACTTTATTGTGCCCAGATGTGGGCCAGTGAATTAATTACGTAAATGTTTAATATGCATGCCTTGCTTATTACCGCGTTCACGGAAATAGCTTTAATTTAACCGAGGTCTGATTCGCCCCGAAAGTTGCTCGTTAATAATAAATAGCGGCCCACGATGAAATTGGAAGAAAGGCGCATAGACATGGCACAAACATACATACGTAAAGATAAACACTAAGTATATTACATCCTACATGAATAAATTTATGAAACATGTAATGCCTAATTTTTTTTAAATGTGAGTGTACAGTCGCCGGCGAATCGGGAAACCCTATTTTTGAGAGTTTGAAGGACCTTAATGCGAGAATCGGAAAACGAAATTTGGAGCCCTAATTGCCAGTGAAAGCAAATCGAATTCACCCAATTGCATTTTGGCCTTTTTCGAGGCGGTACCGACAGCTTTGCTTCTGGATCTGATGCTGCACAGGATCTTAAGGATGATATTCAAAGATTGGGCGCGCTTCCACACAATTACCACAATATTTATAATTTTTGTTTCATGACACAGGGCTTACGCGTTTAGTAACGAGCAGCCATACATACCTAATAATCAACCTCAGCTGGCAATATATTAAAAACTATACAGAACGCGAATCTACCCTACCAAAACTGTCACTATTAGGTATAAAGGTGCAAGAAAATTATCGATAAATCTTACAAAACTAAATATCATGGTGTACTGATGAAACAGCGGGTACACACCACAATTTTAATATTAACCATTGATACAAAGATCAAAGCTCAAAGAAAAAATATGTAAAGCCTTTCAAATAAACAATGCAAAGATCGGCACACAAAGCATAAGGAAAAATTCGAAACGTCGGCGTTAGGGTGGTGGAAAGGTTAACAAGCTGGACCGGTGATCCAGAGGTACCGGGTTCGATTCCCGGTCTCTTACGCATTTCAATTTTAAACATCTACTTAAACAGTGAATTGTAAAACATTAAATTGTGAATTGTGGCCCTAATTCCATATAAAGCTTTTTGATATCTCGGAGAGAGCTCTATAGTAGCGAGATATCGCTTATCGCCAACTCGGTTGCGTTAAGCCTACGCCTCATTTATATGCGACGCCATAGATATCACGCGCAAACTTAACAAGACCGGGTGGTAACGAGAAATACAAATACAAATACAAATACAAATACTCTTTATTGCACACCTCCAACATCAAGGAATATACAACACAACATGAAATACATTAAAATAACAGGCAGAGGTAAACAACAGGCGGTCTTATCGCTAAATAGCGATCTCTTCCAGACAACCTTTAGGTAGCGGAGTGGTTGAAAAAAATGTTTGAAATTAGTAGGTGGTGCATAATAATAATAGGACTAAATGAACGACTTCCATAAAAGACAAAAGTAATAAACATACATAAATAAAAATATACAGATATACTTACATAAATACTAAGACATAATAAATAAATATATTGTAAAGTAATAAATAAAACAAAAACAGTATGAGCCACAAAGTTAAAGGAGCGATTATTATTGCAGTGTACTAAGGGAGAGACAAATAGTGTTTTTTGACGAGGGTTTTAAATGTTGCAAGAGATTGGGCACGCCTTATATCCAGAGGAAGCGAATTCCACAGTAAAGTAGCCCGGAATGTGAAAGAACCATTACAAAATTTAGAAGATGAAGGGGGAACAGTAAGAACTAAGTTTTGTGCAGAGCGAACAGAACGCAAATAACTGAAGCGCTCCTTGAGGTAGCGGTAGAGAAATGTCACTTTATGCGGTTCTAATCGCAAATATCGCGTTTTGATGATAGTTAAAGGCGATATATTTACCTGAGACATCGTTTTCTTGCCGATTTCTCAAAGTATACTTGCTGGTTTTCCTGCCTATCTCTTCATTAGGTACTGATTCGATCATGTAAGAAAACTCCAAGTAGGTCTCTTAATTTCTCAGATTTATCCGGAACACCCAAAAATTCTGAAGTTTCATTTATCCGAAGCCATCATACTTCCGAATTTTCATAACACCGCAAGCGCTATCACGCCAAACTATGATGTTTGCTGTGGAGGTTAGGGTTATATGTTATCCCAAAAACCAGCCAAGAGCATATCGGGCCACGCCCAGTGTAGGGTTCCGTAGTTGCCCATCCTTTAAAATAGACGAAAATTCAATTAAAAAGGTCGTAAACGCCAAAATACCAGTGATTACTTATCACCTTCTGGAAGTTATCGATTATACGCGCCAGATTGAGCGAAATGTTTTAATACAGTATGGCACTTAACTAATATGTGTAACGTTCGAAGTATAAGGACACCGCGCGGCACTTATGTCATTTTAAAGAAAATTATGATTTTTTGCGATAATTCAAAAACGGCTCACCCGATTTTATTCAATATAGTTTTCATTTTAAGTACTTATAAGGCATCATTTTCATGAATTTTTCCATAATTTTTTAACCCGTGGTTGAAAAGTTAGAGGGGGGGACGCTATTTTTTTTTATTTTCGGAGCGAATATTTACAAAACTGCTGATTTCATCAAAAAATATTGTTTGGAGACCCCTATTATTTTTAAAAGACCTATTCAACGACACCCCACACAATAGTGTTGAAACGAAAAAAAAAATCACCCTAACTAGGTGTTCGAGAGGTACCCGAAAAAAAGTTTTTTTTTTAGTTTTTTTTTACCGTTTTGTCGGCGTGATACATTCACATACTCATACTTAATTTCAGCTTTCTAGTACTAATAATCACGGAGCTAAGCCGCGGACGAACATACAGACGGGCATACGGACATGGCGAAACTATAAGGGTTCCTAGTTGACTACGGAACCATAAAAAAGTCAAAATATTTCACCACAACATGGTTTTCGGAATTATGGAAATTCGGAATAGTGATGCATTCGGACAAATAAAATGTCGTAGTTTTGTAGTGTACCCTGGGGCCTAATTCGAGTGTCGATCGCCAAACGTCAGATCACCGTTAGATAACAGTCATCTCTCCGTGATCTCGCCTTTGAACTGTCATTAAAACGCGATGAGCTTAAAAGTGACATATCTCATCTCAATTATGGAAATACGAAGGCGATAATGATTGTCAAAAATGTTATTCATGTATATAAATTTCTGTTTTGAACGAAACGTAACGGACTAATTTCACGTACTACGCGGTCAATTTAAAGTATGCACCTGTTATTTATGCCGTCATATACAAAGGAAACGAAAATTTGCGCGTCCGAATTGACGAAGTTGCGATGTTCTAGGGATATCGCCACTTGTCAAGTAGGCACACGTCAAAAGTGACGGATGGCGATGAAAATGAGAGATCTCCATTATATCTCTAAAATTGGTCGAATACCCCCCCTGATTTATCGTCTTACAAGCGAGAATGTCTTAGATGTCTAGCTTTATGGTATTTTTATTCAGTGTAAGATATTTTCCTCGTCTCGCAAAATCCTAGAAGAATTTTATCAAGATTGAGAGCTCATTGTTTTATCATGGGATTATTCTTTAAGAGAAACTTAGCAAAAAACCCCGTCAGGGTGCAAAGTGCATGCAAGTCGAGTCCTTTGTCTCGCTCCTTTTATTTGGTGTAACTCGCTGTCAGGCGATGTCAAACTTTTCACTTAAGCTACGTTCCTCGCATCTGTGAGTTCACATCTAAAGGTGGTGATACACTTAGGATGAAGCCAGCCGAGCGTAATTTGAGTCGCGTAGTTTCGGTCGCACCATACATCATGTCACGTGATCACGTCACACTAAGTATGGCGCGACCGAAATTACGCGACTCAAATTAGCAAATTACGTTCGTCTGGCTTCTCCCTTGGAGCCAATGGTTTCAAGCCGTCTGTTATTGTCAGTTACGATAAGTCCTTATATATATATATTGTTCTGTCACTTCCGAATGTCGCTTGTGACTAAGCAAAGATTGCGTTATTTTTAGAGATATCGTAGAATTATTTGACAAGCGTCGATCAAATAATTAGTGACGAAGTTACCGCGCCGCTGAACGGGTAGCAGTCCCTGATGAAGAGTTCCATTGCGTTCGTAAAATGTCGGGCCGTTCCTGACAATTTCACGTGAGTGTAAACTGTTTAATACAATCATTAAGGTAAGTTACCTTTATAACATAAAATCAGCCTTTGTAGCCCAGAAAAGGGCTATCAGAACCATAGCCAGAATATCTCAGACCACATCGTGTAAACCATATTTTAGTGAGTTTGAAATCTTAACAGTACCTAGCTTATATATTCTCGTAATACTTGGTAATTTAATGAAGGGTCTAAATGTCATCGAAACGTTGGAAGAACGACAAAAGCGCTTGGCAACACGAAGGAAGGACTTACCACAAACAATGATAAGTAAACTTAAGGTGGTCCAGCATTCTTCGAGTTACCAGGCAATTGTACTCTTTAATAAGTTACCACCTGAATTGAAATCCGTCACAACTACAAACAAATTTAAAAAGGGCCTAAAAGCATTTTTGATAAGGAAGTGTTTTTACTCGGTAGAGGAGTTCCGAAAGCACAGCGCCAATTAAGTAATTTATTTCCTGGCAAATGTAGGTAGTTTACTTTTTATTATAATTATTTAAATGTTAGATTCCCTTTTTTTGTGAAAGTTGACAAAATTATGAATAGTTTTTTTTTTTTTGTAACAGTGTTAGGTACCTATATAATAATATCAAAGTAACTTAGTATGTTATATTAAGCTTGACATTGGTGCTACGAATTTTAATTGTATAGATTGTTATTATTTATTTATGAATTTGTAATAGTATAGTATATCGAGAAAAGGTAGGTAGTGCCCCGCCTCTTTTTTTTTCGTCTTGGCGGGGGCACTACCGTGCCCCCAGATTATAAGGATTTCTAACACAATGTATATTGTTAAAGAATAAATGACTAATGACTAAAGGTTAAGTTCGTTAGATCTATGTCGAATAACGGCAAACCGCCGAGAAACAGGAGCGCCGTGACAGCAGGTCTTCATCGATTTGGTGAAAAATTGCTTTGAACGATCAGCAGGGGCAATGGTGCCAATGGTGGTCACCATAGCTAGGGTGGCGGCCACCATTGCGAATAGCATAACCGTGACACGCGACTCGTTGGCCGTTTATCACTTTCCTTTCAATATCGTGCGAGCAAGACAGGGGGTGCTCAGACACGCGAAAAGCGAAATCGCGCGGCAAAATATGCTTAGCCCCGCAGTGTGCTGGTAAATTGAACCTTGGAAATTCCACGGTCTCAGGCTAATGCCCAGTGTGTTACCACCTTTAATCGCCAGCCAGACACTGACTCCCACTCATAGTGACACAAAGACATAACTCCAAAAACACGCCCTGGAATTTCAAGAACAAAAGAGTTAGACGTAGGGTTGGAAATAGAAAAATAGCGGTACTTTATGGGAATCCGCCACTATCGTGAAGCTTACTTTGTCTCGGTTTTGTTTTCGCAGACGGCGTTCCTATCGATACGTTTTATTTTGACTACTGTTATACTAAATTACTGTTCTAGGCAAATATTAAAAAAAGGTTAATTTTTAGAAAAAATTATGTGATCTACTGCAATAAATAAATAAATAAATATTAAGGGACAATCTTACAAAAATCGACCTAGTCCGAAACTAAGCAAAGCTTGTACAATGTAGGCAGGATTTGAACCTGACAGGTCATCAGTTCACCTTCTTTCGCTTTTGATGTCACTTTTTATTAAATGACCTTAAAGTTGACTGGATACAGTTCAAGTCATGTTGCAATAAAGAAGGTAAGGTTTGAAGGTGGTCCGATCGCTTTTTTCTAAGGCTAACTAAAAAGTTCCCTTGTGCGACAAAGATTAACGATACAATAATGAACCTCAAAACAGTACCTTAAGGTACATTATACGATAGCTAATTAGTCGTCGTACAATGGAAAAATTGATACAAATTTTAATTTAATGAGTTAAGGCAGCAAACTTTTTGGTCTTCACCCATATGCTGTATATTGTATGTAAATACTGGCGAACTGACAAATGTCGTTAGTAACTTGGAATCCCCCGGTATGACGAGTCATAGGCACGAAGCTGCGACGGAACGTGCCGTAATGATCGAGACTAGGACGTCTCGTAAAATATGCATGACACTCTACAGTGAGCTTGCACGGAGTCGTCGGGAAGTACGGGGTTGTGAAGACGGGAGGAACTTCTGAACAGACACCTAATTTCTGATACAAGCTAGTGTGGGTCAAGTTTAATAGCGACAAAGTTATGTTGATGTTACACTATAGAACGACGATAATGACCACGTTGAGTGACATTGACAAATTGAGATATGCATTAATCAATAATCACCTACTGGCGCCTGCCACTCCTAGTTTGGGGATATGAAATACTTGGAATGTGAATAGAACACATCCCTGAATGATAAACCGTATATTTTATGTAGGTATGTGAGTTCTCAGGCAAATGACACAGTGACCAGACATCTAATTCTAGACCCAGTTGAATATACCCAAGTCCCAGGCCTGAAGTTGTGAAGGAACGTGTCGTAATGATCGAGGTGCCTCGTAAGATATGCATGACAGTCTACAGTGCGTTTGTACGGTTTTCAGGGTTGCGGGAGTGGGGGGTTGCGTGGAAGGCAGGAACTTCTGAACAGATACCTAATTTCTGAGACAAGATTGCAAGTGATACCACGCGTGGGTCAAGTTTATTAGTGTTGAAGTTATTCTACAGTATCATCTTTGTAACTGACTTCAAATTTAACGGACACATGTAACACCTTGCAGGTTTAGATACCTATTTGTACAGTGCCCCCGCTAAGTCAGATTATACACTTACAAAATGTACAGTGTCTTCAATAATATCTATATACATAAAATAAAGTCGTGTTAGTTACACTATTTATAACTCAATAGAACGGCTGAACTGATTTGGCTGAAAATTCGTGGGGAGGTAGCTTAGAACCAGGAGAAGGACATATGATACTTTTTTTTCTCTACATTTATCGACTTTCAGGCGATACAAAGTTCGCCGGGTCAGCTAGTATAATATAATTCAACGAATTGATGTCCATTGATTGCAATCTTTAGAAAGGACAAGCAAAAACTGAAAGACATAGCGTGGTAATTCAGGATTCCAATTGATTGTTGACAATTTAGTGCCTTCCGTTCCGTCATTATACACGTACGAAAACTTTATACTCAATCAATATTGCCCATGAAAAAATTGAGACGTATGCTGCCGTGCTAAGGTAAAAGGCGACCTTTTTGTATGGAGCTCCATACTCCTTAGCACGGCAGTATGTCTATTGATAAAAAGACGGACACGCAAAAAATCCTGTAAAGATCCGATCTACCACACGAACCACCTAAAGAAGTTGTCACTGACTCAAAACTAACCGCAACTGTGCTTTTTTTTGAAATTTCCTGTCTCGCACCAAGTAGAATGAATTGTAGCTTGCGGTATTTCCGGACCGATACAACCTTCAATTCAAACCTTCAAGGAAAGAGCGTACTCCCACCTGAAAGGCCGGCAACGCACTTGTGACTTTTCTGGTGTTGCAGGTGTCTTTGTCGCCTTCCAATGGCGCGCCGGTTTCGTTGAGCTTCCATACTCATGACCGTCTCCGACACGGCCATCCTGCGATGACACACGACGTATGGGCGACGGTAATCACGCACCATCAGGCGTTCCGTTTGCTCGTTTGCTCCCTATGACATAAAAAAAAACTCATCAAAACCCTTTGGCCTAAAAGCAATTTGGCCATAGACAATCAAGCTACATGCGAGCGAATCGGGGGCGCAGCTATAGTTCCAAATAGACACCATACATCCCACATTTATGGGGAAATTAGAGCAACAGAACTCCAAGCCGTCATCAATGTGTTGGCTCGCAGTAATTAATCCGGGAGCGAACCGGCGGACTTCGTGCATAAATATTCATTCTACTCTCGTTTGCAGAAAACGTCGTAAGCGTCTTGATTTCCTTAGTGACTTAAGCCCTTGTGGAATGCATGCCGGTAGCATACGCTCTTTTGGAAAGAACGTCGTAAGGGCCTTGGTTTAGTTAGTAACATGAGTCTTTGTGGATTGTATAAATTACATTCCGCTAGCTTGGGCTGGCGAGCGATGGCGGTCGATTGGGTTATTGGTATGTTCGTTTATGAAACAAAAGAACGCTGTGCTGCAGCTAATGGTATGACGTCTCATCCCCATTTGTAACTGCTTGCTGTGACTAGACATGGGTAATCTCAACTCCGACTAGTGATTTGATTCTCTGAATCCGACTCCTAGATCGGAATCGATTCCGCTTAATGATTCCGACTCCTCTTATTGAGTCCGGCTCGTATCGCTACATTCGCTACCAGAGGTCAGATCGGCCGGCGGACTCGGACTCGATCGGCTCGGCTCGGGCGTAATTTACTAGTTTAGATGGTCGGAGTTACAACTCCACGGAATCAGTAAGAATCGCGTGGATTCAGTAAGGGAATCGAGTCCAGTCCGCTGACGGAATCGGATCATTTGACTCTTTGAAAGCGGAGTTACCGAGTTACCCATGTGTAGCTGTGACCCAAAAAGGGTCTTGGTCAAGCTGAGTACGCCACTTGTCTTGTTCCTACGCAGTTTCTAGCCGGTTTTCGTTTTGAAGCTTGCGTAGATCCGCTTCTATAACGTTTCCCAACGATACCAGGGTCGGCCAACCAGTGGACGATCTCCTGATCGCTCATATTGAAGTATCACAATACTCTGTAAAAATAAGTCTACCGACAGGCCCGACAAATGTTAACCCGTGCATGGTTGTCTTCCGGATTATACATGAATAGACCCAAACAGGATGGACTGATGCCTGATCTGGTGAAATTCGATAAAACTTACAGACGGCAGAGTCATCCAATTTACATTGTGTATAAGGAAAATTTCAACTCAATCGCAAACTGGGAAGTGAGTCACGTAGCCGCCAAAGCCAAGTTGGTGGTAGGTCTCAACGACTACTGAATTAAACGCTTCTATATGATAGGACTATATAAATAATTATTTTATAGTTGACTAGTTACACAGAGTAGTGCCGTGGTCGCAAACAAAGTGGTGGTTAGACTAAGATGTCTGAAGAGCGAGTGATTCGCATAATTGTCTTAATACTGTAGTGTTTGTCTATCCCCAGATATACTAGCTATAGTGCTACGCTGTCTTGAGCACACGGATGTGGGTAGTTCAGTCACGCGAGAGCCGCGGGCGCGAGTGAACGTCTGCCTGACATTGGTGTGGTATCGAGCCAGTGAATACTGTTATTGTGCCTAAAGGAGTACTACAAGTGGCGACGAGGGTAAAGGTTAGCTAAAAGGAATTACTTTAAACCTCATCAGTGCACATAAAGTACGTAATTACACAATGTACGTTTTTTTTCTCTTCTCGCTTAAAAGAGAGGGAGGCAGGGCCCTATTCAATAAACATTACAATCCGACAAATTTGTAAAAAACAAGTGACATAATTGTAGAATTGTAATAAAACTTTACAATTGTAAAAAACGCCTGTCGCTTTCGATGACAATTGTAATTTACAAATATGTCATGGTATGTTACAATTTACAATTAAGTGTAATATTATGTTTTTAATGTCTAACAATGACGGTAGAATAAAATCCAAATTGCCAACTTGTTCGACAAATTGCATTTCAGAGTAATTTCACATTAATCGCAATAATGGATATTAATAATAAGTTAACCATTTTGACGCTAATACACGACAATAAAGAAATATTGTTCGGTAAAATTAGTGACGTACTGACTCACAAAAAGAATAGGGCCCAGGTTGTTATATAACCTAGTAACCAAATAAATATCTTACAATATAAGTAAATCACGGCAAAAGTAGTAATTGCTACAAAGTAATTACGAAATCTTTAATATTTATTTGTTTTGTGGAAACTGGCATAAAACGATATACCATAGAATTGAACGCCCGTGGTTTTGTCAAAATAATAATTCGAGTAAGTATCTAAGTATTTTACCAATTGCAAGTAAACAACAGGCTTTATAAACATAGATCACCAGACTACCGTCTGTGCTGTTTACTATTAGTGTCGTTCGTTGCTTAGAGAACCAACTTACGATTGTTATGACTACTCTGATACCCATAGAAGTAGGTATTGTGGGTAAAAATACTCGTACATTTAGTTAAACTGTAATACAAAAAAAAAACTAAGTGTATGCGCATTTATTAAATTAAAATAGTGTAGAAATTTAATAAAACAGTTGCCTGATAAAGAAAAAAAAGAATGTGCGTGTTGCAGTATAACTACCTACTATAGAATTATTATACGCACTTACTAGATGTGTCGATTTATAGCTATAACTTAGATGGGAGTTCAACTGATAATTGACATGATAGTAGTATGTATATTTATATTACGACGCGTTGTCATTGTGCATAGTTCAGAACAGATACGAACTACACGTATATAGGCATACACCTATCATAAAGGCTATTTTATCGTCTACGATGACAATTCTGTAACTAAACAGTTACATATTTACGTACTTACATACATATTGTCATACGATTATATTTTGAATTACGAGTGCGAATATCGGGGAAGTGTAGGTGGGTCATTGTCAGATTTAGGTTCGATAAACCATGCGTGATTTGTGACGGCTGTATGGGCCTACATGAAAATGTAAACCATGCGTGATTGTGTGACGGCTGTATGGGCCTACGTGAAAATGTAAACCATGCGTGATTGTGTGACGGCTGTATGGGCCTACATGAAAATGTAAACCATGCGTGATTGTGTGACGGCAGTATGGGCCTACATGAAAATGTAAACCATGCGTGATTGTGTGACGGCTGTATGGGCCTACATGAAAATGTAAACCATGCATGATTGTGTGACGGCTGTATATGGGCCTACATGAAAATGTAAACCATGCGTGATTGTGTGACGGCTGTATGGGCCTACATGAAAATGTAAACTATGCGTGAGTGAGACGGCTGTATGGGCCTACATGAGAATGTAAACCATGCGTGAATGTGTTACGGGTACATAAGTATAATATGTCAAAAAGTGGTGTGAACGATCGGATTGGGGGGTTAGTTATCGGAGGTTACTAAATATATAACCAACGATTGTTGGTTCCAGGTCGCCCCAAATCTGCTCCACATCATGGCAAATCAATTGCCCACGCCAGAGAAGCTCAATCTCGAGGGAGATAATGCGACTGTTGCTGATCGCTGGGAAAAGTGGAAGCGTGAACTAAATATATATTTGGAAGCGCAAACTATTACCAACAATTTGCGGAAAAGGGCAACGCTCTTACTGCTTGGCGGGCAGGCTCTGCAGGAGATACTCTATAATACTCCTGGAGCAATCGTGGAACCGGCTGAAGGAATCGATATATTCAAAACAGCTGTTGAGAAGTTGGACAATTATTTCCAACCCAAACAAAATAGGATCTACGAGAGATATATCTTCCGTCAAATTAAGCAAGAAGAGGGAGAACGGTTTGAAAAATTCGTTCTAAAATTAAGAAACCAGGCAGTCAAGTGCAAATTTGCAATACCTGATGAAAATTTAATTGACCAGATCGTAGAAAAATGTGCAATGCCTGAACTCCGGAAAAAAATATTGACCATAGGCGATGAAATAACCTTGGATAAGATTATCACAGAGGCAAACACACTAGAAGTAGTTGGCCAACAGTTAAGTGGTTATGAGAACAATAAATTAACTAGCGAAGTCAATAAAATCACTCAACATTCGACAAAAGAGGTTAAACGAGAAAATAAAAATAGCAATAAAAATGATGGTAACAAATGTGGGAAATGTGGATACACGTCACATACGGAGAATAAGCAAGAGTGCCCGGCAAAATGGAAGAAGTGCCATTCATGTGGAAATGTAGGGCATTTTAGTGCGTTATGCAGAAGTAAAGCGCAGAAACGGAAATCAGTTCAAAGGCAAAATGATTTCAAACAAAATAAACGGCCCCGAAATGGTAAAGAAGTAAATTCAATTAAATCGGAAAATGATTCAGATGTAAAAAAGGAAGTACACTATGTATTTAGTATCGATGATGACGCGAATGTTGAATGTGAACTGGGAGGAATAAAATTGAAGATGCTTATAGATTCGGGATGCAAGTTAAATTTAATCTCTGAAAAATCTTGGGAATATTTGAAGAAGCAGGAGGTTAAATGCTTGAGCGAGACTAAAGGAACAAAGAAGATGTTATACGCATATGGAAGTAAAATTCCCTTGGAAGTGAAAGGCTCATTTGAAACCACGATTAAAGTAAACGAAAAATCAGAACGTGCTATCGTATATGTAATAATAGGAGGCACAAGAGACTTGTTAGGCAAGGAAACAGCGGTAAAACTTGGCGTTCTAAAACTAGGGATTGGGGTAAACGAAATCGCTCAGACCGATAAAGCCTTTCCAAAGTTTAAGGACGTATTAGTGGAAATTCCGGTGGACGATACGTGTAAGCCCTTGTCCCAGCCGTATCGAAGGATTCCGATCCCTATTGAGGAAAAGGTTCAGCAAAAAATTAATGAACTACTTGAGAGCGACATTATAGAAAAAGTACATGGACCCTCACAGTGGGTTTCACCGATAGTCCCGATATTGAAAGACGACAATGATTTACGCTTATGCGTTGATATGAGACGCGCCAATGCCGCGATCATGAGAGAAAACCATCCGTTGCCTTGCATGGATAAATTGTTGCCTAAAATTAGAAAGGCCGCTTATTTCTCTAAATTAGATATCAAAAATGCATTCCACCAGGTAGAAATACATCCTAATTCACGGCACGTAACAACATTTATCACGTCACAGGGATTGTACAGATACAAGCGATTGATGTTCGGGATCACTTGTGCCCCTGAATTATTTCAGAAAATTCTGGAAAATATGCTCGCCGGTTTGGAGGGTGTCATTAATTTCATAGATGATATCTTGGTCTATGGCGAGAATGAGGAACAACACGATGACAGGCTGGCAAAACTAAAGGAAGTCTTAAAAAACAATAATGTCATGCTCAATGAAACAAAATGTGTGTACAAAGCCCAGACAATCAGCTTCTTGGGACATGAGTTGACGCCAAATGGCGTGAAGCCACTAAAAAAATATATTACTAGTATTGCTGAATTCAGAGCACCAACAACAATAGAAGAGCTCCAAAGTTTTTTGGGACTAGTGAATTACATCAACAAATGGATCCCAAACTTAGCAACTAAAACAGAAAGTTTAAAAACATTATTAAGAAAAAACATTGGAAAAAAAGCTAGCATTAAAGAATTTTGGACGGATAAACAAGACCAAGCCTTCAAGGAATTAAAGAAAGCTCTTGCCACGGTTGAAACATTAGGGTATTATGATGTAGACGATAAAACACAGGTGATTGCGGACGCTAGTCCCGTGGGTCTTGGGGCTGTATTAGTACAGAGTGATGACAGAGGCTCAAGGATTATAGCGTACGGTAACCGGACATTAACGGAGCTGGAACGAAAGTACAGCCAAACAGAAAAAGAGGCACTGGCGTTAGTCTGGGCGGTGGAACATTTTAACATATTCCTATTTGGAAAGCAGTTTGACCTTGTCACAGACCATAAGCCCTTAGAGTTTCTATTTGCACCGAAATCGAAACCTTGTGCTCGGGTTGAAAGATGGGTGCTACGGTTACAGACATATCGCTACAACGTTGTACATCGGCCAGGAAAAACAAACATCGCAGACCCTTTGTCTCGACTATGCGACTACCGAATTGCACCATCTGGTCACTTTGATGACTATGTGAATCAGATCGTTGAGCAGGCTCGACCATGTGCAGTCCCAATGACAGATATTGTAACTTGCTCGGAAAAAGATGAGGAAATAAGAAAAGTGAATAAAGGCATCTATAACAACGACTGGGATGACAGTGTCAAAGGATACAAAGTCTTTCAGAACGAACTTTGCTTCTATGATGACGTTTTGCTAAAAGGAAATAAGATAGTCATACCTCGTGAATTAAGGAAAACAGTTTTGAACGCAGCGCACGAGGGACACCCAGGCATAGTCGCTATGAAGGGTCGATTAAGATCAAAGGTTTGGTGGCCCAGAATCGACAAAGATGCTGAAGGGATTGTCAAAGCATGTAAAGCATGTACTCTAGTCGGCTTACCAAGCGCTCCAGCCCCCATGAAACGTCGTGAACTCCCTGAAGAAGCATGGGTAGACGTTGCATTGGATTTGTTAGGCCCGCTACCCAATAACGAATACTTGTTAGTAATCGTTGATTACTATAGCCGATATAAAGAAATAAAATTCACGAAGAGCATTACTAGCTCACATATAATTACGATTCTGAAAGAAATTTTCAGCCGAACAGGGTTTCCTACATCGATTACGGCAGATAATGGCCGCCAATTTGTCAGTGCCGAATTCAAAGAATACTGTCGACAGTGCAACATAAGACTGTTTAACTCGATCCCCTACTGGCCCCAGCAAAATGGCGAAGTAGAGAGACAGAACCGAGACATATTAAAAAGGCTAAAAATTAGTCAGATTGAGAAGACTGATCCAAAAGAAAGTGTCTGGGAATATCTAATGATGTATAACTCAACTCCACATTCGGTGACTGGTAAAACCCCAGCCGAGCTGTTTTATCGCCGACAAAATCGGGATAAAATTCCCTCTTTCATTGATGTTACCAACAGAACAGAGGATTCGGAAATTAGGGACAAGGATAAGATTCAAAAAGGAAAGGGCAAAGAGTATGGAGACAAGAAAAGAAGAGCACAGGATAGTACACTTGTAGAAGGAGAGAAGGTATATATTAAGGAAATGGAACATAAGAACAAATTAACTCCCAACTTTAAACCAACACCTCACATTGTAGAACGAGCTGAAGGCGGAGATGTGACTGTAAGAAACGAAGAAACTGGTCAAACATTGCGACGTAATGTGCTTCATTTGAAGAAAGTCGAAGGGCAGTGGGAAGTCCAAAGAAAAGAAGATGATCTAGATGAAAGTGACAATTAACAGATTGAATAAGTAAATGTATGATTCCTTCACCAAATTGATTAAATAAAAATAGAAAAATAAAAATTAAAATAAGGAAGGGATGTAGTGTTTGTCTATCCCCAGATATACTAGCTATAGTGCTACGCTGTCTTGAGCACACGGATGTGGGTAGTTCAGTCACGCGAGAGCCGCGGGCGCGAGTGAACGTCTGCCTGACATTGGTGTGGTATCGAGCCAGTGAATACTGTTATTGTGCCTAAAGGAGTACTACAAATACTAATTGGTTAGTGTCGTCTTGGTAGGGGTAAAAGTCATATGTGGTCCAATGTCATTGATCCGCATACTTGCCGCGCTCCAGTGAGCGTTTTACTACTGCTTAATGCAGTATTTAGGTGTATAGGTATAAGAGTTGCGTTCGCAACAGTCACATTTAACTTGAACTGCCATTTTTCAGCTAAGTAGTAGTTCATATGCTGTCCGTCTGTTCCGGTGCTAAGATGTTTACGTCACCCTAAAATCTCACTTCCTGTCCAAGGTAAGACGTAATACTTTAGACGAACAACGGGCGGTAAGCAAAGCCCCAGATTGCAAATTTATGGCCCTCACAAACACCTGCGATCTGGGGCATTCACGAATTCACTGCCCTAGGTACCTACTTACAGTATTTCAGTAATGTACTTACTATTACTGAAATAACGATCTATTTCCATAGTAAATTCAAATTCAATACAATTTTAGAACTTTATATGTAAATGTACTATACAAACGTGAATACAGCAGGAAAAAATATGACACGAAACATCTAATTATCGCACAAAAAAGATAACATTTCATTATAATGTAATTCTGGGCTTATCTAATATAACATCTTTTTGCGCCAGCACATTACGCAAAACTCATCATACTTAGGATTACTCTAAACCATCCCCTAACCAAACATTAACAGAACGCAACCTCACCAAAATCGACTACCGTCACAAATATTTACTGGTATACCTCAATGCAGACGAAAAACGCACTAACAATACTTGAGGTTCATTCAACTTATCACCTTCTGGGTTTAGTTAACACCCAGCGCGACCCTAACAGAGTTCTTGATATTAATCTACTACAAAGTTAAGGGGCATTTCGTCTCGACAAGAAATGGTAGCGTTTTCCACGAGTAAAAAACTCAAGTATCGATTCAACGCTGGGAGACGAGTGCTGGGTCCTTATTGTGACGTCAGTCGACATTGCTGGCGAAAATCGAGATGGTTTCACTTTTGTTTAGTTAGTGACTTATAGTAAAAGCTTTTAGTTTTAAGATGCCTTTTAGAATTTGTGCTACAAACTAAAATAAAAAGACTTGAAATCTACATTGTCGTCTCGTCACTTAACGAGATTGTGAGAGCAAGTTTAAGTAAGACCTTTTGTCCAAGAAGACAATAGTTAAAATAGAATGGAACTGATTAATTTCAAGACACTGTATCCATTACGCAGGTACAGTCGTAAATAAAATCGCTAATTACGAGTACATCCCAAGATTTTGAATCAGAGTATAGTAAGTAGGTATCGATGTCGCAGTCGCGATGGAATAAAATATTAACCTTAATTTATTAATACGAATAATAAGATTCACAAAAACTTAAATAAAACCATAAAACGCATCCATATTTTTCCATGGATAAAGATCATCTCCAGAAACGTCAGCAAACCAAACATTCCAGCAATTGCGCTCAATTGTCTCGTAACATCGCCATAAATTAAATTAGATCCGTATACTCCATAACCTTTATCAAGCCTTATCCAACAGGAATCCGAAATACGCGCGTATTATCGCCAAGTTTAGTAATAGATGCCTCGCGTGCTGTCAAGAGGACACTTCGGGGGAAGAGCCCCGCTTTATAAATTGCCTCGCTATCTAAATCTGAGAGATAAGTGCGTCTGAACTTTCCAATTTCGCTACACATCAATAAAAGTGACGTGCGGGACAAATCAAACATCCGAGGCACGTGTGACGAGAGGCGAGGCACGGGGACCGTGGATCGTACGTGCAAATGTGTGCGGTGGATAAGATCTGCCCAGGCGTTAATTTTTGAAAATAGAACGCATAATAACTTGTATTGATTTGACAGATCAAAAAAGGGGCTCTTGAAATAAAGCCAAAATTTGCGATGTCTCAGGTATATCGTCTTCAACTATTCGCGATTCGAGCTGCATGAAGTGACATTTCACGTTACTAGCCGTTCGAGTAAAGTTTGCGCCTGGTATCTATGGCGTCGCATGTAAAAGAGGAGCAAACCGACCGGGTGGTGAAGTGACGATATCCCGGCTATATTGCCGCTTTAGAGACATCTCCGAGATATCAGAGACATACATTGAATTAAGGTCCAGGAGCTCATTTTGACGTTTCTTAATGACATCTGTGCGTAATAACTTAAAACACATCATAATATGTATAATTTATAATTAAAAAAATATGTGACGTTTCGTTCGATCAAATTGAATTGCTTCATTTTATACAACATAATATTATAGAAAGTTTATATTTGATACTGCTAATTTTAAAATAAATAGTAACTAAATTAGTACATATTTTTATTTCATGAAACATCCCTTTTCTTTTTAGAGAAACTATAATATTACTTACTTTGTTTTTATTGTATTCTTATAAATTATTCTAAGCCCCGACGAAAAAAGAACGTTATAATAATATCTATTCTCTGAAATGTATGTAGGCGTACGATAGTCGACGATAAAGCCTATTTTTATTTAGGCACAGTCTTTAAATATGATTTATTTTTTAACCGCTGGTATTAAATGTCGTCTAGTGACATTTAATAACGATCCCTTGTAAAAATACTCGACAATAATGAATTAACTCGACAAGCGTGTCCTAACAAGTTTTATTTTCGTAAACGCTGAG
The DNA here is from genome assembly GCA_947623375.1 of Apotomis capreana. Taxonomy (NCBI): domain Eukaryota; kingdom Metazoa; phylum Arthropoda; class Insecta; order Lepidoptera; family Tortricidae; genus Apotomis; species Apotomis capreana. Next base: position 24,674,468 of record OX392511.1, on the reverse strand, counting down.
CCCAGTATGAATTATGGATATTTGCCGGACAGCGTAATGTCCTAAATGAGTAATGTGTTTTCACCGACACTTTATAGTGGCAATAAAGGCTGAATTCAGGGAAGCCGCTAACTTGGATATTGTCGTGATATGGCGAGTGATGTACCGACGATAATTGGTACATGTACCTGAAATGGGTGCACGCCGGTTTGAATAATTTCACTTTATCTATTTTAGGTTGATATACCATTGCTTTGTATAATGTAACGAATGATATAATTTCGTTTAAGATAATTTTCATATGATATAATGAGTTAGATGCTATAAACCTTTCCAATCGCCATTTGTTTGCCAGGTTAGGTACCTTGCGTCGTTCAGAGCGGTAATAGAAGCGGGGCTTAGTCAACTTGCTACCGTTGTTTAATATTAAAGAAGTATACGAATTAATAAAAATATTGAAACAAAATATAACGAAAAACCGTTATATGCAACGTTACATTATATTAAATCACTTTAGTATGTGTATCTTAGTTTTTCTGAAATTATGTAAAACATTACCTACCCACCTGAAATTATATTGGGATATTTTGGCAGACATTTTTAATGCATCACTTTTAATAGTTTTAATATAGCGTTCTCAAGAGAAAACTAGATTAAAAAACAAGAACAAACTGAAACCCTCCGTGGATAGTGAAGTCGGTTGACAAGGTTTCCATGAACATTAGCAGATATTTAGTTAGAGTATGTTACCAGGGTATTTCATTTCAGGACTCACTACCTTGCCAAGAATGTTCTTGCTTATTTCTTCTTTACTGCGACGTTTCTCTTCTATTTTGATTGCGTGAGTGATTCCTTAAATACACGCCGATATTTTGAACATCGATTTTATATTATTACAAAATACAGAACTTGTTATAGAACCTACAGATGAAGCAGCGTACATTTTGCTGTAAAGGTTTTTTTTTCAATACGGTCTGCTTTGCTCATACCAGTTTATTTTATTTATTTAAGGAATACCAACAGATGATACAAACCTCCTGCCATCTTAAACCGGTACATCGATTAAAACTAGGACATGTACCAACTAACCGGTACATTTGCAGCTCCAAGCTGCTACGGCTCGAACACTCGCCAACTGTCACTTTCAAGGCAATTCATTAGTTTTATTAATTTCAAGATATATTTATACTTTTAAACTGTACTTAAGGACTGACGGATTATGAACAGTGGAATACTAATATTAGTAACGTCAGCAGGTCTATTTTGAATTTTGATTCAGTCCCTAAAAATGTACGTTGTAGTTTAATAAATGTGGAGAAGAATGTCTAAAGACCTTCAGTGATTGATGAATAAAATAACAGTATCATCGAGGAAACCTACTTAACTACGCTACCCCTACATAGCTATACTTTTCAATGTTACTAGTAAGAAAGACTAACATTAATATGTTACATTATTGCGATTATTGAGTGCATCATTCATTATTCACGTATATTAGGATCATCTAAGGTATATCAGGCGTAAACACATGGTCTGAAATATGTATTGACATTAGATAACGTCTGTAATTCATTATCGTGACGCAATGGAACGCAACGTTCCGGTGACGTCACGGACCAATCGCCCATGACGAATAATTAGACTCTCCAAGATATTAAAGACAATTGCCATTCAACCACGGTTTTCTGCAACATGAATCAATGTTAGTCGTGATTAATTGATAAATTAACTTGTTTTATAGTTGTTTTTGTATTAGTATATGAATGGAGGTTAACTAAAAATTGGAAGCAAGTGAGTGGATATATCGCAAGGACTGCGTAACGTGCCCAGCGTGCCCTTAAGATCGCTGGCTTGACAATCATAACTATAGACACCACATGTGTAATTGGTAAATAGTATAGTGTGAACTATCGTAATTTTGTTTCGCTTAGTAAGTTACGAGTAATGCAGCTCACGTCGCAGGTTCGCAACTTCACGTGCACCAAGCTCCGCCAGTTTTGTGTCCCGCACCGGACTCAAAAATGGCCACCATTCCAATATCCCCAATTGCAACTACCGGGTAACGTGCCTGAAAGATCGCTCTCTGGATGACACTACCTAGGAACGATTTTATTTTTGTTTCAGTAAAGTAACGATTAGTGCCGCAACGTGAAGTGCGCCAATTTCTGCACCGGAGTCAAAATTTCCGCACTTCGCCATTTTTTTAAATTATCGCAATTTATTGGCTCGACTTCGCCTGATGGCTAGCAAAAATTCGCAATGGAAACTGACAAGAAACCAACAGTGCCTTGTCAGTTAACGCTGCCATGCTGGCCCGAGAGATGCTTCTTTCCCCAAGGGTCCCATGTTGTAAGAAGGAGGAATCACTTGTGCCGGAGTCTTTTAGTAATAGTTCGAAGACACTTTTTTAGGGTTCCGTACCCAAAAACGGGATCCTATTACTGAGACTTCGCTATCCGTCCGTCCGTCCGTTCGTCCGCCCGTCCGTCCGTCTGTCCGTCTGTCATCAGACTGACGGACTTTCTTAAGAACGACTTCAACTGTCTAGTTGAAGTTTTGACAGATGATGTATTTCTATTGCCGCTATAACAACAAATACTAAAAATAAAATAAAATAAATGTTTAAGGGTCCCATACAACAAACTTTTTATAGATTATGGTACGGAACCCTTCATGCGCGAGTCGGACTCGCCCAATTTTTTTATAATAGTTCGGCAGATGAAGGTTGTTCACCTATTAGGATCTGAACTGAACTATATACAGGGTGATCAATCCAAATGGGTCAATAGGGAGAAAATGAAAACTATAAGAGATAGGGAAATCTGTTCTTGGGAACCATAAAGTAGATTTAATAGAAACTGTATTCTTTTTTTTATCTCATAATTGAACCTGGTTAAAATTCTATAAGTAATCGAATGTCGTATTGTAACATTCTTTACAGCAATTTTACGGGGCTATAATTTTGAGTGAGATTTATAGAAAACTAGCGAACCGCCCCGGCATCGTATGGATGCAATGCTGATAAATTATGCATGTGTTATACATATAAACCTTCGTCTTGAATCACTTTATCTAGTAAAAAAAACCGCAAAATCCGTCGCGTAGTTTTAAAGATCTAAGCATACAAAGGGACAGACAGACAGAGAGACAGCAGGAAGCGACTTTGTTTTATACTATGTAGTGATTAATAATCCAGTTGTTATAAAATCGAAAAACCATGATTCCTAAGAACAAATTTCCCTATCTTATAGTTTGTACGACTTCTCCCTTCTGACCCATTTGGATTTATCATCCGGTATATCGATATCCCCTATGTCGCAACCGCACTGTGTATGGTGCCAACTAGATTGACCATATCGCTTCATGGGAAGGTTGTACATAGGAACTATTTCAATTTAGTTTCCGTAAGTAAGTCCACCACAAAACGTGTAATGCGCTCACGTCGCAACTTTACAAAAATGGCCGCCGTCTAGCCGCAGTCTGCTGAACCAATAACCAGAGTGCTTTTGTTCTCTCTCATAATAACGTATAATAACTCTCAATACAGGGTGGGCCGTTTGCGACGATTTATTTCGTAGGCTTGATCAAATTAACGAATAAAAAAAGATACTACCCTAAGGCATATAAGAAATGAAGCCTCTGGATGAGAAAATAGATGATTAAGATAGTGACTTTGACATTTATTCTGCAAGTATGCCACAAGGGCACTTTTACATGTCTGAGTCTGAGGGCATTTCACAAGAGGAGACCACTGTTGAGAAGAAACGCCGAACGAAACTCAACAGTCAGTCAGTCAATTGGTTGTTCACCCGTCTCGCCCAGAAGGCCGTGGAGATGTGGGTTTAAATCCCGCTCAAAGCATAAACTTCTTCTTTTTTTTATACAGGGTAGAACAGATCGAGGGACTTTTAAGCAAACAGGAAATTGTCCACGCAGAGTACTTTAATTTACATTAATGAACTATATAAATATTTCTATCTATTTTTGAGATTCAGTTTGTTAAACGTTAGTGTAAAAATCTGCACGTATCAAACCTAGCAACTTTTGAACATCGCTTAAGTTAAAGACAGGTGTTAATTTAAAATGTAAATAAATCTTTGAATTAGTATGGTTGTCACTGATATTAAAATATTTTATTTGATTTTTTTTTACTTTTAAATCCAGCTGTACAATTATAATAAGTAGATTGTAGTAGATCACTTAGATGAAACTATCCTGGGGCCTAATTCGAGTGTCGATCGCCAAACGTCAGATCACCGTTAGATAACAGTCATCTCTCCGTGATCTCGCCTTTGAACTGTCATTAAAACGCGATGAGCTTAAAAGTGACATATCTCATCTCAATTTTGGAAATACGAAGGCGATAATGATTGTCAAAAATGTTATTCATGTATATAAATTTCTGTTTTGAACGAAACGTAACGGACTAATTTCACGTACTACGCGGTCAATTTAAAGTATGCACCTGTTATTTATGCCGTCATATACAAAGGAAACGAAAATTTGCGCGTCCGAATTGACGAAGTTGCGATGTTCTAGGGATATTGCCACTTGTCAAGTAGGCACACGTCAAAAGTGACGGATGGCGATGAAAAGGAGATATCTCCATTATATCTCTAAAATTGGTCGAATACCCCCCCTGGCACCCCAGTCTATAGAAATGTTCCACCCTGTAAACAAACGTTTGGTTTAATGTACCAGACGTTGCTGCTTTAATAAAAAAAGTTTCTAAAACAGTTTTATTAGTCCGTCAGATTAAACTGCATCATTCCTACTCATATCTGCGCTTAACCTCTTAAATATCGAGTGAAACCAAAGACGTATTTGAGTACCTAACAACTTTCCCGACTTTTCCTATCAAAAATATCTAGAAGAATCTTTTTTCCTGGATAATATTTAATTTAGTCACTTAAAGACAGTTTATTTTCGTGTAAAGTCTATCCGGAATTCTAAGAACAAATTATGTCAAACTGCATATCAATTTTACATGCAAACGGTTGTTTGTACCTTGTGCCAAAGTGATCATTTGATCTTAGAGATCGGACCGACTATACTTACAATTAGCTTTGATTTAGCTGATTTACAAGTGATCATTCTATGGCCCCATCCAAAAATACCAATATTGTATTAAATGTATTCATTCGAAAATGGCGTTGAGAACGGATCACCCTGTAAACGCTGTGGACACGATCTACCACATCCACGGTTCATAATTCATCTGGATGCGGGCATTATCGAAATTAAAAGGTGTCCCGTAACGGGCGCCATTTGTAAACCAAACGATACTCCAACCAACGAGGCGTTGACAATGTAATAATTGTTGCACTGCGTGAGCTAACTAAATGTGATTCGAGTTTTATAACTGTTTCACTCAGTTTTATCCCGATCCAGATCTCAGTTTTCATCCAAACCCGCATTCCGATCTGAGAGCTCACAAAAATGGATTTGTTGCGTGTAAATCCATATTAATGCTTACAACCATGTAGTTAATTTCATTCCATTATACCGATACCGATCACCGTTCTTTCTTCCTTCCTTTCTTGCTCCTTACATTTCTCCCACTCACTCTCTCTCCCCTTTCTTTCCTTCTTCGTTTCTTTCTATTTTCATTTCTCCACCTTTCTCTCTGGCTTTCTCTATTTTCTCTCATTCAATTATCTTAATTACAATCGCCAGCACTATTCCTCGTCAACTGGGCTACGGAGTTATTTGTCATGGGAACGTGAGCCTCGCGCGGGTAACCGACGACCCTCGTAGGCACCTGCTGTCACTCGTCGATTTAATTATATTCCGCTATATGCTACACATCAGGTTAAGATAGGTCAAACTTTTTTCGTTGAGGCTCTTTAATTGTCATCATGGAAATGATTCTTTTTTCTTTCCGTCATTCATCTTCTATCTTTGATCCCTTCTTTCCTCTGCACCCATCGCTTCTGCCCCTACCCGTCACCTTCTTTCTCTCATCTATGTACATATAGAGAGCTTAATACCTTTCTCTCTCTCTTTCTCTCTTTCCTAGGGGTGATTTAATTAGTCAATTTTCGTCACCATTCCTCCTTAACTGGGCTACGGGGCTATTTGTCAAGGGAACGTGAGCATCACTGGCTAACCGGCGACGATGGTGACCCTCCTTTGAAGGCACCTGCTTGTCACTAATGGAATTAATTTAATTTCAAACCGCAATCGTCTGTAGCTGTCACTTTTTGTCCCGTTATATTGTTCTCGAGTACTTTAGCCATGGGATTGTAAGTGATTTTTTACCTGACTGCTCTCGATCCTCATGAGATCGGTGGTCCAGCATGTTTGGATCTCCCCACTCTGCGTCATGCCAAGTGAGACTTGTGTATATCATTTTCCCGCAAATGAAAATATCGCAATGCTTAAATTAAGGCCCAACCACCCAACAGCAAGCGTGATTCTAAACAGCCCGTCTAGCACAACTTCGCGACTCTTGTCGCGCGACATAGCGCTACCCGTCACTCTCACATAACTGCACAGAAAGAGACGGGTAAATATCTCGCGCGAGAAATAGTCGCGAATGACAGTTATGTTAGAGGTGGTGTTGTTGGAAGTCTTCCTTACAATACCTTGCTAAATTAGGGCTCAGATCACATACATAAGACTATCTATGGATACGGTCGACGCAACATACGATGCGATACGGTTTGAAACGCCGCCTTAAGCAGGAACTCGGCTCGTTCATCACAATAACGAGCGGCTCTCATCCGAGCAATAAGTTCTCTAATTAATCGTTTGTTATTGGCGTATGTTACTTTATCGTAGCTTGTGTCGGCGCTGAGGAGTTTTGCTCTATCCTAAGGCTGTTATATCTCGATGAAATTTATTCAGTAGGTAGGCCACAGGGGCACTTTTGCAAGTCAGATTATGAATCTACTGGCATTTCCCAAGAGGAGACCGCTGTTGAGAAGAGAGCCAAAAGAAACTCAACGGGCTATAAAGGAGATGTGTAAGTAATAGTGACCGCGGCCGACCTCATGTGAATGAAAAGTTATTATTTTACACAAACAACCTACAAAATAGCAGGTTTTATTTATTTAATATTTATTCCACATAAGACAGCCTTATCAAACAAAAGGCGGACTTAAAGCCGTGGCCATTCTTCTAGCCCAAGAGCAAAGCAGATAAATTGTGGGCTTTTGCGAAACCAAAGATGAATTTATTTTACGATTACAGTTCCAAAGATAACATCCCTGAGGCAGACAGTTAGTGAAAGTTTAAAGAACATAGAACTGACGAATTTTAACTGACAGCGTTGACTGAATTAATACAACAAACCCTATTTTAAAGGACGCCCTTAATTTCACTTATAGGAGGGAAGTCCCCTAACGCCGGACGGCACCTAACGCCGGACACTCGAACTATCTCGGCAACTGGAAGCTCGACAACGGCAACTCGGCAAGTGGAAGGGGCGCGGGTCCCCCGCGCCCCTTCCACTTGTCCTTGATTCGCTCGCGTTGCTAGTTGCCGAGATAGTTCGAGTGTCCGGCGTTAGGTGCCGTCCGGCGTCAGGGGACTTCCCCCTACATGTACCCTTACACGAGTTTACAGTGACCGTACTCGCTAGTGACTGCATAAATCATTTGTATGGAGAATTGTAGTTCTACAAAGTAACCGGTAGGGGCCCTGTACTATTCTCCATACAAATCGTTCACGCGGTCGCTATAGAGTACGGTCACGTTAACTCATCCTAAAAACCAATTCACTGCACAAAAACATCTTAGTATGTTTACTATTCACCATTTATCCACTTTTCCACTAAATCAGCCACGCTTTCTTTTTGCCAACGAACTAAAACCGATCATTATCTCATTGTTTTGCGAACCTCATTTTGGTTGAAAAGCGAAAAAAGCACGATGCAATCGCGACTGTTCAGATGATTGCATTGTTTGTAAATGAGATCGCTTCGAATAAAAAAAACAAATCAGTGTCGCGAGTTCCTATCGCTCGGACGTTTTCACTTGCATTTGATGACTTATATCGCGGAATAAAAGGTCGTTTCTTGCTTTAAACTTTAAAAGGAGATTCGAGATTGTTATAGTGAACGATTCGATACGGCTTTCTCGATTGTGTAGATTAAATCGAACGTACGAAGCCCTGGTTATAAATTAACGGCGAGGATCAATTAAAAGGGCTGGTATGTTATTTATTTGATCATCTTTTTAATCCATGCAAATTGCTTAAATTTTATCCAGTGAAATTTCAAGCTTTGTTGAATTTATGAACGGTATTCGTGAATAAATTTGCTTTTTATTTAATTTATTTCTGTTTCTTAGATAAAATAGAGATCAGACATGGGCAAAATCTTGTTTCGCCCCTATATTTCACCTCTAATTGTATAAGTACTTTAACGTGTCCGTGACATCCCAACTAGCAAAGTAATCCTATAAATAAATATTATAAGTAAATATCTACTATTAACGTTCTTATAAAGGCATTGTTGTAGAGTCTTCTACTTATAATAGCATTTAACAAGCTGTAACATACTCAAGAGCATTCATTTTTATATTTCAGTCTTATAGTATGCTTTAAGACAAGCACCCAGGTCCCAGGACGGTAATAGGATACTTATACTAATAGTAACATTTCACAAGCGTAAATACTCTCAAGATCATTCGTTCTTATTGCACAGTCTTCTAGTTGGCTACAAGATTATCTTGAATGACACTTATAAGTATAAGTATCCTATAATTGTATGCAGAGAGATTAAATTGTCTTGAATAATATTTGTTCCTACAGTAGTATTTTATAAGAGTACAAGATTTTATAATACACTAAGCTGAGGTTATTATAAGTTAGCATTCTTAGTAGTCTTCTTCTAGATTCATATAAGTGTAATTGTCCTGGATAAGAGCGTTACTAGATTAAGCAACCTTATAAGCTACTCGAATAATCACTTTACTAGTAAATACTTGGTTATTTTTCATTAATATGGCGGCGAGTTGTCTCGATTGAGTCTGCTTTAAGTGCAAATTTGCCTATAACTGTCCTATAACAACTTAATGAAGAGTGATTTAAAAACATGGCGAATGTTCATAATAATTTTTGAAATATTATGTCAACAATATTTATGATATGTGATGCTTTTCAAGGGGCATTGTGAAATTAAACTATTTTTGGTAGACTTTTACAATAAAAATGACTTTCCCGGCGAGTTCACACACAATATTTTATAAAAAAACCAATATACGATTTTAGTTTACGAAATAGAGTTACATTAAAAGGAAGTAGGAATACTTAAGTGTAGATTTTTTTTTATCACAATTTAACAAAACACACCAACCGGCCGATACAACGAAGAGATATTTTTTTATAAAAAGTACTTATAACTAATAACTAAGAACATTAGTAGTGCGTTATAAACAATATTACTCTAGTAATATACTCATGTCAGATACTAATAAGATTATTTGTGTTTAAAAACCGGCCAAGAGCATGTCGGGCCACGCTCAGTGTAGGGTTCCGTAGTTGCTCATCCTTCACAATAAACTGCAGTTTTAAGCCCGAGGTTTAAGTTAAGAAAGATTTTAAGCTCTATAAAAAGGTCGTAAACGCCCTAGAAACTGTAATCACTTATTACCTTCTGGAAGTCAACTTACGTCCTTTTAAAGAAAAAATATGAAATTTGGCGATAACTCAAAAACGGCTCGACCGATTTTGTTCAATATAGTTTTCATTGAAAGTACTTATAAAGTTTCATTTACATGAATTTTTCCGAATTTTTTCGACCCGTGATTGAAAAGTTAGAGGGGGGGGACACTATTTTTTTTGTTTTTGGAGCGAATATTTACAAAACTGCTGACTTTATCAAAAAATTATGTTAGAAGACCCCCATTATTTTTACAAGACCTATTCAACGACACCCCACACACCAGTGTTGAAAAGAAAAAAAAAATCACCCCTACTTTAGGTGTTCGAGAGGTACCCGAAAAACATAAAATTTTTAAATTTTTATTTTACCGTTCTGTCGGCGTTATACATACACATACTCATACCAAATTTCAGCTTTCTAGTACTAATGATCACGGAGCTAAGCCGCGGACGGACAGACGGACAGACGGACATGGCGAAACTATAAGGGTTCCTAGTTGACTACGGAACCCTAAAAAATGTGTAGTCTCAGAACATTGTAGAAGCAATTGCGCTTCTGCAAGTGTATTATAGGGCTTTCTGACATTCTGTGAGTTGATTATAAAAGCATTATAAGCAAATAATGCTCCTATAACTGCGCCCAAAGCCCAGGCTTGTAGCAAACTACAAGTATCTTATAAAGTAGTCTTGAAGAATACAATAAGTACTGATTTTGCTAGTTGGGATAGAATGCTGATATTGATCTGATTGAGCTTAATGGTTTTCGTATGAAATTTTCCATATCTTTGTTTGAACAGAATTGCGGACTCCCGTTTTTTTGTGGAAATTCCATATTTTTAATATTGTACTTGCAGGAAAGCAATGCGACGGGGGTTGTTGAGTAAACGCTCGTCCTAAAAGTATGGTTAATGTAAATCGCATTTTAACTAAAAGACAGTACAGGTGTGAAAGCGTATAATCAGTAATGGCGATTTGCGAGAATATAAGGCTTAATTTTATGTGATATATACATAACGTTGTGGTAAATCAGTGATTAGACCACTTCTCCGGATAAATAGAGGTCGTGGGTTCGAGCCCCACTTGCAATGTGGATCAGATACATTTTTGTATTTATTATTTGTATCAATATTTTCCATGTCTATCATTAAACCGAAGCCCTATTCTTACTATAGGTATTGATAGAGTACATGACAGGTAAACCTTTAAAGAAAAATAACAATTATAGGTACCTATTAGTAGCAATCTCGATTCCAATATACTCTATAAGCGACCAACTGACCCGTGCTACCAGCAATAAAAACAGTAATTGTTAAAGCAGCCAACCGAAATAATCGGGAACGCACAACTCAACAATACTTATTGTTCTTCCCTAATAAACGCTGCTAAATGCCTGTTTGCTTGTTAAACACAGACCCCTTGAAAACTTAGTCATCTCACTAAAATCTCTCTCTTTTACTCTTCAGCTGTTCACTGAAGAATGAAACAGATAGCATTATAGTATCGCGTTTCGATGGATGAGCGTCTGAGTTCGCTCGAAATGTTTATTGGTTTTGCTCAAACTTTATAGCACTATCGGACAATATACAAAGCGAGGGATAAGCAGAACGTGTGATATATGCTAATGTAGCGGTGGATATGAATTACTTTTGTTGTTCCATGTAAGCGTGATTTGTGGTGGTTGCGAGTATTAATTTATTTGGGGAAAGTTTGAGCGTAATACAACATTAATCTTAAAATGAGGTTGATTGTACTTATAAGGACCAAAAAGTTGGACGGAACATAGGCGTAATTAGGAATATAAAACAAGGAAAAAGCGATTGGAAAACGTTTCGTTGTGCGACAAAATTCACGATACGATAAGGAATATTAAAATAGAAATCATAAAAGCGTACTCTTATCATAACAAAACGTAAACGTATATTTCCTCTTTCGTTTCGAACTCATCGCTAGTGGACGTGTTACAAGTTAATTCAAATATTTTATTCGTTTACGCATGCTATTATAACACTTAACTAAGTAAAGTTAAACAATAAGTTCCCGCGAGTGCACTGTTAATAAAATTGAGAGCCATCGTTCCTCCTCTTGCCCCTCTTCACTTCGGGTAAACGAGACGGTTGAAATAATTCGTCTCGCTCGCTCCCGTACTGACGCTGCCCTCGCGTCGTGCCCAGCTACTCCGCGCGGTCGGCTACTTTCGGCGTCCTTCGTGCGCGAGCCGCCTAACACAAGGTGATTTGAACTTCTACTTACATTGTTGCTTATCGCTACGCTACGAGTATGACCGCGAAATGTGAGGCTTGTGGCAAGTTCGTCGGTAGCAGCGGCGAAACAATGGGTTGCGCTTCTTGCGCTAGATGCTACCATTATCAATGTTTAAATATCTCATTAGAGGACTTTAAGAAGCTATCTAAAGACAACAGGAAAGTAAAGAAATGCTCGGTGTGCAAAATGGAGGAGAGAAGCGTTAAAACGCCGACACGCAATCCGTCCGGGAGCGCTAATTCCAACTCGAGCAAATCGGCGCCGAATCTAACTGCGCCGGCCCCGGCCGGGGACGCTGCGAGGCAACTAGCGGGTCCCTCTGCTCCGCCTGTGCATGAAGCTGCACCTCAACTAGCAATTTCTTGTCTCCCTGCAGATTTGGAAACTCGTTTAAGAGACTTAATATCAACCTCCCATCAAACGCTAAAATCGGAAATTAGGGCCCTAATTAAATCTGAGATCTCATCGCACATCTCGGCCATAACAGCTGACCTTAATCAAAAAATTGTCATGCTGGAGGAGAAAGTTAATATAATCCAAGATCTGGAGGAAAAGCTCAACGCCTCACAACAACGTGTGATTCAACTCGAGAACGACTTCGGTGCGCATCAACAATGGCAGCGTATGAACAATTTAGAGATTTCTGGTGTACCCGAGCTGGCGGACGAATCACTGACCAGTATTGCGACCAAGATCGCTACGCACGCTGGGGTCACCTTACTACCGACTGACATCGAATTTGTACACCGAGTTCAGCCCGCCCGCGCGCAAGACGGCCGGCCAAAAAATATTATAATCAAGTTGAGGCAGCGCCAGCTGAAAGATAATATTCTCTCCGGTCTACGAAGAACCCGCGGTGTCAAGACGGATAATATCGGTTTTAGCGGAGACTCCGTCAAAGTGTTCGTGCATGACCATCTTACCCCGGCTAACAAAAAATTGCTTAAGGAGTGTAAAAACATATGTACGACTAAAGGTTACGAGTACGTGTGGGTAAAAAACTGTAACATATACGCACGTAAAGCAGATCAGGCTCCGTTGATTCATATTCGCTCTTCCTCGGACTTTCGCAAAATTGTCTAAGCTTGTGTTGATGCTATTTAATAAGTTATTTTTGTTAATGTTTTTCTGTTTTATTATGCTCGGTCGTAGTGTTAACGCGCTCTTTACACATTTTGCACACATTTACACACACATTTACACAATACAGGGGAAAAGGAATATTCACTCCGAGTGTTTTGCTCTCAAAGTGAAGGTCAAAGGTCAGTCAATGCATTCTGCTAATTTGCTGAAGGAATTTACTTTTATTTATAATCGGTTCATATTATATCTGATTGTTTATATTGAATTATTACTTTCTTAGCAAATCTAAATTTTTTTTATCAAAATACTCGCGGCTTACGGTCAAAAACGCACCAATTTTATCAAAACATTTTGAATAATAGTTATGACGTAATTGTCATCACTGAAACTTGGCTTTTTGATGGTGTTTTGGATACAGAATTATGTGATAGTAGATACGATGTTTTTAGATTGGACAGGGACAGAGCATTAAGCGGTAAGGCCGACGGTGGTGGTGTAATGATTTTAGTTCTGCGAACTTTGGGCGCGCGCAATCATTCCACCTGGGCAAGTCCTGGTACCGAATGTCTGTGGGTTACCATTCCTGCTGAATCGTTGCGCTCGCGTTGCGATCCTAGGGCTCCAGTGACGTCTAACCGGGATCTGCATATGTGTTCAGTTTACGCGCCTCCTGGCCCTTCGCTAACCCAACATATAACAAACTTTAATTGTTTATTTAAAAAGGTGATATCTGAGTCGCCTAACTCTTTTTTATTTGTGGCTGGCGATTTTAATCTCCCGCATATTATATGGAATCTTAATACTACTCCCGTATTTGAACGGCGTGGACCAGTAGAAGTTCAGAATGCAGCCTTTAGACTCGTTGAAACATTCTTTCTTGCAAACTTAGAGCAATTCAACTACTCAAAAAATGAAAGTAATAACACACTAGATTTAATATTCTCTAACTTCGCTGTTGATGTATCCAACTCAAACTTCCCGCTCGTTAAGGAAGACACGCATCACCCACCACTTGAAATTAATATTTGTGATATTTTCTCTGCTCCAATGAAGGAAGTTCCCCGCCCGATGTTTAGATTTCGTAAGGGCGATTATCATGCTATAAACGGTCATCTTAATAACATAGATTGGAATTTGTGTTTTGCTGAAGAGTCGATGGACACAGCACTCACTAAATTTTATAATATTCTTAATGAAATAATTACCAAATATGTTCCCTTAGACACGCGTACTCACAAAGGTAAATACCCGACATGGTTCAGTTCGAGTTTGATTAAAATAATTAAGGAAAAAGACAAAATGCATTCAAGGTGGAAAAGATACGGGAACCCACTGGACTACGATGATTTTTCTTTATTGCGTAAACGCCAGAAACGTGTTCAGGAAAAATGCTGGGAGGACTATTTACAAATTGTTCAGGAGGGAATTAAAAGAAACCCTAAACAGCTATGGTCGTTCGTCAAAGCTCGTCGAGGCGGGTCTGCTTACCCTAAGTTTTTTGAATACCATGATCGGGTGCTGGATGATAATAGAGAAATTTGTGAGGGCTTTAGTAATTTTTTTTCTTCAGTTTTTAGTAAGCCTCTCATCGCTTATCCTGATTTGCCGTTAGCACCGCCTTTTTGTGATAGTAACGAAATAGTTTCATCGATAAGTATATCATCCGACGAGGTTGTTAAGTTGTTGCTAAGGTTGGATGCTAATGGTGGCGCTGGTAGCGATGGAATCCCTCCATTTTTTATTAAGAGCTGTGCTCCAAGTTTAGGACTTCCTCTCTCGATGCTTTTTAATAAATCGTTACTCGAAGGGTTATTTCCTGATAAATGGAAACAAGCATTGATCGTACCTATTTATAAGAAGGGTCCCAAGACTAAAATAATAAATTATCGTCCCATATCTATATTAAACCAGTTTGCTAAGACATTTGAGAAGATAATTTTAAGTAATATCTATGAGGTATTAAATAAAGCCATTCCGCCTCAGCAACATGGTTTTTTAAGAGGTCGGTCGACCGTGTCTAATCTTGTAGAGTTTACAAATCATGTTCTCCGTGGGATGGATAAGAGGAAGCAGATTGACGTGATTTACACTGATTTTGAGAAGGCGTTTGATCGTGTAGACCACGTCATCCTGCTTCGCAAGCTTTACTGGTTGGGTATTCGTGGCGATGTCTTCAGGTGGGTTTCCTCATACGTCTGCAACCGCCGGCAAGCGGTTGTACTAGGAGGTTGCAGATCAGACTTTGTAGACGTTCCCTCAGGTGTCCCCCAGGGATCGCACTTAGGTCCTTTGCTCTATAATGCATATCTATATGATATATATAACGTTTTTAAATTTTCAAAGTTTCTTATGTATGCCGACGACAAAAAAATTTTTGCAAGCATTCGCAGCATTAATGATTGCAATGAGTTGCAAAGTGATTTGGACCGCCTGTCTGATTATTATTATACTAATCGCATTAATGTAAATGTAAAAAAATGTGGCCAGATCTCTTTTACGCGAAGTCCCTACCCTTTGTTGTATCAGTACCAAATCGGAGGTGAGGCTATTGAGCGCGTAAGTTCAATACGGGACCTAGGTGTAACTCTCGATGCGAAACTAACATATGACTTACACATTGATGACATAGTAAACCGTGCGAACAAGAACCTGGGCTTTGTGTATCGTGTTTGTGGAGAGTTTAAGGATGCCGCATGTATTAAAGTAGTTTATTATGCATATGTTAGAAGCATCCTTGAATACGCAAGCTGTGTCTGGTCACCTCAGTATACGATTTACAAGGAGAAAATTGAGAAAATTCAGTATCGCTTTCTGCGTCACCTTAATTTTCGATCCAAGAAATGGGATACTAGCTATTTTTCTATGTGTTGTCGCCACCACCTCCTGAGCCTTGAGAATCGGCGTCTCATGCTTGACACGTGTGTTTTATACGACATTCTCTCTGGCCGCATCGATAGCTCTGCGCTGCTTGCAGAGATTAATTTCTCTGTGCCAAAAATAAGAACCCGTCACGCCAATCGTGCCCTGTTTAGCCTTCCAACAGTCAACACCAATTATGCACAGAATTCCCCATTAATTCGGTTCCTTAGACAATATAATAAACTGTTTAGCAGTATTGACTTATTTGACTGTACCAAATCGACATTGAAGAAGCGTATTCATTCTTTAATGTTAAGCTCAGATAATAGTTAATTCAATATCCCTTTCCATTTCCACACACACACTCACACACACACACACTCACACACACACACACACACACACACACACACACACACACACACACACACACACACACACACACACACACACACACGCGCGCGCGCGCACACACACACACACACACACACACACACACACACACACACACACACACACACACACACACACACACACACACACACACACACGCGCGCGCACACACACATGCGCACTAACCTGATCGAGCATACCATGTTTGTTTAATTTTTCTTGTAACTAGTTCTGCTTACTGTATTTTTGTGGACATCTTTTATTGGCTTTTGTTGTTGTACTATATTGTTAATTATTACAAATTGTATTGCTGTTGATGCCCCAAATAAATAAAAAAAAAAATAAAAAATAAAATAAAAAGTATAATAATGCGTAAAAATCGTGTAAGTTTAAATCGATACAATTCTTTAATTTTTTTTTTCATTACGTATTGAGCAATTTTTATACATATAACTAATAACAGTATGTCGTATAAGCAATTCAACATCAGTGCATAATGCGTATATTTGCTTATGAAACGGTTTTTCAAACTTCCCCTGAGACCTCTTAAAGTACAATCAGAGTAACTTCTACCTACACATTGCATAACACACTAATACTACTATAGTTTCCACCATCTGCAAACAAGTATTACCAGTATCTATTCCCTATCGCCGCAGCCTATCATCGACTAAGTTATACACTTAAATGCAGCTCCAATATCAAGTTAGTAACGCGAGCCCGAGGCTACAACTACGACACAGGCAAGCCGGTGACACGACTAAAACAACGCGTAATGCCACCGCGGTTAGGAGCGTGTTTTCAAAAGGGCTTATTTTTGTATGAGTTTCATAGAGACTTAAGCTCTTTTGTGAAGACACTCCTCAAATACAAACAAAAATATGCACGCACTGGGAGAATTTATAATCAACAGCGGGACCATATTCAGTGTTGGCTTGAGTGTAAGCGATCGTGAGAGATATTATTTATTTATCAACTAGCTGCGCCACGTGGTGTTACTTGCTCACCCCATGGGAACACTACATTTTTTCGGGATAAAAACTAGCCTATGTGTTAATCCAGGATATCAGCTATTCATAACAGAAAATTTCGCCTTTTTTATAACATGTATTAGTGTGTTTTATTTATCAAGCTCTTTTGTGAAGACACTCCTCAAATACAAACAAAAATATGCACGCACTGGGAGAATTTATAATCAACAGCGGGACCATATTCAGTGTTGGCTTGAGTGTAAGCGATCGTGAGAGATATTATTTATTTATCAACTAGCTGCGCCACGTGGTGTTACTTGCTCACCCCATGGGAACACTACATTTTTTCGGGATAAAAACTAGCCTATGTGTTAATCCAGGATATCAGCTATTCATAACAGAAAATTTCGCCTTTTTTATAACATGTATTAGTGTGTTTTATTTATCAATGTCAGTGTGATTAAACTTTCGACTCTTGCTTGCTCATTAAGTGAACAGATAGAATGAATGGTTTACCACAGCATTGCGTCGGGAAGGCTCGTATTCTTATTTTTAACCGACTTCATAAAAAGGAGGGGTCTCAGTTCGGTTGTATGTTTTTTTTTTATTTTTTATCTTAACTCACTGAAGTTAATCGAGAAAACCAGATAAACGACGTTTTACGACAAAACGTTACTCAATATCACTACATCAGTCTGTAAGTGATTTGAGCATATTACAGATGTCCTTTCCTTAAAACAAAAGCCAAGATTGTGGTTATTTACTTAGAGTGTTAGTGACGTTGTTCGTATGGTTATGGTATTCTCCAATTAAGTGACGAAGAAATGATTAAGCCCCGCACCAACCATAATGTAAACAACAATACCTTGAAGGTGACATTAGTGGAGCTGTGAAGAATGAAGAGTGTTACAATTCTACAGCCACACTATTTTGATCCCTTATATCCAATAATACTTAAATTATCAATACCCTTGCTTTGGAATATATGGCATCTCCCTGACTAGATAGCGACGAAGTACAAAATCTTTCATTTTAACCAAGCCACATTAAGCAGAATTACTTTATTTATTTAGTCGTATGGCAGATTATTGCATTTGCCTTATCGCTGTTACTCGCTGAGTAATGTGGAATAGCGCTCTGGAATGAGAACGACAACATTACACATATTCCGAGAAAGAACTCACAATTTGCAATCATTTTAATGCCAATAGAATTCGAGCACGTTATATCGCATTTGACAAGTTACTACAGAGTAATAATAATGATATCTGAAAAAAAAATATCTTTTTATATGATTGACATTGCAAACTAACTACACTATGCCAAATCAATTAAAATTGACAGTCAATTATAATTGTTTTACTGCTGCAGCGCATAGATCATGTATGTATATAAAATTGTAAGATTTTTTTTGCTGTCGAAATAAAGAAAAATCATTTATTCGGGAACAAAACTTATTAACATAAATAGTTTATTTATTTAAATTAAATAAACATAAATAGTGACAAACAAAGATATAAAAAAATATAAACTTATTATAATTCTAATTATGAAGTGCCTCGAAAAGGTTCTACCTCAGCATAATGCTAGCTCGAGTGACAGCCAGCGCTGATATTCCAGTAGGACCATAGGTAAATACATTATCTATACACTGTAGTGGTTAAACAATTAAAACAAGCAGTGTATAACCACACTTACACACCACATTGGCCCACGCCAATGTTATACGGAAGGGCCAAAGTTACCCCGATTGACTGTAACGCTGTTCCTCCTCCGTCTTCTGTGGAGGCGGAGTGAGGATGCATATATCATTACCACATACATACTTATTGAAGTCCATCTTACCTTTTTGCTATTTGCCCTTGACCGTAATGAAGTTTTCTTTCTCATTCAGATATTTACATAATCCTTTTAGAAA
The DNA here is from genome assembly GCA_947623375.1 of Apotomis capreana. NCBI lineage: Eukaryota > Metazoa > Arthropoda > Insecta > Lepidoptera > Tortricidae > Apotomis > Apotomis capreana. Next base: position 24,655,394 of record OX392511.1, on the reverse strand, counting down.
GATTTCAGTAAAACTCAAAATTACGTTTGATGCCAAACTACAAATGATTTAAGAACGAGCAATATAATTTTATTTGTTCAGAACAGCAATCAGTTTAGTATTCCGAACTAAAAAGTCTTAAAAATAGACCATACCTCCTTTTAAAAGTAATAAACATCGCGATAATTTTAAGAAAGAGACCTAAGACATTTCATATTTGTCGATATCATAAAACACGATCTAATTAGCACCCTGTTCCTACTATGTGTTCTGTGTAAGCGGAGCGAGGATGCATATATCATTACCACCTACACATTAAGCAAAACGTATCGATGCATCTTTTGTTTGTTCTCCGCAATCCCAGGTCTATGGGAACTACGCTTTACCCGACAGCTAGAGGTGTTTGGTTAGCGTTTAAAAATAATTATTAACTGCCGTGGTTGTAAAAGAGAATGCATATGCATCATTTTATGGTACTCTAGAGACCCGCCCCGACTTCGCACGGGTGCAATGCTATATTATGCATGTATTATACATATAAACCTTCCTCTTGAATCTCTCTATCTATTGAAAAAACTGCGTCAAAATCCGTTGCTTAGTTTTAAAGATCTAAGCATACATAGGGACAGACAGCAGGAAGCGACTTTGTTTTATAGGTACTATGTAGTGATACTGTCACAATCACAATAGACAAAAGGAAATACAGTGTGAAATGGAGGGAGGAATAAGCCGGAAAACGGCTTCTAAGTACATTAGTCCGAAATTTCATTTGACTGCAAGGTTCATTATTAAAACAAAAAACATACAACCTTAATCTGACTTTATTATATTTTGTAATAAACCAAGTAGGTAAATCTCTAAAAATATAAAATGTAGAGTAACTATTTCGCTTAAAACTACGTCTACAGTTACTTCAATTTATACTCGTATTTTTGTTGTATCTAGAGAGAGCGCGCAATTTTAACTTAGAAAAACGATTTAATGATATTTCCGTTTTTTAGGGTTCCGTACCCAAAGGGCCTTCGCTGTCCGTCCGTCCGTCCGTCCGTCCGTCTGTCACCAGGCTGTGTCTCAATCTCAAGAACGGTGATAGCTATAACAACAAATACTAAAAATAAAATAAAATAAATATTTAAGGGGGGCTCCTTTACAACAAAGGGGTTGGTTGCGTTAACTTTGCACCTCATTTGAATGGAGCGCTATACATTCCAGGTGCAAACTTAACTTAACCACTTAAGGATGGAAAGTGTTTGTACGGAACCCTCGGTGCGCGAGTCCGACTCGCACTTGATTCCAATTTTTTTTCTTCCATTTGTTCTAAAATAGAGCTTCTCTACTCGGTCAAGACAAAGTCATTGTGCGGCAATGTTTACAAGACAAGCTCTCGAGTGGATATTAATAGCTTCAAAAATTGCATCTATAAGCTCTTTGCATTCTTCGGTATTGCGTTTTTGTAGCCATTTGTTTCGTTCGCGTAGTCCACACGTTATAAAACGCAGTGTATAAGCCTCTTAGATGGAATACATTTTACGGTCCACGAAATTTTGCTACCTGTAAGCTTAATTGATGCATAAATCAGTGGTTTTAATATCGGTTTAGGAGTCTGTTATTAATGAAAAACTGAAGTGCGAAGTTTCCCAAGCAGCAAATTAGTGAATTTTGCAGCTTATCTTATAGCTTTAAGTTCTAAATGAGTGGTTTAACAGTGTTTGATACAACTTATAGGTTTAAACACAACTCAAAACTGTATATGAGTTCATCCTATCACTTGTAGTTGCATAGGAGCGTTTTTTGTTTCTACTTTATTACTTATGGTGGGATAAAGTCGATTTTGCTACTTAAAGTTACATGCAGGTTCAAATTGTCACTCAATAAGAAGCAATAGTGCTATATAAGGCCTTAAAATCACTTATAAGCAACTTTTACATATAAGTGGGAACATACCCTTATTTGGAACTAAAAGTTTCAAATGACTAGTACAATAGCGAATTATATCACCAATAGTGGCTAAAGGGATAATTTTACGGCTCTTTTGGAACCAAAAAATATTGCAACTTTAAGGCCTAAGAAGTACCTTATTGCCACTCCAACGCATAAATAGGTCTCAGTAGGAGGTTATTGGAACCAAAAGCAGTTATTTTCACTTATTTCAAACCACTAACGAACTAAAAGTTCTATTATAGTTCCTATTTGCGCCTTGTCAAAATATATTTAATAGTCTTGCTTGTTTAATAGTCTACAAAAGAGCAAATAATTACTATTGGTAATATCATTCACTGCTTTGCCACTCGCAAGATACAAATAAGTGATTATTAGACTTTATAGTTCCAAACAACAAACAACAACAACAAATCCACTTTATTGCACACCTCAAATACACAGGGATACAGAACATGAGAGATATACAGTAAAAAAATTGACAGAGGTTAACAACAGGCGGTCTTATCGCTAAATAGCGATCTCTTCCAGACAACCTTTAGGTAGCGGAGTAGATTAACAAGAGTTAGAATTGAGTAGGTGATGCAAAACAACTTTAAGCCACAAAAATAAAATAAAAACAATAAACATACATAAATAGCAATAATCAAATATACCTACATATAATACTTAGACATAATAAAAACATATAGCAGAGTAAAATAGATAGCAAAACCAGAGTCAGTCGCATAGTACGAGTAAGAGGACTTGTGACTCCTCTGGTGTTGCAGGTGTTTATGGGCGACGGTAATCGCTTTCCATCAGGCGATACGTTTGCTCGTTTGCCCCCTATGACATAAAAAAAAAAAAAAAAAAGAGGAGCGATTTTCAACGCAGTGTAAATTAAGGTAGAGATAAATAGTGACGTTTAAGGTTCCAAATAAGGAACAAATAAGTGAAAATAAACACTGTAGGATCTTTTTTGTTTCGCCATGTTTACAAATGGAAGCCTATGAAAATTGATTATTTTAACCAGAATTTTATCACACTCACGCATAATCACAGACTTTTGATAGTTGTGACGATGTTACTTTAACATTGTACGTAACCTACAATCATTAGGTCAGGTTTTTAACAGTTTTATTTCTTATCAGTATCTATTCCTTATTTAATTTAGCACTCTCTTTTTTAATATTCCTGATCAAATGAAGGCGCGTCGAAATTTACAAAGAAAACATACTTTAGTTTCACAGTAAAAAAAAAATCGCAAGAATTTCGTGCTTATTTCAATGCTTGTATAACGTAAAGTTTTAATCACAATCAAACAGACATATAAATCCAAAATGAATATGGCCGATCACGTATTACTTTTAATAACACAATTTGACAGTTGCCACTCAAAGATAATTTTGGCGACTCATTTATCAGTTATCACTCATTGACCGAACTGAAATGTTTTCATTCGTTCACTGCGCATAACTTTCACCCATAGTTCTAATTACCACTTAAGGTAATTGTGAGATCTCTTATGGATTCTATTTAGCACCAAAAATAGGCTGCAATTTTTCTCCTTTTGGTTCTATACTGGTGGCATAAGGGTTCTTGCCACCTATATAGCACTTAGTCATGGTGGTAAATTTCACTTAAACATCTAATTAGATATGATATGTGAGCTATTTAGACCCAGTTGTGCTACTTGGGTTGTACACGCTTAAAACCGCGAGCTTGGATAAGTAAATTAGTAATATAATTTTTAGGGGTTCCTCATAGGGTTCAAACAAAACTTTATTTATTACTAAGCGTCCACTCTTTGTGTGTCTGTTTTTCTACGAGTATAGCAACGTTCGTACAGTTGTTATATATATATTTTATCTCCTATTCAAACCTAACTTTTACAATTTTGTACAATTTTTTTGCCTCATCTACTAAAGGAAGCTCCGAAATCTAGTTGTTACTTAAAAAAAAGTCTCATTCAAAACTTCCCGTCTCATATCTTCATTCCGGACACATTCTAGAATAACGCTGTATACGTCTTCTACGGTGTCATCGCAATTTGGGGTTGGTGCTTGACCTATTAAATGTGTAACTTTATCTGTCGTGAATTTGTACGTCGCACAACGTAGTTTCCACATCACGACGACTGACCCGTTCTAGTGTTGACAAGAAGCCCAAATAACCCGCTCGTAGTTTGTTGGTCGTACGGCTTGCGAGGTGTTGATCTCGTTAAGCAGGCTTAGCCAAGTGACCTGTAAGCATGTAGATTACCGTCCGGCGAATTATCGGCTACATTACGTCGATAACATCCGATTAGGAGACTATATATAGCAGTTGACACATATTCTACATATATGTAGGTCTACCAATGTGTGTTCCCAGTGATGACATACGGTACTGAAACGTGGTCGCTTATATACCTACTGAAAGGGCAATGGCGCGAGCTATGCTCGGAGTTTCCTTGCGGAATCGCATCCGAAATGATGAGATAAGCAAGAGAACTATGTTTGTAGATATAACTCAGACAGTCGCCAAACTTAAGTGGCAGTGAGCGGGGCACATTGCTCGTAGAATCGATGGCCGTTGGGGCAGAAAGGTTCTTACGGGCCGGAAGGCATACATATTATCCTCAATTCTCAACTTGAGCGATTACATAAATACCGATTAGGTAATTTTCAGCAGAATACGTCCCTGGGGCGGTATAGTGCTAACAGCGTGTAATAGTAGATAGGTGACTTTGATGATTAATGCGGCATATGCCGTATCCTTTATGTAAATACGCGAGTCGGTTAGGCGAGAGGTGTACTCGACGCTATGAGTGCTATTCAATTTATCGCTAATATTATAAAGTTTATCATATGTTAAATTTTCAGGGTAGCTAAAAATAGACTTTTTATCACCACATTTTTCAAGGACTGACCACACGTCTCGCAGAAGGGAGCCCTTTGACTCCTAGATTTATTTCGTCGAATGTGTCATTTCGCCGAAAAATCATTGTAAGTACAGAATTTCTATTCCTCTGTAGTCATACATTTTTCATAATTCTTGAAAATATCATCGTATTGATTAGATAAGGTTAGGTTGCAAAGAAAAATGCTTTCTACGAAATGATTTATCGGCGAAATGAAACATTCGAAAAAACAATTCTAGGAGTCAATCAATATAGACACGTCAACAATAGACATGTTGACTATTTTTTTTTTGAGGATGTCAATCGATTCTATTTTTTATTGTGATCAAATGTCTATATGGGACTGACTACACTTAAACTGCTCTAAAAGTCAGAAATGACCGTCAAAGTTCAACATTCTTATGTAGCGCTAAAAGCGCTCCATACAAAAGGCGTCCACGCTAGTGACGTCACAGGCCGGTATAGGTACCAATAGTTGTATGGAGAAATTAGGAAATTTGCCATTTTCACCGTGAAAAAGTGCGTTTAAGTTCAAGGTTGTTTTACAATTATTGTTTTGTAAAATTATGAGGATTCTGAAAATATTTTCAAAATTTCTTTTGGATTACAAAAAATATATTTCCAAAACAGATTTATTTTTCTGTTTTTTTTTTCTTTGTTTCGTGATATATTTAGCTAATTTTATTCATAAATAACTACAGTACGCTGTAGAATTCAACATCAGTCAACATGTCTATTATCCGGTCCCCGCGGTGACCCGCTCCACCTTTATTCAGCTACCCCTCCATACCTCCACTTTATAGCAGTCTAAGTCTCAATGTACCACCACCCTTATAACAACGGCGTGTGTATGTAGATGTCCAACTGTCACCCATGATTGATGGCTTCCGTACGCGAATTGATCTAATATGTGTTTCCTACGCAGCCGAGAGTCGTTAGACTCTTTCTAATGATTAGGAAGTAAATTAACAAATCTATTCATCAAGTCATCGTTTTTTTATGAGGGTTACTGTAGAAGGTTCTTTATTGTGAGTTTCGCAAGTCGCGCATTTTTTGGTGGTTTGTGTGAAACGCGATTCTTTTGGTTGAGGCTGTCACTGTCTGTGACCACGCGCCGAATTGCTCTTAGTACAGTAAAAGGTGAACATAGTACAATGGCGCAGTACAAAGCTCAATGTACCTCCACCCTTATAACAACGGCGTGTGTGTATATAGATGTCCAACTGTCACCCATGATTTTGATGGCCTCCATATGCGAATTGATCTAATGTGTGTTTCCAAGCGAGCCACCGTAGCCGAGAGTTCCAAGCCTCATTCCAACGCTTAGGAAGTAAATTCATCAAGCCATAATTGCCTTGCCTTGCTTGTCATTTAAATTACTACTTACTTACTGTAGAAAGTTCTTTGTTTCGAGTTTCGTCAAACCAGTTTTAAGAAAATTAGCCTGCGACCGCGGGACGTATTGCTCTAACAACAGCGAAGGATGGGGCAGAATACAATGATGCAGTCCATAAGTACGACCACCCTTATAACAATGGCGTGTGTGTAGATGTCCAACTGTCACCCATGATTGATGGCTCTGTACGCGAATTGATCAATGTGTGTTTCCAAGTGGGCCACAACCGAGAGTTTCAGTCTGTTTCGAATGTTTACGAAGTTAATTAACATTCTACTCATTACCGCAAATTAGACGAATTATAAAACGTTGACTTGAACTTGAGGAAAACCAACCCGCGGAAACCTATATACAGCCTACATACATAATTGTCATTTATTTAGGCGGGGGTTGCATAAATAAAATGCAAATCGGTAATTTTTTCTTTTCAAATTTGAATGAATGAATGAATGAATGAAATGAATGAATGAAAATTTATTCGTAAACATACACGAACTGGACAACACATTAGAAATAAAATACAATAAAATAAAATAAAATTCTACGTATGTATGCCTCGAAAAGGTCACACCTCAGCATAAATGCTGGCCCGGGAACCAGCGCTGGTCTTCCGATGTAACCTATAGGTGACGCCGCGGGGAATTTCCTAATCGCATTCTTTTTCCTTGCGCACCAGTATGCCGATACCTGTCTGTCATTAATTTCGAACAGAGTAACTGGTAGGGCTGAATGCTCAATTGTAATGTCACAAACGTAGTTAAGTACTTGATCTGGATTAATGTGTTGAATAATAATTTAAACAACGAAATACAGAAACACAAATATTTATTTAACAAAAGCATTCCGACAATTCATACTTAAATAAAGTATCACTAACCTTATTCCGGCTGCGCACTATACTTGCGAAGTAGACAGAAGTTGGTCGAGGCGGAGTTAGCTGAAGTGGGTTTCCGCAGCAAAGTGCCTCTCCAAGTCTCCACACTAGATCATATTCGCCAATTTCATTTAAATCGATTCAACCGTTTAAGCGTGAACAGAGAGACAGACACACCTTCGCATTTATAATATTAAGTATGGATAAGGCCGCTAAGCACAATGAATTTCGTACATTGACCCCATCGATCATCTCCTATCTCTATCCCATATATATACAAACAATTATTATTAAATTTAAAAATAGCAGGTATAGTAGGAATTATTTTTTTGTGGCTGAATTCACTTTGCTTTATTCTAAACAATAATGGAACCCAATGGGTATTGTGTGTATTATGAACTGCGGCCACAAACTGCACTTATGACACCTTCGAGCAACACAGGCTCGATCGGGAGCCTGTGTTGCTCGAAGTATGACACCTTTCTTTTCAAAATAACAGTTCGTACCCGCAGTTCATAATACACACAATACCCACAGAACAATAGAATATTCCCACACGTACCAATAAGTTTGGCAATTCCTTCATCTGCCGAACTATTAAAGTATGGAACTCCTTGCCGGCTCATGTGTTTCCTCCTTCTTATAACTTGGGAGCCTTCAAACGAACCGTGAAGAAGCATCTCTCGGGCCAGCATGGCAGTGACAACTGACTTGGCACCGTTGGTTTCTCGTCAGTTGCCATTGCGACATTTGCGACTTGGGCTCCCCTTTTTGCTTACCATCAGGCGAAGTGGAGCCACTATGTTGTGCCGTTATAAAAAAAAACCATTGGGTTCCATTGTTTGTTAGAACGAAGCGAAGTGAATTCGACCTCAAAAAATGATTCCTAGTATATTACTAATATACAAATTGTAGGCAATATTCAAATTGTATGCTCAATATGTTCACGGGTCCACTATACATCGGATACGTGGCACCTACAAAGGATGCAAGCGTTCAGAACATAACTCCGAGGCTTACTTCAGCTCCATAGATTCAGAGTAGATTAGTAGATTTCGGAACAAGTTGTCTTGGACCCGGTCCAAGCGCGTCCAATTGTCGATTCCAAATAAATAGGGTCGAGAATACCGTGTAAAGTCGAAAAGACAGAGGTCCATCTGATTACCGAGGCGTTTACGGCTTTTTACAAGCAAGGAAAAAAGTGTGCTATATGCTGCTCAGAAGAAAATCGTAGTAACTACCTATGAAACTCATAGATTGTTAGTGTGTTGTTTTTTAAACAACAAAATGGGCATGGAGACAATACATTGTCAATGCAGTTTTGTTAACACGTTCACGGACACAGGACAATTTTGATTTTTTGAGATACGACACAGAAATTCTCCATACAAAATGGCATAACATCTGGAGACGGATTGTCGTATTGCTCAGGTTTGAATGTTTGTGTTGCGGCATTAACGGCCAGAGGCGTAACCGCCTGTAGACGGGTATTCATGTCAAGCGACTACTATGACCTGTGTTACGGCACTAACGGCCACAGACGAAATCGGCTACAGACGATAGCCGTATCATGTGAGTTGCGTGACGCTTCTTGTGGCAGTACGACTATAGACGGGACCGTCTACAGACGGACCGCCACACCAAGCGTACCATGACATGTTATAAGTAAACTAATAACGGCCACAGGCGGGTCGGGGTATAATATAAAATTAGTGTATTAATCAACATGATATTTATTTATTCTTGAAATCAAACATAATAATCTTCTTACATACACAATATAATGGTTTTTATGATATCTAATATTATAAGAAACCTATTACTTTACGCTAAGGTATAATCTCTGAAATATGGCTTTTTTATACTAATTATCACAATGCAATATAGGATCTAGTAATACCTTGTGAAGAATCTAGCTTAATCAGTTCAGTTAACAACCTAAGTACCTAACGTTCATACTCGTAATGTTAACTAGCTTAATTATTTGACAATTTAACAATATTCAGTCTTCAATTTAGTATCAGTCACAATATAATTATATGTACTCGTATGTATTATAATATATAACAAGGCTTAGCCTGAGAAATAAACAATTAAATGATTATATTAAACTTCACTTTCTTGATGCCATTCTTCGAAACAAGTTGGGCATAACGGCGGAGAGTTTGGGCATCCCTTGCATCGGTAACTAGTCTCACGACGTATTTTTTTTTTCTGGCAAACCCTGCAGGCTTTAAAATCAAATTTCTTTTTTGTAGGATTTTTGCTCTCTATTCGCATTGGCCAGTGACCAATGCCAGATGCCGCAGCAGCTTCTGGTTCCGGAGGCTGTGGTTGTGCCACTTGGGCAATTTTTCTATTCCAGTTCGACTTTGGTTCCAGAACCAGGTCTCTGCCGATCTTGTTTTCATCAACCTTTAGAAGGGATTTAATCAACTTGTCTCGGTACTCGATGTATTCGAGTGATTTTTTATTAGTATTTTCCACAAAATTATGGAAGATATAATATGCATTCCATGTGGCAAGATCCATCATGTGAAATAGGACTTTTTTGTACCAGCGTATAGTTTTACGAGGACAAGAGTAATAACTCACCATCTGGTCAGCACGATCAATGCCAGACATATGTCCATTATACCGGACTACTTCTTTCGGCTTCATGAGTTTCTGTCCTCGTTTATTCATCACTTCGATAATTTCAGGGTGATCCAGAGTTGTTATCATCAGAACTTGTCTCTTGTCTTTCCAGTGACTCACATAGACTTTACCCTTTCTAAGCCACCTGTGTTCGCCTTTTTTCAATTTCGCTTGAGCTAACACACTAGGATTACCCGGACGGTTTGCTCGTAGCGTTCCATTAGTGTGTGTTTTTAGATCCAGCAATTTTTCTGACAGAGGCACCGAATTATAAAAATTGTCCATGTATAATTCGTGCCCTTTAAGTAGGTAAGGTCTCATCAATCGCAAAACTAGCTTTTGTACTTTCGGACTTGCGTCGTCGTCATTATTTGATCCTTCATTTCCACTATACATCAAAATATTTAGGACGTAGCCATCATCTGTAGTTAATACGTAAAATTTTATGCCGTATTTAGTTTTTTTATTTTTCATATATGTACGAAAGATGAGGCGTCCTCTGTAAAGCATCAGTGATTCATCTAGCGATAATTCCTTTTTGGGCTGGTAAACATTTCGAAAATTCTGTGTCAACATATTGATAAATGTATTTACCTTGTCGGAACCCCGAGAATTAAGTTCTGAACAGCAAATGCAACGCAATATTTGCTCATATCTTCGACTGGACATAGAGTAACTGAAGATCGGGTGATAGTATAAAATATCTGTATGCGTGAAAAGCTTTCTTCTATCTGGAATTTTAATTTGGCCTTGTAGTAACGTGAGACCGAGAAACTTTTTCATTTCAGCATTGTTCGTGTCGTGAAATACTTTATTTCGACTATTTCGTGTATGAGGTCTGTTTTGATTTGTTAAAGATTTTCCGTAGGCGTTCGTACATGCAACTAAATACTCAATTATATTCGCTGGAAACAACAAATCAAATACCTCTTCTGCTGTCATGTTTTGATCTACGTGGACACGAGGGCCGGAAGAAGCTGCATCGAAACGAAAATCAGGGATATCTGTCACGATATCTTCCCACTCCCCACTTACAGGAGGCGGTGTACGGGAGCGTGTGGTATTGCGTACATGTGTCACATTTAAGTGAGGCGATAACGATCTATTTTGTTCCTGATTAGAAACAGATTCGTTCTCAGCATCGGATGGAATAGCTTCAGACTCACCATTGTCATAAGGTCGGGTTTCGCTGTCCTGCCTTGTAGGAATATCTTGAGAGTCAGGTAAGGGATCATCGAAGAACTGGTCAACCAAATTCGCCGGGAAATCGAGAACCGGCGATGTTCTCTGGTACTCGTCAGCCTCCGGTTCAACCGCCTCCAGCTGCTCTAAAATTTGAGTGTCAATATTACCTTCAGATTGGTCATCGTTCTCCCCGTTTAATTCATTGTCACTCTCTTCAGATTCAGAAACGGTAACCTGTCTTGTGGAAGGTCTAGGCCGGTTAAATATCTGGTAATCATCGGAGTCACTACTCAAGGCATCACCATTTTCAGGTTCGTAATTTCCATCAGAACCATATTCACCGTCTCCGTCACAATATGGATCCTGATTACTGTTGTCAGAGTCCGAGTCGTCAAACACACTAGGCCGATTGCTGACAGTAAATATTGTTCTTTTACCAGACGCCATCTGCAACAAGTTTACATGCTTGAAATACGAACTAATTGTAGCAACAATAGGAAAAAAACATATTACAACTTACCATCTTAGTACCTACATCTACTTATGTTCTGCCCGTGACGCTCGGTCACCTTACTTTGGTCTTAAATAGGTCTTGAAATCTCATACAACGCGCGAGACGTGCGAGGAAAAAAAACTCGCGCGTTGTATGAGATTTAAATTCTCGTCTCGTCTCGCCCTCCCAGTGGAAAACCACCTTAAGAAGCGTATTAAAAAGTATGTTATGTGTTAATCCAAGTTATAAACTAAGCGTATGCCAAATGTCATTTAAATCCGTTCAGCGATTTTTGTGTTATCGAGTAGCAAAAATCCAAACATTCACAATTTATTATAAATATTAGTAGGATTTCGTCAGTTTTTATAAGTACCTATTTCTCATTCAAATGCACTTATCAGCACTAAAACCTTAACTAAATTATTCCCAGCACACTTAAGTAACTAGCAAATACAACTACAAGTAAATATTTTGTTAAATTATCAATAAAATGATACGTACCGTTCACCGAGAATTCCCATACCGCACCTTGTCGCAACGAAACACGTGTACTCCCTCCCGCTGCGGCACACGGCGACTGAGCGGCGGAATATGTATGCGAATCGTCCGGCCACAGACGAAGCGTCGCAACACGCGGTCTGTCAATGTGTGTGTGACGGAGCTAACTTGTGTGCAACAATATGAGTGCTTGCTGTGGCACTGGCGGGTTTGTGTTACATCCAAAAACGGCACAGAGACATAACCTTCCTATAAACACTATGACAAATATTCGGCTGTGGACGAAATGCCACTTTTAATGAAAATTAAATTCCCGTCTACAGCCGTAGTGCCGTATTACGAGGGTTTTAGTTTACGTCTCTCGACGCACTGTCCGTGAACGTGTTAACAACTTGTGATTTTTACACTAGTGTAGTATGTATTACGTTGATTTATTTAATACTAGCATATGTGTTGTATTTATTTCTATTTTATATATTCATATAATTCTACAATAGAGTCTCACTGATTCCGCATTCAGTATTGTATTGGATCAATATTAATAAAAATATGTATATATACGAAAACAGCGTAAACAATCGAATCACAGGTTAACATAGGAAATATTAACCTATGTTTATAAATTGTTATTTCTTTTTCCTTACTTTATTAAGGCAATCCAGTCTTTCCGAGAATAACGCTTACCTTCAGATAGTACCTAATGTCGAACTATTACGGGGTTTTATCCCAGAGTAATAAACGTTATTCCTGGAATAAAAGTTTGGTTAAATCCAGCCTTAGTTTGCTACAATTATATCCACTTAATTAAAAGTAGAATTATTGTATTTAGACATGCATGGTTATTGGTTGGAATTTCTAGGCTTGCGTAATACCCAAAGGGTAAAAAACGGGACCCCATTAGTAAGACTCCGCTTTCCGTCTGACACCAGGTCGTATCTATGAACCGTGATAGTTAAACGGTTGAAATTATAACAGATGATGAATAAATACTAAAAAACAACAAAATAAATATTTAAGGGGGCTGCTATACAACAAATGTAATCGGTAGCGTTAAATTTGCATCTCATTTGTATCCGGCGCCGTGCATACCAGGTACAAACTTAACCCGGCCAGTTAAGATGGGATAAGTTTGTACGGAACCCTCGGTGCGCGAGTCCGACTCGCACTTGGCCGGTTTTTCCTTTCCGCCAAGCTTATTCTCGCTGGTTAGTACGCCGAACTTTTTGAACCTTGTTGCGTTGTTGCAGACCCTTTGAAGTTGAACGCAGCCCGACATCAAAATCAACAAACAACCAGTAACGGAAACAACCTCTGTATCAAATGAAAGTCAGTCGACAAACGACACAATAAAGGCTGTGTCACAAGACTCTTTAGGTACACAGTAACATTCATTCCGCGTTGTTTGAATGGGAACGAGGTTCGCTTAGAGGCGTTTCCTTCAGAGGAGAGCATTCTAAGCCGGAAATTAGCACATAAATGCGTAAGATTTATGCCTTAGAAAGACCACAATGGCGGTGCATTGACTGTTGCTTAAGTTAATCCACAGTTATGGTTTAGTAAGGTGACGTTAGTGCCTACATTTTGTGGTAACGGTTTCAGAATAGTGTATCATGATTCTTGAGATATCAGCCTCACACTCACAGATGGATTCACATTACAATAATATAGTTCGAATTTACGATAGTACATTTACTTGTATCAAACGAATATTACGAACACACGTAGCAGCTCCAATAACTTCAATTAGAGAAAAGGGGGAGAAAAAGTGGAAATACAAAGAAACCAAGCAGCTGACACCAAAAAGCAATTTAATGAAAAGATAACTAAAAAATCATGACATGGAAAAAAAGTTAATTCAAAAACACAATAATAGACAATAAAAATAAATTAAAAAATAAACTAAATAACATACCTTAACAACTTGAACATCCCAAAAATATTAAAGGGGTGTTGTGAACAATTAGGTTAAAGCAAAAACCGGCCAAGAGCATATCGGGCCACGCTCAGTGTAGGGTTCCGTAGTTACCCATCCTTCACAATAGACGAAAATTACGAGAAAGATTTCAAGCCCTATAAAAAGGTCATAGACGCCAAAGTAACAGTAATTACTTATTACCTTCTGGAAGTTATCGATTATACGCACCAGATTGAGCGAAATGTTTTAATACATGCAGTATGACACTTAACTAATATGTGTAACGTTCGAAGTATAAGGACACCGCGCGGCACTTACGTAATTTTAAAGAAAATTATGAATTTTGGCGATAACATAAAAACGGCTCGACCGATTTTATTCAATATAATTTTCGTTGAAAGTACTTATAAGGCCTCATTTTCATGAATTTTTCCATAATTATTTGACCCGTGGTTGAAAAGTTAGAGGGGGTGACAATATTTATTTTTATTTTCGGAGCGAATATTTACAAAGCTGCTCTTTATTAAAAAATAATGTTCGAAGACCCCTCTTATTTTTAAGAGACCTATTCAACGACACCCCACACACTAGGTAGTGTTGGAACGAATACAACATACTCATACCAAATTTCAGCTTTCTAGTGCTAATGATCACGGAGCCGCGGACGGACAGACGGACATAGCGAAACTATAAGGGTTCCTAGTTGACTACGGAAACGGAACCCTAAAAAAGGACGGTGTTGATGTGAATTCCGGTGAAAGTAGTTAAAAGCGCAATATTTAGAAATTAAAGTTTTTCTCCTAAAAGAAACATACAAACTCCTATATAATGTTGCTGCCGCTATAATGGAAATTTTCCATAAAAAGGCATATTATTTTAATTAGTTCGTCGTGGCAGCCCGAGTTTAAAACAAAGGGAACAAAATGATGTGATATTAAAATGGCTTCGGGAACGCTTTGATATGGCTTTCTCGAAGGCGTGAACGGGAATTCCTTAATTAAAGTTTTAACTATGATTACAGTGGGGGACATTTTACCCCGCTTTGCACCTAGTTTTACCCCATTTTAAACCGAATTTATGAAGAGTTTTCAATTCAAAAGCGGGTTAAAGTTAATGAAAAGTTTCTAAATGTATTTGAATAGTTTATTGGACACAGTACTAACTACTATTATATTGATTTAATCCTACTAGATATTCTCACATTATTGTAACAAAATGCGATTTAATCACGTTAAAAAAATGTCGTTCTCTACCTATGGATGTCGTAAGTGTTGTGTGTCAGTCGAGTGGCAAACCCAGTGAGCACACTAATAATAATGACCAAGTGCGGGTAGTTCGAAATACACACGCGACAAGAAGTGACAACCTTCCTTCCAACTCCAACCTTCATTCAAGACCATGATCACAAAACAGATAGGTACAGAAATCAATCTACATACATGCGCGCTCGAGCAAACGCACACATAGACATTGCTCACGGACACGTCAAGCGGATGGCACTCGCGCTCGCACTGGTCTGAACTGGTCCGAGATATCGTGTCCGTGAGCAATGTCTATGTGTGCGTTTGCTCGAGCGCACTTGTATGTAGATTCCCAAGCAGCACATTAGTGAATTTTGCAGCTTATCTTATAGCTTTAAGTTCTAAATGAGTGGTTTAACAGTGTTTGATACAACTTATAGCTTTAAACACAACTCAAAACTGTATATGAGTTCATCCTATCACTTGTAGTTGCATAGGAGCGTTTTTTGTTTCTATTTTATTACTTATGGTGGGATAAAGTCGATTTTGCTACTTAAAGTTGCATGCAGGTTCAAATTGTCACTCAATAAGAAGCAATAGTGCTATATAAGGCCTTAAAATCACTTATAAGCAACTTTTACATATAAGTGGGAGCATACCCTTATTTGGAACTAAAAGTTCCAAATGACTAGTACAATAGCGAATTATATCACCAATAGTGGCTAAAGGGATAATTTTACGGCTCTTTTGGAACCAAAAAATATTGCAACTTTAAGGCCTAAGAAGTACCTTATTGCCACTCCAACGCATAAATAGGTCTCAGTAGGAGGTTCTTGGAACCAAAAGCAGTTATTTTCACTTATTTCAAACCACTAACGAACTAAAAGTTCTATTATAGTTCCTATTTGCGCCTTGTCAAAATATATTTAATAGTCTTGCTTGTTTAATAGTCTACAAAAGAGCAAATAATTACTATTGGTAATATCATTCACTGCTTTGCCACTCGCAAGATACAAATAAGTGATTATTAGACTTGATAGTTCCAAATAAGGAACAAATAAGTGAAAATAAACACTGTAGGATCTTTTTTGTTTCGCCATGTTTACAAATGGAAGCCTATGAAAATTGATTATTTTAACCAGAATTTTATCACACTCACGCATAATCACAGACTTTTGATAGTTGTGACGATGTTACTTTAACATTGTACGTAACCTACAATCATTAGGTCAGGTTTTTAACAGTTTTATTTCTTATCAGTATCTATTCCTTATTTAATTTAGCACTCTCTTTTTTAATATTCCTGATCAAATGAAGGGCGCGTCGAAATTTACAAAGAAAACATACTATAGTTTCACAGTAAAAAAAAATTCGCAAGAATTTCGTGCTTATTTCAATGCTTGTATAACGTAAAGTTTTAATCACAATCAAACAGACATATAAATCCAAAATGAATATGGCAGATCACGTATTACTTTTAATAAAACACAATTTGACAGTTGCCTCGCCACTCAAAGATAATTTTGGCGACTCATTTATCACTCATTGACCGAACTGAAATGTTTTCATTCGTTCACTGCAAATAACTTTCACCCATAGTTCTAATTACCACTTAAGGTAATTGTGAGATCTCTTATGGATTCTATTTAGCACCAAAACTAGGCTGCAATTTTTCTCCTTTTGGTTCTATACTGGTGGCATAAGGGTTCTTGCCACCTATATAGCACTTAGTCATGGTGGAAAATTCCACTTAAGCATCTAATTAGATATGATATACGAGCTATTTAGACCCAGTTGTGCTACTTGGGTTGATTTCTGTACCTATCTGTTTTGTGCCATGATCGTAAAATCACGTTTGAAACGTCGTCAGAATAATTACATAAACACCTTTTGGAGCGCGAGAAAGTCCTGTTTAGTTAGAATAATGTAGGGGAACCTGGGGATAGTTGATACCCATTTTGATTTTGGACTCTATTTTTTTTATTTTTTACAGTATTGGAGATCTTTTCAAGCCAAAATATTCAAAATATATCTTTTCATTGATAGTTTGAATGAAAACAAGATTATGCTGCAATTTAACTCAATATTAAATGAAATACAATATTGTAGACTTTTACCATGTATCCCCCATGTAAGGGAGATTTGTTTACCCCTAATTGGGAGCCTTTTTAACTTTTTAACGTTGTCGTAGTCGGGCGAAAAATAATATAACATCGACAGCTCTATGAATCCTAGCATAGATACGACTTGATCCCTCACGGGGACACATAATTCCGTCATCATGTCACCCCCAAATCAAAAGTTCCAAGTCTCCCCATACATACTGTTGTTATAAAACATGCGCTACTCAAAACTATTTATCACGTATTTGAACGTATTCAATGACAATCTACACTTGAATAAACGACTAAAACAACAAACACACTAAAACAATAGCATTTATTTCACTTTTCATTAAATAAATCAAGTTAAAACTTACCGAAAATTAAGTTAGACGCGACACAAATATTTCAACGGCCACCATGTGCAAAATACTGACGTGAGTCACAACGTGCCACGAAAGAACGTGGAGTTAGGCAGAAATGAATTAGTGTTGCTAGCGTAAGAAAACGTATCGCGTTTGGTTGAATTTTAAATTAACTTTAACAAGTCTCCCAAGGGACCTAGGGGACAAGGGTCTATCTAGTCTCCTCAGGTTCCCCTACTAACCTACAAACTGAAGACGAATGGTACGATATTATCGGTGGAAAAAGTGAGTGCTGTGGTGAGGTTTAATTCAAGCAAATACAAATACTTAAGCTCTTTTGAATATAATACTTGAACATGAGAAGCGGAAATCAAGCGGAAAAACCACCTAAGCCCAATAAGGCCTAGTTTCCCCTCTGGGTTGGAAGGTCTGATGGCAGTCGCTTGCGTAAAAACTGCCAACTGCAAACTGCTGGTGCCTACGCCACATCTTGGGATTTAGGTAGCCGACCCCGATTGAGAATTCACTCTCTACAAAGATATGGGACAAAGGCTAGGAGGATGATGATGATGAGAAGCGGAAATCAGGCATTAAAAGTTTCACTTAAAAAAAATCTATCAAACAAAATATTTTAATATCAGTGACAACCCTACTTATTTGAAGTTTTGTTTATATTTTAAATTGACACCTGTCTTCAACTTAAGCGATGTTCAAAAGTTGCTAGGGTTGATACGTGCAGATTTTTACACTAACGCTTAACAAACTGTATCTCAAAAACGGATAGAAATATTTATATAGTTTAGTGTAAATTAAAGTACTCAGCCTGGTCAATTTCCTGTTTGCTTAAAAGTCCCTCGATCTGTTCCACCCTGTATACGTATCTGTCACTTTCCGGAGACCAACAAATGACATTTGACTCTTGTTACGGCTCCTTATCCGTTCGAAAGTGCTGATTGTTTTAGATATTTTTTTCTTTAATCGGACATTTCTCTTAACATACAATTCTACTACTTAGAACAGGGCTATTGGGATTTATTGGTAAGTATTTGAAACCTACAGTTTCAAGTTTTCATTGATAATTTTTGTTTCAAAAACTACTCGAAATTGTCAAAATTCACGCGGAACACTGGTCTTTTCAACTTATTTTCGACTGCACGCAATGAAAGCAAGAAACAGCTATGTTACTATCTAGAACTCAGGGAAAAGGTATTACTCACTTTAAAAAATTGGTTAAAAATTATCAATATATTTGTCATAATATGAAAAAAAACTTCACTTTTGAAGCGCTAGTTACTTATATACTTATAAAATATCATTCGCAGGAATCGTAAAATGCGAGAAATCGTTTGAGATGACGTATGACAACTAGTGACGACCCATCAATGAATTTCGCTTGCATTTCACGAAATCTGATTGAAACATTTCCTTTTACAACGTTTTAAGCCTTCAGATGTCTCGTGAACTCGGTTAAAATCACAAAGTTGAAAGCTTTCGTTCCGCAAGAGCTGCCGTAGCACCTGCGTTGCCTCAAGTTCGGAACCATCGGAACTAAGCTGATCAAAGTGTGCGTCCATAAAACAAGTCGATGGTATAGACTATAGCGTGAGTTACCGCTTTGGATAACGACGTCTTGATTAAGTTTGTTTAGTCTATAGCATTGAGGTCATTGGTTGTGTGCCCGTCTTTAAAGATTTTTCTTTTTTGGTTATTGTAAAAGGGGCATTCCACCAGAATGGCTACTTTGTCAGCCACGTCATGGCCACCTAATCGTAACGTTATTTATGTTATGGGTAACAATATTTGTAAAGGAGACAATGAGTACTTTGCCATTTTTTTTTAAGTGCTTTTATGTTCATGGTTGTCAACTTGTCATACAATTATTGTCTTTTTGAATTATGCGTATTCTGAAAACAATTTTAATTCTTTTTTTCAATAACAAAACCGGCCAAGTGCGAGTCTGACTCGCGCACCGAGGATTCCGTACAAACTTTCCCTTATTCCATCTTAATTGGCCTGGTTCAGTTAAGTTTGCACCTGAAATTTATGGCGCTGCATACAAACGAGGTGCAAACTTAAAGCAACCGGGTTCTCCAAATATGATGTTTGAAATAGACTATATTTTTTATGATTTTATTACAAATGTATAGTCTCCACTTATGAAAAAGAAGCTAATTTTATTTACATAACTACAGTATCCTGTAGAATTTAACTATCAGTACAAAAGCAGTTATTATAATACTAGCATTAACCCGCGGCTTCGCCCGCGGTCCTACACAATAAACGTTATCCTACGGGAACGATGCTCTTTTTTTTAGGATAAAAAGTGGGCTATTTGTTAAAGTTAGGGTATAATCTGCTTATCCCTCATGCATATCCGTCTAGCCGTTATATTGTTGAAAAGTTTGAATGCATTTATTACGGCTGCAGGAGGTTTCCCGATGACTACTCCAGTCTCGCCGCGCCACCCGCACTGGCCTTGACGACAATCGAAATGGCACCAAATACAAATTTAAACATCTATTAGGATAACGGGACTCATTCCATACCTCAAAAGCAAAAATAAATCCCTTATAGGATCACTTGTAGCTGTCTGTGAGTCCGTCTGTTACAACCGATTTGCTGCAAAACTACTGCACCGATTGAATTGCAATTAGGCACAAATGCTTTCAAGAATTTTCATGTCCACAAATTCCCAAAAAAACATGAAAATGACACCCATATTTCACGTCCGCTACGTTGAGTTTTAAAATAATTGTTGTACCCGTAATCAGCGACCTGATAAATAAATAATAAAAATAATACCCATGTTGATTTTCAGACTTTGTCAACACATTTCCCCCTTTTAGGGCTTCAATTCTTGAAAGGCCTGAAAAGCGTGTTTACTCATATTCTTAGAAATACTCCTGTGAAGTTTCGAATAAAATAGTCTAATCTTGTTTCCCCATAAAAACTTTGGATCTCTATTTCACCCCGTTTAGAAAAATCGTTTATTAGTGCGCCCCTATACCCTATAAGGAACCTACGTTCTAAATTTAGACTCTTTAGAATCAGCGGTTTGGGCTGTGCGTTTAAAAACGACACCCATATGTTTAGACATATTTAGACATTTCTACCCCATCGCACCCTAACATGAGAGATGGTATTACACGTCCGCCATGATGAATTTTAAAATCGTTCTTTTTTTAGTAATCAGCGACCCGATAATCCATAGAAACCAACTCTTCCCTCTTCCCCTTCCGGGATACAGGGTACCAAGTTATCTAATCTTGTTTCCATATACAAACTTTGGATCCCCATTTCACCCCCATAGGGGGTGAATTTAAAAAAAACCTTTCTTAGTGCACCCCTACACCTTATAAGGAACCTACGTGCCAAATTTGGACTCTCTAGAACCAGCGGTTTAGTATTTAGACATTTCAACCCCATTTCACCCCAACGGGGGAGATTGTAATTCACGTCCGCCACGTTGGATTTTAAAATCGTTGCGGTTTTGGTAATCAGCGACCCGATAAACCATAAAAACAATACCCATGTTGATTTTCAGACTTTGTCACAACATTTCTCCCTTTATGGGGCTGAATTTTCAAAAATTCTGAAACACGTGTTTACTCATTTATCGTTAGAAATACTCCTGTGAAGTTTCAAATAAAATAGTCTAACTAATCTTATTTCCCCATACAAACTTTGGACCCCCATTTCTCCCCTTTAAGGGGTGAATTTTGAAAAATTCTTTCTTAGTGCACCCCTACACCTTATAAGGAACCTACGTGCCAAATTTGGACTCTCTAGAACCAGCGGTTTATTATTTAGACATTTCAACCCCATTTCACCCCAACAGGGGAGATGGTAATTCACGTCCGCCACGTTGGATTTTAAAATCGTTGCGGTTTTCGTAATCAGCGACCCGATAAACCATAAAAACAATACCCATATTGATTTTCAGACTTTGTCACCACATTTCTCCCTTTTAGGGGTTGAATTTTCAAAAAACCTGTGACACGTGTTTACTCATTTATCGTTAGAAATACCCCTGTGAAGTTTCAAATAAAATAATAATAACCAATCTTATTTCCCCATACAAACTTTGGAACCCCATTTCACCCCTTTAAGGGGTGAGTTTTGAAAAATCCTTTCTTAGCGGATGCCTACGTCATAACATCTACCTGCATGCCAAATTTCAGCCCGATCCGTCCAGTGGTTTGGGCTGTGCGTTGATAGATCACTATGTCAGTCAGTCAGTCAGTCAGTCAGTCACCTTTGAGTTTTATATATATAGATAGATATAGATTGACAAACTATTGCATTGAAAATCAGTTATCTATGGAGAGAAAGGTGTTTGTATGGACACGCGGCAGCCCCTCAGCGCCATCTGTTCTTAAAAATGTCTTTATTCCCTCGTTACGCCGAAGCGGCTGGACGGATTTCAACCAATTTTGGTACAGAAATAGCTGATATACAAAGATAGTTATAGGATACTAGCGGCCGCCCGCGACTTCGTCCGCGTAGATTTTTGATGATGACAAAGATATTAAAATAGGTAAGTGAATTTTAATCTTAGTTAGAATGGTCTAGACATAACATTTCAAACAGTGGCAGACACTGATATGCAATTGCTAAAGAATTTTAGAAGATTTTCCAATTAGATTACGGGATTGTTTGCAGGTGTAAATCAAATGATAACATAAGATATTATGCTTTGTCATTTATCAAATGAACACCTAATAACGTGAAAACAGGTAAGTAATAATTATGAAAATGACTTGAAAAAACCATTCAATCCGTATGCTAATGCCACCTGTTGACAAACAAAATGACTACCCTACTACTAAAACCTTCAACCTTTTTTAACCCCAGTAGGGATAGAGATTTCTTAAACGCTGATATTACTTTTTTTGTATTTTAATAAGTTATTCTTTCTACAAAGTTTCAAGTCTCTAGCTAAAAAAATAAAGTTTTCCCCATACAAACTTTGCACCCCTTTTTAAAACCCCCTTAGAGTTAAAATTTTCCAAAACACTAAAAGTAGGTGCTTTATTTGTATTCTAATAAGTAATCTTTTTACAAAGTTTTTGGTCTCTAGCTCAAAAAAGAAGTTCCCTCATACAATCTTAGTACTAATTACTTTTTTGTATTTGATTAAGTAAGCTTTCTACAAAGTTTCAAGTCTGTTTCCCCCATACAAACTTTGCACCCCTATTTAACCCTCTTAGGGGAGGTATTTCCAAAAATCTTTTGTTATCCCTAGCCAACGTTATAAAAGTAACCTACTGTGCAAAAATCAACTCTCTAACATTAATTTAGTAGTTTCGTTCGGCTGTATATTTAGTTAGTTCTTTTATATGTATAGATAGCTGTGTTGCCCGCGTCTTCGTCCGCGTGGAACCTTATCTTGAAAATTTTACATCTTTATTACTTTCAGATCTAAGCAATGTTGAAATTACTAAACGTGATTTTTTTTGCCATTTTTTACGTAATAGTAACGAACCCTTCGTACGCGAGTCCGACTCGCTCTTGGCCTTTTTTTAGTATTTTTTCGGCTAAATTGCTCTAATTACGCGGTATCATTATGAAATCAGGTACATCTACGAACGAATAGGTTTGCCAAATTCGATGAGTTTAGGAATAAAATGTTAAGGCATTATTATTCGAATTCAAGAATTTATAAATTCTTGGTTTCGAATAATAATGCCTTTATAGTAATTTACAAATCCTGCACTCAAAAAAATATTTGATCTTCATACAAATTTTCAACCCCTTTTTCACCACCTTCAGGGCTGAATTTTCAAAAACGCTGAAATAAATTTTCTTGTATTCTATTGATATGCCCTTATATAAAGTTTCAAGTCCTGCTCTCAAAAAAATGTTTGATCTCAATACAAATTATCAACCCCCTTTTCACCACCTTTAGGGCTGAATTTTCAAAAACACTGAAATTACTTTTCTTGTATTCTAATTATATACCTTTATACAAAATTTAAAGTCCTGCGCTCAGAAAAATGTTTGATCTCTATACAAACTTTCAACCCCTTTTTAATCCTTCTAGGGGACGAATATTTGAAAACGCTGAAATTATTTTTTTTGCATTTTAATAGTATGCCTTTACACAAATATTCAAGTCCCACGCTCAAAAAAATACTTAATCTCCATACAAACTTTTAACCCCTTTTTTACCACCTTAGGGGGTGATTTTTCAAAAACGCTGAAATTTGTTTTCTTCCATTTTATTTTAATACCCTTTTACAAAGTTTCAAGTCTCTAGCTCCAAAAAAAAAGTTTCCGCCATACAAACTTTGCACCCCTTTTTAACCCTCTTAGGGCAGGTATTTCCAAAAATCCCTTCTTATCCCTAGCCCACGTTATAAAAGTAACCTACTGTGCAAAAATCAACTCTCTAACATTAGTAGTTTCGGCTGTGCGTTGATGAGTCAGTCAGGACTTCTTCTTTTATATATATAGACTAGCGGCCGCCCGCGACTTCGTTCGCGTAGATTTTTGATGTTGACAAAGATATTAAAATAGGTAGGTAAGGAATTTTATTCTTAGTTATTTCACCCCCTTAGGGGCAGAATTTTTGGAAACGCTGAAATTACTTTTCTTGTATTCTAATAGTGTACCTTTACAGAAAAATTCAAGTCCCGCGCTTAAAAAAATACTTAATCTCCATACAAACTTTTAACCCCTTTTTTACCACCTTAGGGGGTGAATTTTCATAAACGCTGAAATAAATTTTCTTCCATTTTATTTTAATACCTTTTTACAAAGTTTCAAGTTCCTAGATTTAAAAAAAAATTGTACCCGATACAAACTTTGCACCCCTATTTAACCCTCTTAGGGGAGGTATTTCCAAAAATCCCTTCTTATCCCTAGCCCACGTTATAAAAGTAACCTACTGTGCAAAAATCAACTCTCTAACATTGTTCGGCTGTGCGTTGATGAGTCAGTCAGGACTTCTTCTTTTATATATATAGATAGAAGATAGATAAGAAGTTTCAGGGAATTTCTAAAGGATTCAAACTTTCAACCCCTTTTTAATCCTTTTAGGGGACGAATTTTTTGAAAACGCTGAAATTTGTTTTCTTGTATTCTAATAGTGTACCTTTACACAAAAATTCAAGTCCCGCGCTCAAAAAATACTTAATCTCCATACAAACTTTTAACCCCTTTTTTACCACCTTAGGGGGTGAATTTTCAAAAACGCTGAAATTAATTTTCTTCCATTTAATTTTAATACCTATTTACAAAGTTTCAAGTAAATAGAAGAAGATAGATTAGCGTAACACTTCTTTATAAACAACATTAGCGGTGTTCCCCATACAAACTTTGCACCCCTTTTTAACCCCCTTAGAGGCGAAATTTTCTAAAACGCTGAAAGCACTTTTTGTGTTTTTGAATAAGTAATCTTTCTACAAAGTTTCAAGTCTCTAGCTCCAAAAAAAAGTTTCCCCCATACAAACTTTGCACCCCTTTTTAACCCTCTTAGGGCAGGTATTTCCAAAAATCCCTTCTCATCCCTAGCCCAAGTTATAAAAGTCCTTACTTCGTCCGCGTGGAACCTTTATCTTGAAAATTTTACATCTTTATTATTTTCAGATCTAAGTAATGTTGAAATTGCTTAACGTGCTTTTTTTGCAGTTGTTTACGAAATACATAGTAACGCACCCTTCGTACGCGAGTCCGACTCGCTCTTGGCCTTTTTTTTTAAGTCATAAGTCATAAGTATTTATTCATTTAACAATTTACATTGCGTTTGAAATCACACTTTCAGCTAATTAGCTCTAAATACGCGGTATCAGGTACATCTACGAACGAATAACTTTACTAAATTCGATGAGTAAAAAAAAAAACTTATCTTTTAATAAAAATACCTTTTTACAAAGTTTCTAATTCCTAACTTAAAATACAACTTATACCCGATACAACCTTTCATCCCCTTTTTAACCCTTTTAGGGGACGAATTTTTGAAAACGCTGAAATTACTTTTCTTGTATTCTAATAGTGTACCTACGAGGGGCGTCTGAAAAGTTCTAAGCCTAAGGTATTTCGAGGTTATATATGCGTTTATGATACTGGCCACTAGAAAGGCCATTTAAAAACAAATTATTAAAAAATAACATGTCACGTTTTTATTATTCTGTTTCGAGATATTCAACGGAAAAGTACATCATGTGTGAATTACCAACGAATATTACGAAAATTGAGCACCGTGCTGTAATTAAATTCCTTACAAAAAGTGACAAATCACCGCAGTGTATTTTTGAGGAAATGGCTATTATTTACGGTGATTCTGGGCCTTCTTATGCCACAGTCAAAAAGTGGAGTCGCTTATTTAAACTCGGACGGGAATCGATCGAAGACGACCCCCGCTCAGGGCGGCCAATATCGGTAGTGACCGAAGAAAACGTAGCAAAAGTCAAAAAGCTGGTATTAGAAGATAGAAGAATTAAGGTTTGGCAAATAGCTGAGGTCTTAGGTATTAGTAAAGAAAGAGTCGGAGAAATTTTACATGAACATTTGTACATGAGTAAAGTCAGTGCTCGTTGGGTACCGAAAATGCTAACGGCCTTCGATAAAGTACGTCGTGTGGAAACTTCTCGGGCGTTTTTAGAATTGTGCGAAGATGATTTAGATGAAGTTTGTTCCCGAATAGTAACTGTTGATGAAACATGGATCAGACAGTATGATCCGGAGTGTAAGTCTGAGTCGATGCAGTGGATTGAAAAGGGTGAAAGGCCGCCGAAGAAATTTAAAGTGCAAAAGTCGGCCTCTAAGTTAATGGCTACGGTATTTTGGGATTATGATGGCATTCTTTTAATCGATTATTTAGAAAAAGGCTCTACGATAAACGGAACTTATTATGCAAATCTAATAAGACAGGTGCGACAAGCCATAGTTGATAAAAGGCGGGGTAAACTAAGGAAAGGCATTTTGTTTTTGCAAGACAACGCACCCGTTCACACCGCTAATGTTGCGAGGCGTGCTCTGAAGGAAGTTGGTTTTGACGAAATTTACCACCCACCCTACAGCCCAGATCTAGCCCCAAGCGATTATTTTCTATTCAATAATTTGAAGAAAGAGTTGAGGGGAAAGCGATTTAGAAGTGACGAAGAGATGAAGGCGGCTGTACAGGAGCATTTTGAAGGGCAAAATGAAGATTATTTTTTTAATGGCCTAAAAGCACTGTATAAAAAATGTAAAAAATGCATTGATTTAGGAGGAGACTATATTGAAAAATAAACACGAGTTCATTTGTCTAAATTGTTTTTTTCTATCTTAGGCTTAGAACTTTTCAGACGCCCCTCGTATACACAAAAATTCAAGTCCCGCGCTCAAAAAAATACTTAATTTCCATACAAACTTTTAACCCCTTTTTTACCACCTTAGGGGGTGAATTTTCAAAAACGCTGAAATCAGTTTTCTTCCATTTTATTTTAATACCTTTTTACAAAGTTTCAAGTTCCTAGATAAAAAAAAAACTTGTACCCCATACAAACTTTGCACCCCTATTTAAACCTCTTAGGGGAGGTATTTCCAAAAATCCCTTCTTATCCCTAGCCCACGTTATAAAAGTAACCTACTGTGCAAAAATCAACTCTCTAACATTGGTAGTTTCGGCTGTGCGTTGATGAGTCAGTCAGGACTTCTTCTTTTATATATATAGATTTTTTATCCAGCTCCGGTAATGAAAGAAAAAATACGCGGACGAAGGCCATTTTCTAGTAAGTAATTAATAATGCACATGTAATGGGGCGTTGTTTATTATTTTATTTGCGGCACTAATGACCGATTCGCACGCGCTTGTCGCTGTGTGCAGAACTCCTTACACAGTACGAGTTTTCAGGGTTCCGTAAAAGCTGAATCCTATAGGGGTCACTTTGTTGTCCTTCTGTCAAGTTCTTTTTCTCAGAAACGCGTAAAGGTATGAAGCTGAAATTAATATCAAATATTCTGTTACCCCTTGGAGGTACTAACAAACGTCAGTACAAATGGCGCACTTAGCGCCAAATGGCATTCTCTACCAGATAACCATAGGGCCAAACAGAGATAATAGTGGAAGTGCTAAATTGGTAAATATATTTTTATACTCCAGTACTTTTTTCTGTCATTTATATAGTTACTAACTCTAATATAAATACATAAATTATGAAAGTCTGTAAAAGTCTATACTCTACTGCCCAAAAACACACTGCTAACCGATGTTATAATGTCGCCAAAAAAGCATCACTTTGTACCACAGATTACAAGATGAACAGGTGCATTCACACAATTTGCAAATTAAAAAAAAACTTATTGTACTAAGGCATTGCTGCCAACTTAAAAAAAAAGTTTTATCTTCAGTGCATGGATGTTTAGTATAGTGAACGTATACCTTTATGTATAAGTTTAATTTTTTTGACAGATGTTTAGTATGGTGAACGTATACCTTTATGTATAAGTTAATATTTTTTTGACAGATGGTTGTCGATAAAAAAAAGTTTATCAGAGACAATTTTTCTTTTTAATTTTGTTGATTCCGAGCGGGAACATGTAATTATTTTCTTTGTTGTTTATTTGCATTTTATTTATGAAATGTCGAGTCGTAGAAAAAGTATTGTATGCAACGTTGTATAAGTAGGTCAAAAAACGCTCGTGGCATCTTTCTTACGATGTTCGCTACGCTCACATCGTAACCCATGCCACTCGCGTTTTTTGCCCCCTCTTATACAACGGTTGCATAAAATACTATTTCTATCTTTCTTTCTATCCATCCTTTAACCATCTTTGAATGTTCAACCACCACTGTACCAATATTGGATAAAATCCGTCCAGCCGTTTTATTTAGCATTATGAGCGCACAAAAACAATTCCACGAACAGATGGCGACCCCTCTCCATATATGATTTTCAATACAATTTTGAAATTTTATAATAGTATAGAAGTTTCCCTGCGTCGCGCTGTGTTTCCCGCTCGTCCCACTGGAACATTACCTACTTTTTTCGGGATAAAAAGTTACAATCCAGGGTGTCAACTACCCACATACCAACATTTTACAAAATTGGTCCAGCCGTTTGAGCATGAAGAAGTAGCAAATAATACACATATAAACACACTCACAAACTTTCGCTTTTATAATACTAGTGTTATTATTCTTATTCTTAACTAGCGACCCGCCCCGGCTTCGCACGGGTGCAATGCTGATAAATTATGCATGTATTATACATATAAATCTTCCTCTTGAATCACTCTATCTATTAAAAAAAATGCATCAAAATCCGTTGCGTAGTTTTAAAGATTTAAGCATACAAAGGGACATAGGGACAGAGAAAGCGACTTTGTTTTATACTATGTAGTGATATAGTGATGCCTTATTCAAAATATCCTAAGGAGCAGTCAGATCAACAGCGGAACAGCCCGCAGGACGTGTAAATCTGTAAAATGAAATGTGGACGACATCAGCAGGGAACGGAAATATGTGGGAAATAACCGAATAAGGATTCTCCAGAAATGCACCAGGACCGAACGAACGTCAGGAGTGAGAATTTGTTACTTGAGGTTCGTAATTTAAAGCTTAGCTCATTTTTAAACGTCTAAAACATGTTTGAGTATGTTTCGGGTAACGAAAATAAAAAAAAAATATTTTATAGGTCCTGTAACAGGGTGTAAGCGGTGGTAGCCTAGTGGTTAGGAGAAGCGGTGGTATCCTAGTGGTTAGGACATGCGACTTTTAATCCGGAGGTCGCGGGTTCGAACCCGGCCCGTACCAATGAGTTTTCGGAACTTATGTACGGAATGTCATTTGATATTTACCACTCGCTTTTCGGTGAAGGAAAACATCGTGAGGAAACCACCTAAGCCCAATAAGGCCTAGTTTCCCCTCTGGGTTGGAAGATCTGATGGCAGTCGCTTGCGTAAAAACTAGTGCCTATGCCACATCTTGGGATTTAGGTAGCCGACCCCGATTGAGAATTCACTCTCTACAAAGATATGGGACAAAGGCTAGGATGATGAGGTCCTGTAACAGGGTATTGGGTTAAATTATTTATCATCATAGGATATACACCCACCATAATTTTAAGGTATATAGTTATTATACATTTAGGGTACCTATTAGTTACTACTACTACCTTAATCTTGAAGGTTCTCCAAGATACTTGCGCAGTGTGTGCTTAAAGGAGAGCTTGTTCTTGATGGTTGACTAGAGTCAAACCACACCAACTTTACGAAGCAAATGAACTGTCAAACCATAAAAAGTGAGTTAGACTTTTGCTTGAAAGATTTAGCCTGGTTTGACTAGCGTCGCCCGCGGATATCTGAAGCACCAGAGGGGTTAAGCTCATACGACTATCTCAGGGCATATAACCAAACGAGACTTAATCACGTTCATAAAGCTGTTTACTTCATTCTCTCCCATGGCGGATGGTAGTAGCCATCGCCTGCGGTCAAGTGCGAATCTGACTTTATCTATCCCACCGCATTTTTTTTTTTTATTCATAAATCTCACGTTTACGATATGGTCTTTCGCTGTGCGCGCCGTGAAATTATGGAATAAATTGTCTCCCGCCCTAAGGCAGACGCAGTCCGTAGCATCGCTCAAGGGGAAGTTAAAGGAATTGTGGCTGTCTAACGAATGATTAGGTTGCTGTTTTTGCTATAATTATAATTTTATTTATGTTGAATAGTATGTATTTGTATTTATATAGATATTATGTAATATGTATTATATTGACTGTTACCTATCTCTCTCTCTGTTGGTTTTTGCATTTTCATGTGTATTATTGTATAGTTATAGTTACTCCTTTGTATTGTACATGTTGCTTGGTTTGTCTACCATTTACATTTGTTTAGCACTCAGTTGCTCAAAGGTTAACTGGAAGAGATCCCTTAAAGGGATAAGTTCGCCTTTGTACATGCTTATTCCTTTGTAATGTGTTTTTCTTGTTTTTATGTACAATAATGTGATTACATACATACATACTTCATTGCCTCGTCGTTTTGGACGTGGTTTTACGTCCATGGTCTCGAAAGGGAAGAGGCGGGCATCAACATCTTGTCGCCCGAGTATTTCGAACTACCCGTACTTGGTCTTTATTATCACTTGCCTCAGTAGGCTTGCCTTGCCTTGCTTTTGTACGAGTTTTATTTTGTACAAAAAAGTAAATAAATTAATTCAGTAAATAAAGTAATTAATACAAATTCACGTGTATTGCAAATACTAGTACATTGTTTATTACCGTATACGAGTAGGTATTGTTTATTATTTATTTGCTGCACTAATGACCGCTCGCACGGCATTACGGTCGCGAATAATGACTGCATAACTATTGAAATAGAACACATTACGTTACGCCCAGGTTTTGTTGATACTAATTACAGCACTAACAGGGAAAACTGGAATAGTAAGTACATTACATATCTGGGGCGGTGAATTTATGAATGTCCCAGAACGCACGTGTTTGTGGGCCGAATCGAAGGTGAGGACCATAAATATGCGATCTGGGGCTTTGTTAATTACCGCCCGTGCTTTGTAAGTATGTATGTATGAGTTTCTCCCCGTGTAGCGGGCAGAAAACCACACGTACGGCCTAGGGTGACGTAAATTAAATAACTTGCCTTCTTGGTTTTCATAGTGTTATTTAGTTCACACTTTAGATTTGTTTTTTTACTATTATAGTAAATTAAATAAAAGTCGGACAACCTCACACAAATCGCGGTAGTCCCAAAGTGGACTCTAGAAGGCTTGAACTATGGGCACTATAAGACGATCGCGTTACGCAAGACGGCATTTTGGGGACAAAATCACACCGTTACTGAGAACTTGACACATATACGCATCTGTCACTTTCCAGAGATACAAAAGCGCCGCCGTGGCATTTGACTCCTATTAAGTACTTCACTTTTGGAGCGCCAGTAATCTAGTAGTTACATTACTGCAGACGCCGGAAAAGAAGGGCTTGCCGGGTGAGTAGGTATAGGATAGTGATACGAATTACGAAGCGAGCAAGCCCTTTCCACGGCTAGGCATGTATATAGCGCTTTTCTCAAATATAATGCAATGGAATAAAAAAGTACACCACTCAAAAAATCTAATACAGCCGTCTCGCCAGTTCACAAACACAGACGCCATGTTTAAAAAAAATTACTTACCGCCTTAGGCCTTCAATTTTATATGAAATTCCTTTACAGTTCTCTCGAGTTGTTCCGTCCGAAACGTGATACTTCGAATCTGTTATAACGCACGTTATGAAGAAAATTGCATGTTTCAGTAATATCTACTTATAGCATATCAATGGCCATTAAGCCACGCCTCAACTGACTAAGCAAATTCAAGTAAGTCGTTGTGCATTTTTTAATTATTTACATAAGCGAGCGGCTAAAGAATAATGAATAAAAATGCACGTGTAGTGCAGCGACATTGTTTATTATTTATTTGCGGCACTAATGGCGGCTCGCACGCCGCCATTGCGAATAATTACCGCAAATACTGCAAATTGAAATAGAACACAATACAACACGCCCAGGGTTGTTTGTTTTAATTGCTGGAATAACAGAGAAAAACGAAGCACGAGCCTTCAAGAAAATATTCAAAACATTGTAGGTATACGACTCATATGTGAATGACAAGAAAATAAAGTTATGCTATCGTTTCGTGCTGTTTAAGCCTGTACCTATTATTTATATTTTAGTTCAATAATCCGGCACTCACCATCTTTCTTCACCTTTATCTACTCCTTCGTCGAGCTATTATTCAAGTTATTACTAGAAGGTATATACCCACAACTTCGTAGTCTGGTAAAAAGTATTCTATCTATATTAGGTAAGGACCAAAAAGTTGGACGAAGGCGCACTTAGTCATACAAAGAAGAGGAGAGGAAAACGCGACAAATTTGAACGATACAAGTACCTACAATAAGGAACCTTAAAAATATAACCTTAAGGTGCGTTATTCGATGGTTAATTGCCGTCGCACAACGGAAAGTTTCATACATATTTTAATTGAGTGAGTTAAGGTAGTAAACTTATTAGTCTACGCACGTCTCCTTTCAAATCTAATAAACAACACAATTTTCTTCGATTAACAAAGAAGCTTTGTATAAGACACGGTTCCGTTTCTTTACCCACTAACGCAGTTTGTCTTGCTTTTATCTACTCCGCACATCACAGTGAAATATTACAATTGCAGTGTCTTTGTTCGTCAGTTAATGTCCAAAATATAGGTTAGGTATACAATGTAAAAATAGCCCGTGGTGAATATGCATCCACAGCTAAGAGTGAGTTTCCATTGATACGGAGGAGGTCACATCATCTACGTAATGAAGAATATCGCTGGTTCGTTAAATCACTTGAAACTGTACGACCGTATGCTTACAAATACACTTGATTTTGTTTCATTAAAATCAAGAGAGTAATTTTTAAGTTATGATATGTATTTATATTATTTTTAGGGGATCTCTCTTGCGATCCAGAGAGGTAACGCCGCCAGCGTATATTCTTTTTATAGAAAATGTAGATATAGGTAATTATCCTTTCTTTTATATTTATCTATATTTTTAGTATTGTACATATATTGTATGTTTTTAATTGAAAATAAAGTATTGAAAGTTTTATTTTTTATTTATTTATTTTCGCGCCCCACAAAACATTTCGAAAAATAATGGGGCGTGTCTAAAAATACTTTTACCGATTTAATTCTTGTTATATTCTTCATTGAAGTTAGTGGACTGTCTATCGAGAAGCTGTGCGGATAGCTGTCCTTAGATATAACTGAAGGTGCGAAAAATGTAGGTCCGTTCTTGACATATATAATATACCGGGTGAGGCCTATAATTTGAAAGTACAATCTACGAATTGATATATGTATTTATACTGAGTGTGGCCAGTAACAGTAGCAGTGAAAACCGTCTTTTGGCGTAATCTAAAAAAGAAAAATCCCTTTTTCTTTCAAACTTGACGTTTTTGAGTTCATCCTACACAATCGGTTTAATTTTCCATGAGAATAATAAAAAAGAATGTCTTAAATTTGTCCGTTCCATTATGTCAAGTTTGAATATGAACTTTTTTGTTACTCTTAACATTGAAAATCAATTGAAAATACCATCGATTTAGAGTGGGATGAACCCAAAACGTCAACTTCTAGATTTTTAAACGAGCAGTCAAAAGTTTAACCATATGTTTAACCCGAAGTGGACATGGACATTTCGAACAGCCTGTCATTGGTCGATTCATGTTCCGCTCCTCTCCACTCCGCTAAGATCGAAATGTTTCCACTACCGCGGAGTGGAGAGTTCCAGACCTGCTGTAGGTCAACTCACTGCCGTTCGTCTTTACTCTACCCTGCGACAATGGAGCCGCACCCTAACTGCGCTCCCGGTAACAAAAGCGTATTGGCATTAAACTGGCAAATGGCACATTAAAATGTCAAAAGTAACAACATCACGTCACGCCGGGATTGGGATCGCCACATTAAGTCTTATTAATCTCCCCTGCCTCATTATAAAAGTAACTTTACAAATAGGCTGTATAAAGTTTATAG
Source organism: Apotomis capreana (assembly GCA_947623375.1). Lineage (NCBI taxonomy): Eukaryota > Metazoa > Arthropoda > Insecta > Lepidoptera > Tortricidae > Apotomis > Apotomis capreana. The sequence continues at coordinate 24,621,380 of OX392511.1, read as the reverse complement.
GTACTTTAAATTATTGTCGAAGGAAGATGCGAGGTTGGGGAATTAATCGATCAATATTGAGGGATGTCGAAACGGGAGTCAGGAGTGCCCGATGATTGGTTCAGAATTAAAAGAGCATTACGTTATTTAAGAATTGAATAATATTATTCCGTTCTTTATATTTATATATGTAATAAACGAGAGCTATTTACGACGAATTTGGTTTTGGAATGATCTTAAAATTGGATAATCTTTTAAGTTTTATTTTTGTTTGATCTGTTCTAGAAACCTTTGGTTTGCAATCTCATTTCATTACCTAACCTGTAATTATAATATGTACTTATATATTTTCTCTACATGAATATAAAAAGAGGAGTCTCCACTTGTTTGAGGAAAATATCCCGTATTTTTTAAACTTCCAATTGAATTTCCGGAACCTTTCCTCAATTCATTTTTTTTTTGTTATTACTTATTTGATTTTTTATCCACTTCGTTGTATTGTGTTCCTATTTATTTTATTTTGTGTATTTTAGCATGTAAGTAGTCGTAAGCTGATCCCCACTGAAAACCAGCGCCCCGGCTCGCCGTGGCATCATGCTGAGTGGGGTCCTATTCAACGACGATTGTTTATGTTAGTTTTCTTTTCATGTAACTGTGTTTTGCGTCGAATACATGTATTTTCATTCTTTCTTTCTTTATATAGGAAATATTTTCGAGAACGTTCTCTCTCCATATTACAAATTAGGAACCGTTCTCGAGAACGAAACATCTCTACAAGCTATGCTTCTCAATTAAATCCGCCGTAATCATTTGTAGAAGTGGGTTAATTCTCAGTTGTTTCGAAGTTCAAGACTAGTTCCGCGTTGTTTAAACCTCGTTATTTAAAACAGCTCTACAAGTTTAGATTGCCAGGTACGCGCGTTTATTTGCAAAGTTTCGCAGCTCAAGTGACAGCGGGTTTCGAGTTCTTGTGACACGAGACTGGGAGTTCCGATTCGGAACGGTGACTTGAGATTTGAGGAAAATTGAATTTTTCAGGTTCTGACCGGTCATAGAAAGACTAAGAAAGATGTTATCTGTGCAGCGAAGTCGTGAGGGTAAGTAGGTGTCTACGTAGGCTTGGCCTGGGCCCTCCGAGCCCTTGGGCTTGCGTAGATGGGCCATATTATTTTTGTTATATACCCCACTTTTTTTAGGTTTTGGATATTTTAAGTATGTCTCAGAATCACCAAATCCTACAGTTTTCATATATTTTTTCGTTTTGTCCTTTCCTTTGCCGCTATAGTAGGTTAGATTGGTACGAAAAAATATTGGGATACTTTTTCGTGATCGAAAAAGCTAGTGATTTTGAGTAGAAAATACCTAAAATATCCAATATCTAAAAAAGTGGAGTGTACAGCAAATAAATAATAAATAGAATAAAATGGCACAGATGGAATAAGTGTGGTAATGCTCCGCGCCATACGTTTTACTCAGGAGCTCAGCCTTCGGGATTCTTAAATTATACGTTCATATTTTCATGAACATAAAGTAAAAATGAATTAGTTTACAAAATTAACAAAGTCGTGCAATCACGCAGTCGATACCACAAAAAGACAGCATACATTGTCTTTGAAATTATTGAAAAAGTCAAACTGGTCATAGCACTTCGATTGCCCGACACAGCCTTTGCAAGGACGTATCGAGCACTTAAGTTTTACCACATACACATGGACATAAGGGTCTGGGACTAAGGGCAGACGGAATTATTGCTTCACGCCCGTCCTGGGCCACTCCGTCATAATGACCGAAGGAAACCTATTTACACAAAGGAAGATCTTCGTGGGTAAATGGATATAGTTACGTCCTTTTATACATTGGGGTTTGAGGGACCGCAAGTGCCTAAAGTAATGTATGGGAGACCTAAGTAAGACCAAGATTGTTTCAATTACGCTAGCTCTAATAACAGAATTAGAATTGATATTGTACTTAATGTATTAGAATAATACAGGTTTTTTTTCGGTCACATACAGTCGAACATAGACTTCCTGCTTTTTTGAAGTTGGTTAATAAGGTAGAAACTGGAACAAACTTGATCTACAATAGTTAAAGTGGAAAATCGCAGGTCGTAATTTACCATTTTTTACGCGTGGCTTTAAAACGAATTTCGGAGAAAATAGGACAGCATCAATGTAAAATTTCGTATCAATCAATGGGTTCTATTCATACGTTTTCGGTCAGAATACTTATTACTGTATATCCCAATCCCAAGGGAACTCATTCGACGCGAAAAGCGGTCGTTTCCGCCCTAGACCAATACGAAAGGGACAATTATTGCGTGATTGCAATCGCAGGAAACTTACTAGCAAACCCGATATGCGGGACCATTTCTTATGCCCAAATCGGCCCATAACAAGTAAACGCAAAATACGGGTACTTGTACGATTGTTAACTTCGTAACAAACGAGTTTACAATATCTCTTATCGAATTTCCGCGATTGAACTCTAGCGGTTCACAATACGGTCGAAACTGTTTTGTCGGAGGGGGCAACACTGGCCGCACGCACACTATAATCAACGTATTGATAGGCTCTAAACAAAGCTCATTTAGTCGGTGTTAGTTCCTGAGATCGGAATTAATACGCACGACGCGATCTCCTGCGTGTAGGGCTGTCAAAAGGAATTTACGCTGATATTACTGACCTCAATAGTAACAAGTTGTTCCAAAATAAGTAAATAATAGAATATTAACTTACCATCAACATGCTAAACACACAGTATCACTTAAAAGCCATAATTCAGACAGACAATCCCCATCAAGAGAGGACTATTGAAGCAGGGGGGTATTCGACCAATTTTAGAGATATAATGGAGATCTCTCCTTTTCATCGCCATCCGTCACTTTTGACGTGTGCCTACTTGACAAGTGGCGATATCCCTAGAACATCGCAACTTCGTCAATTCGGACGCGCAAAATTTTCGTTTCCTTTGTATGTGACGGCATAAATAACAGGCGCATACTTTAAATTGACCGCGTAGTACGTGAAATTAGTCCGTTACGTTTCGTTCAGAACAGAAATTTATATACATGAATAACATTTTTGACAATCATTATCGCCTTCGTATTTCCAAAATTGAGATGAGATATGTCACTTTTAAGCTCATCGCATTTAAATGACAGTTCAATGGCGATATAACTGTTATCTAATAGAGATTTGACGTTTGGCGATCACTCAAATGTCAATCTCGAATTGTCCCAGTGAATCATTAGTAGAATATGTGACATAGGTAGAGAGAAAATGAGAGGTATCTATTTCTGATGAGCATTCTGATAACTGAGTTTAGGGGAAGAATAATTAACGCTGACCTGATTCAGAATATTTCTGAAAACCTAACTAACCCCAGAAGATTCTTATTTCCTTTCTCGTCTCTCTTTAAATTTTAACAAGCATCGCCTTTCAAAATTCTTGTTTAAAATCTCCGGCGTGAAATCTGCCAACAGCAACGACAGCCCTGCACACACTGGCGCGAACACGAACTCATTAGGAGAACATTATGCTATCAGCCCTAACTCGCCGATAAGGCAGCACATTTGACTCCACACCCACACCCTCAATAAACAACTTTACACTGATATATCTTCGGTGTATTCTTCCGGAAAAAGATCGAAGGAGTTGGGCTTTTCTCCAAGTTAGTGATACAGTATTTGCGGTTGTTATAATGAAGTATTTTCGTTTAATATCTAGCTCCGGGGGCGAAATTTGAGCAAGAGCGGGGTATTGATTGCCGAGGCGCTGATATTTTGAATATTTTTACGTCCTTTGGAGCGTGGAGCTCGAGTTACTGATGCCGTTTTTATTTATAGCGTCAAACGTCTGTTTTTGTTGATATTTTTTGTGAACAGAAATATGTGGGTGTGATTGTGTTGTGGTTACGCTGAAATTTAATACGGCTTTTGTATGTCAATGGTATTGATGTTATTACATTTATATTAATAGGTAACGAATCGAATGAATACGAAAAGAACAGAAGAAACTGAAATGCAGCCATAACAAATATCGAAACAATCGTGTCGTAATGTAATGTGGAAGAACCAGAGAATAACTCTACAAGACACCGCTAAACTTCATTCAAGTCGTTTCATACTTTTATATCTACTTTGCTATTCATTACAATCAGTATAATCTTGGTAACTATGTTATAGACAAATGACAACTATCCCTGTGTCATCTCTATCGATAGTAAATAACCACCCTATTTTAGTGTCGGTCAACGGTTAACTTCGCGAGTAGTGTGGAGCCACAATTCCACTTATAAAACTGTTGGTGAACCAATGGCACGAGCCTAAACAAACCGGGCACTATCTAAAACGGCATGACATATCGTGCCAATCGAGGAACATGTTCTACAAAAGCATTTTTGAAAACTGGAACATGGAATAACAGAGTTTCGCCATCACTGCCCTAAAACAGAATTCAAGTCCGCTACGCTAATTGAGGGGCTTTCAATTACATCAGTGTATTCCACGAATCGTCTGATAGTTGCTGATATTTGCTTATACCAAGTATAAAGTTCAACACGAGTCAAACGCCCAATTAACTGACCAGCACATTTATACTAAAGTATAGTATATCCCGGTAGCGCACCCAATGAGTATCCCACATGTTTATGCACAGAACTTTCGAAATAGGTGCATCTGTTAACTAACCACTTAATTAGGAGAGTTTAAACAGGAACCAACGCGGACGTAATAACATATAAGTGGTTAATACCGGGGAATGGCCGCACCTTGTGGAGACCTCACGGTAGTTATCAGTAGCGACATAAGCTACGACTAAATGATTATTGCTGGAAACAATGTAAAACGTATGTTATGTTACAAGTACTCGGTGAATAACATCACTCTTGTTATTGTACTTGATAGAAAATACCACCACTAAAATATCTTGTTAGATTGATAAGATGTAAGAATTTAATTGGTATTGGTTTCTGTAGTCTTCAAATAAGGGGAATGATCCTATGTCATACATGCCTACAAAATGGTAATGACAAGGATGATAGAAGCGTGTAATATGGTAATGATATTATGGTTAGATTAGAAAAAACAGTTGAAGTATTTAAGTGTGCATTGCATCGAAATGAAAGTAATAAAAATAATGTCTATGAATAGTTAAGTAAGTCATTAAAAGAATTGACAACTCTAAACAACTTGGTGGCAGCCCTGTTCACCTGAAGATTTATGGAAACGTGGATTCGAGATTCTATACTGTCTGTAACAAAAAATTAAAAATAACTGTTGCGTGTCCAAAAAATTAAAACAAATGACTGACACATACCAAATCGAGTCGTAAATTCAGTAAATATTTGGCGTACTTTTATCGACAGGACAAGGCTGACACTTGTCTAAAATAGCAGAACCGATCGATTGGTGGCAGTGCAAGCCGAGCGAACAGGTATAATTAGACGCGGTATCGGACGTGTAATGAGTCCGGGCACAACGTGGATAAATACAGAAGATCTGCTCTTCTATATTTGTGGTCAGCAGTGGCGTTTCTAGGGTTTGCAGCTCCGGGAATTCCCGGGACTGGCATACTAAAGTTTTCCAGGTCTGCAAGTGCAAAAAGTGGGGCCATTGAACCAGATTAGGGCACTTATGGAGACCGTGCAGCACATAACACTACCGGGACCCGAAACAAACCATGCACCACATAGTGTCCGAGTGCCCCATCACCAGATACCACGGACCAGCTGAGGATTTCAAACACTTGACCGACCACGCTCGCAATTGTTTATTTAAAATTTTGTTAACCAGAAACCAGTGTGTAATCGCCATACGAAAAACAATAATGGAGAAACCATAGGTCATATCTGTCCCGTCTTGCCTAACGGCTTTTTTGACACCACTTTTTTAAACACTACACCACTAGTGGGCTGTCAAGTTATTATTATTTTGCTCCGGGTGTTATATGTATGTAGTTGCATATACCTAGAGGAGTTCCTCTGTCATTTTTAGGAATCAACTTCCATGATTTATTATATCTTCCATGATGTCTTAGGAATTCGAAAATTTTAGAGGTACACCGTAAATGAAATATGTGATTTGCAGCTGTGTTGTGTAGGTATTATTCTTCTGTATGTGTTCTGAATCTGAACTTTAAGAGACAGCGTTATTTTGCCTCTGCACACCCACAGTATACCAGTGTGCCGCCGAAGACACTTTGCGGAACACTGTGTTTCCTTTCTTTAGGTAGTTCGGAGTGAACCCTCTGTGCCTGTGCGCTCTCATTTGGTCGTTAATTGCGCGGGCGCCGATGTAAATATATCTAAGCCGCGGCTAAGTGCATCGACCGCATCGCGGTTTGGGCCGGTCACAATTCAGACGTCGTGCTAATCCTGACCGGTCTGATCGGGTGTGGGACTTTCGGCGACATCAGAGTGAAACTTTTTATTTCACTTTCATCATTGACATTAAATAAAATCCTAAACCCTACGCTCAGAACCTCCTATCACTAAAATAGTGAAGAATCTGTGCCCCTGCAGGATATTAATAATCGTCTGATTCTCACTCAGCACAACTTTTTCAACTGTGTACCATGCATTTTATCGTGATGTCATAATACGTTTGCAATTTTGGATTGGGCTTAGGGATTAATGGGCGAAAATTATGCTGGCAACATTTTCTGTAACGCAAGCTAATGCGAGGTAAATAAAAAATATTAATAATAAAGAACTACAAGTGAGATTATCTCTCTCGTGCGGCAATGCGTCATTTTCCCTAAGATGCAGGTGAACATCACAAAGGTAAAGTAAAATACTGCCAACTGTAAACCGAATCCAGCACATGCTACCCTGGTCATTAGATGAAATATCGCATAGATAACATAATTATAAACAAGGGCTTATTTAGAGGTCAAAAACGCATGACAACTGTTTGTAATATCATCACTATATTATATAGTCTCCTTCGACGCAGTTATTTAGAATAGCAAAAATGAACCATATCACAGGGCCTAGTGCCATTCGTAACAAGGCCCATATCATCAGTTAAGCATGAAACAACAAAGTACTGTTAGTGTTTTTAATTAGAATTCTACTCAAGCTTTAGGTATGACCGTCCGGACACAGGACAAATGGATGTTATCATGTACATCCGATGTTTTGTCGCCGCCAGCCAAGCATCTGCTTGTATTAATGGCGACGGACAAAAAGCATTCGTTAGCCACCGGCCATGGCCCGCTTAATGGGACAGTTTAAACAATCACTCAGCTAACAAAGGGCCGGCAAGCCATTGTCTGTCACGTCACCTGTCCCCTACAGCCACAATTAACACTGATTACTGCAATTACATACTCCATTATTGTAGTGCAAAGGACCCCGCAAAAACTACTGATTTCCCACCATACGTGCATCGAATTTGGCGGCCTTTGCCAATAAATATCTTGAGTCACGCTTCCCCCGGGGCGACGAGTGCGTCGAATGCTGAGCGGTCACCGAGAAAATTGGATTCTCCGATTTTAAAACCGAGCACAATGTAAAATTAGCACCGTGTTGAAAATTCCGGCAGCACCAAATATTTGCAGCTAACACTAAGCTTTATAAATGCTTCTTTTGTTTCGACTTCCCATGGGAATGCTCTAAATGTTACAATCGGTATTTCTGACGTTACAACAGTAACAGAACGGGGTCAATTGGTAGCTATAAACATTTTATTTGATGAAAATTACTTGCGTCGCGAACAAAATGTTTCTCTACGACAACGCCTAATCGATCGACCCCACTGAGGCAGTCGTAAACTTAAATTACAATTAATTGAAGCCCATTCATAATGTATTGCCCCATAAATCACTAGGCATATCACATCACCTATCTTTTGATCGACGATTCCCATACAAGGGTAGTGCATAAATTTTCCATTTGTTTTGAATATAAGGGGATCGAAACACGTATTGGGTCTGAACCTTTACATCGCTGATCAAATATAGGAAACGTACAGAACGCAAAACACCACAGACTAATAAAGTTCCTTGCTCGCCGGTGTTTGTAAATCCAGTTCAGCGATCATTTCAACTGGTAAAATTTTGCATGTGGATTGGGTGGTGTGTCGAGGAGAGAAATATGTACGCACATTAATAGCTTTATGCATTGAAGCCATTCGCTTGTATTGATTTATGGAACATCTTCGGGTGGGCGGTGATGTGTGCGCGTCCGCTATTTTCCTTTTATCCTAAAGAGTTAGCACTAATTTATTAGTACGATTACCACCCAGGCAAAGGCATTAAATAGTACAATGCGAACATCGTTCCATTTTATGTCGGTGCGCAGCTGTTATGCGTGCTAATAAACCAAGGAAGCAATCATAGCAATATTGTTATGTGCGTGAATCACAGATAATGTACTAAAGAATATTTTTTAGACTGCGTCGCTATTCGCTATAAAAACGTTCAGACAAACATCAAAAATAATAAGTCAGGAATAACGAATGTTCGGTTAGCTACCCTGACTTCGTTTCTTTGCTAATCAAAGGAATGCTGATGCTGCCTACTGTGGTCTTTTGCGATGTGATTCTCATTTCTGCATGGGAATCTGGAATGTTCCTAGTCAATAAGTGCAAGTTCACATGTACACACACACGCACGCACGCACATGAAAGCATTGTTAGAGTCAACAGTTAAAATTACACCATACAAAGTCACTTTGTCGGCAGCACGTCACACCCCCAGCAACTGGTCCGGATTTGATACGACTATCATATTTAGGTGTTATTTACTCCGCATGCCGCCCGGTTAGCCGTGCTAACTTCATTTCTATGCTAATCACAGGACCCTGGCGCTAGCGGACGGACTAGCTTTGAGATAGGTATTATGAGAAACTGTGTTTAAATTTAAAGAATAACAATTTCTTAATCTGTAAAACTGTAAAATGTTAAGAGCGCTGTTACATGTATTACTGACATTTCTCAACCCGAATAGAATCATAAATTTTTAGTGGCTCCGTAAGCTGTAGAGATCGCGCTCCGTTTTTAAATGGCTGAGAATTTTACATTCTCTTTCTCAAACTTCACATCTCCACCATTTCGATAAATTCGAAAAACTGACTCGACAAAAAAAAACTAATATATAATTATTGAACCTGCTCACAAACAGACAGATGCAGACAAATGGACATCCGATCAGCCAAACATCCAAATATCAGAACATATGAAAGATTTTTTTGACCAATCTGAAATGGAGACGACGACGACGACGAGCTCACTCGGTCAGTTATTGTATTATAAAAAAAATATTTCCTTCCCGCCCGATGCCGCCAAAATATGAACGCCTACTCGTAAGTAAAGTACCTACTTTACAACCACTCAGTCCTACAGCATGAAACGGAATGGCCACTATTATATTAAGCTGATACCCGGTTAGCCGCGGTGACATCATTTCTATGCTTATCACAGGATCGGCGCCTAGCTGCTAGCAGGATGGACGCGAGTAGAAGCTTTGAGATGAGTATAACGAGAAAGTGTATTTAAATTGGATTTTCGAATAAGCATATAATTTCTTATTCGCATGCAATATTATCAAGGGTTCAGATAAAATTCAGTGTCTTACAAAGTAGCCGCTATCTTAATTTAGCTGTTATTTAGCTCTGACTTAATTTCTACAAGTAGCCGCTATTATATTCTAATCATTTGTTATTCGCGGAAAATATTATCAAGGATTCAGACAAATTTCAGTGTCTTACAAAGTGGCCGCTATGTTATTTAGCTGTTATTTACTCCATGTTACTCGGTTAGCCGCGCTGACTTCATTTCTATGCTAATCCCGGGACCGGCGCCTAGCTGCTAGCAGGATGAACGCGAACAGACGCTTTGAGATAAGTATAACGAGAAACTGTATATAAATTAATATTTCGAAAAATCTAATAGGTCAAGGGAAAATAGCTCAACTAGTTTAACTATACTTGAGAAATAGCCAAATTGTACTTCGGGGAATAACTAATAAGCTAGCCCTGAGTTTGTCAGTCCTCCAATTTATGTAGCTAGCAGGCAGCAGCTAACATTTCGGCTACTGTTAACGTATCTTTTTTTCAGTGTAATTTATTTTCGCGGAAAATATTATCAAGGATACAGACAAAATTCGGTGTGTTACAAAGTAGACTAGACGCTATCATATTTAACTGTTATTTACTCCATGTTACCCGGTTAGCCGCGCTGACTTCATTTCTATGCTAATCCCCGGACCGGCGGCCCGTGGCTTGCGACGAGCAGTGAGCAGGACGCGGCCAGAAGGGATTTGATGAGCAACGGAGGAAATTGACATTAAAATTTCATAGTCGTGTCCGTTATTGACCGAGCGACTGAAACGAGCAAAGCGTCTTAGGTTCAGCTTGGCCAAAATTCTCTTCTCATCTGCAGGTCGCATTTCTCAACTCTTGAAGTTGTGTGTATTGGTTCGATAATGTAATTTTTTATCGATTCAGATTTCCAAAATTTTTCAAAAGATACAGGAGTTAAAACGTAACAATAAATGCCATTTAGATAAACTCGCGAAGTATACAGCTTATGGAACCACTAGTGTAACTATTTGCAAACCTATTTCATTATATGGTTCTTTGGAGAGAGGGGCGTATTTTTATTACGGGCTGAATGTACGCAAGAGAACACAAGTTATTAACGCACCTAACTATAACGCTATTACGTGAAATACTCGTAAAACAAATTGAAAATCTGATGATATATTACCATAATACGGCTAAGTGCCCAGTATTGGTTAAAGCAACAGATGCTTACCAATTTACTACTCAACGAGATTACTGGAAGCGAATCAAACCCGGGTTTACAGTAGTTGGCTACGGTCATTTAATTTCTATACCGGCCGGTTCCCGAGGCTTGTACTTTGTTAGTAGAGAATGATGCAGAATGTTCCGCGGCCAGCTGAAATAGGTTTAAATGTAACTAATACAATGTGCACTCTGAACATATTAAAAATGTCAAAAACTCGGGTTTTCGGCGGTAATTTCAATTACACGATAGAATGCGCCTACAACTTCGTTCATATAGGGGAATATAATGAATTCTACATTTTTAAAACCCGCGACCCAACCAAATATAGCTAAGAACCTTTTCACACGACAAGGGTTTCAATTTAAAAAAAGCGATTTGTAGAGTCACTGAATATTTTTTGCAATTACGTATCGTAATTATTGCCATGAGAAAAACAAAAAAGGCGTCTAAAATAATCAGATAAAAACGCAAAATTCCATTTCCAAATAAGTCATATTTTTATATCTTTCTTAAGCCGGAAAGATCGCCCGAAGACGTATAAGGTTACCTAAGGTTACCGAAATAGTTTTAAGATTAAATTGAAACAAAGTAACGTCCAGTTTTGTAAAGGCGGGCATAAGTATAGTCACGTCCACAATACAAACGAACCATAAAGCCAGAGGTAGGTAGATGCATGGTAGGTAGTTAGGTGTTTAGGTAGGTAGGGGGTAGTGCTGGCTACACTGCAGTTTGCCCGAAGCAAACGCCGTCCACAATACCGGCGTGCTATTAAATTTTATGAACACAAACGTAAGTTTAACCGTTAGTTAGTAGTTTTGTTAATCGTTCCCAAACTTTACGGTACAAAGTTAGATTATCTGGAGTCTAGGTTCCATCTAAGCGATTAACGCTTTCAATGGAGTTGCATTTTTTGTGCATCTCAGACACGTTTATTTGTGCAAATGGGATAGTTACCTAAAATATATTATTAGTCTTTTAGTTAGATTTTGAAACATTTTTGTCAATTTTTTGTTTTGTCAACTGAACAAAAAAATGGCCAAGTGCGAGTTGGACTCGCTCACTGAGGGTTCCGTACAACATCTTTTTTTTACTTTTATGTACCTATTTGTTAATTTAGCAGCAACAAAAATTTTGCCGCTATCCTTTTCTTTCTCGTAAATTTTCTTTAAATCGACGGGAAGGCGTTTGAAATTACGGTAAAATCTGGTATTTTTCAGGAAGAAGTAAATGACATGAATGTTTATTAAAAGTTTTATAGAACAATAACATGGTTCTAGATCATTATTCCCAAAGAAAACAGACGACTACACTTGTATGGGAGAGTTCTTGAGTAGTGACCACACATCTGAAGGTGCAGCGTGGGTAGGCGCCCCCCTCCAAGTGGGCTTACGAACTTACCTTATTAAAGTTTAGCTCGAAACATGTCGGGCCATTCCTGACAACATCACGTGAAAGGAACCCGCTTAATACAATGACTTATGAACTGTTGAAGGCCACTGAATGTAATGACATGTCGATATATGGGGACGATTCCATAGTTTTTATGAAACCCTCGGTGCGCGTGTCCGACTCGCACTTAACTGTTTTTTTTTTCGATGCTTTTTGAGCCGCATTAAATGCCATGACATTGACCTCTAGCGGATCAGCTCCCGTGCCCTGTACCAAAAGTAGGTGAAATTTCAGCAGAAATAAGGTAATTTTTTTGTATTTAGGTACTTCATAAAAATAACAATACAATACAAGAATACTTTATTGCACACCAATAAAAGTTTACAAAAAAGAAACAAAACAAATACAATTCATAAATTATCTCTAAAAAGCGATCTCGTCAAGACAACCTTTGGGTAGTAAAATTTATGAAAATTTACCTTAATATACAGTAGGAACAATTGTTAATCTAATTATTACTTGCCAAACTGTTACGCGTAACGACGTCGAAGCAAAAGAATCAGCAGTAATATTTCGTATATATTTAAATACGTGTGAACTCTATTCACTTCCGCAAGTAACAGGCGGAGCGGAACATAAACACTGCACACATTATGAGCAGTTCTATTGCAGTTTCTGCTACTGAATTACGACCGTGCAGCCACCTTGCAGTCGGTGTGCGGTTGACAGGACTGCACGGCAACTGTAAGCGGACTGCACAGTCGGTTTGCAGTTTTGCTACAGTCACACCAACTGCAGCAAAACTGCACTCGAACTACAATTTTGCAGCTAGGTTGGAGTTCAAATGATGTCCGTCTATACCGGCCCTGAAGCCAATACACTTATTTTTGGATAATATATGCAATTTACAGACCTCCTACTTTAACGGTTTCATAATAGTATAGATTTCAGTAAAGGTAAATGCAAAGGTAATCCACTATTGACCGTTCGACTTGATTGCTTACTGCGGGCAGATTCAATTCCAAGTTGCGACGGGGACTAGTGTCTGTCGACCCGACTCGTTATTTGTGTTTAGTATTGTGGGTATCCTTCCGTTGGTAGCCAGTGATTGCTGCAATCAATATTTGTTAACCTGGAGGTTCTGTCTTTGAATCCGGTGGGCAAGCAATGAGCGCAATTTATTTATTATCCCTTATGATTTTGGTATCACTACAACCCTATTTTAGTACTTACGCAAAGATTATGGAAGACAATTAAATTATATTTCTTTCCGATAAACCTTGCTATTAAAAAATCTTTAACGCAACTCTTTTTTTTTCACGATGTTTTTTCCAAAATCCTTTTTTTTAGATCCGTTTGTAGATCCTTAGTATAGCAAGGATTATCGAATGTAAACATGATTTATTTGTCTTAAATAAAGCTTTACACACCCTTTTTAAACAGATGAAAATGAAGTATTCATCTTTTACAAGGCGGCCGCAACTATGTACTTACGTCCGCGCGAAAAATCATATTCCTCTTTTTTTACTTCTCCGTTGTCGGCTAAAAAGTATAATATTAGCACGCACTAAAGTTTTGTATTTTTTTGATGTTTTTTGGGTGTAAAATCTTACCTGCAAGAACATTTACCATCCAGTTCACAGTTGGTATGCTTTCTGAGAAATTAAATCAGCTAGGTATACTTTTTTTTTTTAATTTAAACGTGAAGACACCCGAATAGTATGAAATTTATGAGAAAAACACGAACGGCAACCAATCAATTAGTTTCTTTTAAAAAGTGGCTTTAAAATAAAGAAATAAACAAAAAATATTGCAGTATTATTTTTCCGTGTATATTTTTTAACATTATTTTTAGGGTTCCGTACCCAGAGGGTAGAAACGGGACCCTATTACTGAGACTTCGCTGTCCGTCCGTCCGTCTGTCAGTCACCAGGCTGTATCTCAAGAACGGTGATAGCTAGACAGTTGAAATATTCACAGATGATGTATTTCTATTGCCGCTATAACAACAAATACTAAAAATTAAATAATACAAATATTTAAGGGGGGCTCCCATACAACAAACGGGATTGGTTGCGTTAACTTTGCACCTCATTTGTACGGGGCGCTATACATACCAGGTGCAAACTTAACCACTTAAGGATGGAACGTGTTTGTACGGAACTCGGTGCGCGAGTCCGGCTCGCACTTGACCAGTTTTTAATGACTGATATCGATTAAGTTATTATCTACTAGCTTTTGCCCGCGACTACGGCCGCGTGGAACTTGGAAGTACGGAAGCAACCTCGTACAACACGATAGATATCTACCTAACCTAATCACCTTAATTAATAAAAAGGATTATTAAAAGCGCCTAAGCAAATGTAAGAACAATAGTGCTTTTGGTCTAATCATTACATTTCCTACAGGGTCATCAATGTCATCGTGAATTACTTACTCATTTTTCAATCTTTTTAGGGATAATTTCCAGGATAAAAACTATCCTATGTCCTTCCTCGGATCTTAAACTATCTGCATGCCAAATTTCATCAAAATCGATTCAGCGGTTTAAGCGTAAAGAGGTAACAGACAGACAGACACACTTTCGCATTTATAATATTAGTATGGATTCTACACTCGAAGGTGCCCGCAACTACGTCCGCGTAGTCGGGTACAAAGTATCCTATAAGCGTCTGTGGATATCCAGTTATCCCTGTATCAAAATTGGTTAAAATCCATCCAGTCGTTTGGGTGTGATGAGAGGACAAATATTTTCTTACCAACAGATGGCACTGTCCGGCGCCGCGCCCATACAAATGCACCGCACTGTTAAGATTTTTCCTAAAATAACCCCTCTCCATATAAAACTTAATTTCAATACTATTTTAGAATGTTATATTAAGAAACTAGCCTAATACAGGTCTGTTGCCGGCTTTAACGTAAATCGCAATAAAGCCGGGTGAGGTATTCCCCCGACGCCATAAGTGTGAGGTGACGATGGCTCCATCAATCCACATTATGTGTTGTCGTCACCACTATCGTTCCGGGAGGCGTTACATTTTACGATCCTCCTCATTTAAAGGCACGGAAAACTCTTACTTTCTGCCCTGCCTCTAAAATGATGAGTAATTTCCATTTCTGTTAGTTTTAAGTGCGTTTTAATTACTAAGGCTGTCCGTCCGTCTGTCTGTCTATTTGTCTGCCTATATGTTTATCCATCCGTCACCACGCTGTGTCTCATGAACCGTGATAGAAGGACAGTGAAATTTTCACAGATTATGTATTTCTGTTCCCACTATAACAACAAATTAATACAGAAAACAAAAAAGTTAGGTTATTTACTTGTACGTAACCCTCGGTGCGCGAGTCCGACTCGCACTCGGCCGGTATTTTTATATTATTTTGTCATATTTTCTTTAAAACGTCAGTTTGTCAATGTCACTTATTGCAGATCGAATAGCAAAAGTCTGCTGCAGAAGTCAAGATTGTGCAGCTTTGTCACGCTAAAACGGCTGTCGGATGCCAACTATTTTTAGTACACTGGCAGTGAAAAAGTCCCACGTGGTTAGAGGATAATTTTTACCCAACTAAGGAGAAGCAAAAAAGATGTTCATAATGTTTTTCTCCTCGCGCCAAAGACGGCATTTTCCTAGTTTTCTACTAAGATTCAATTCGAGCGTTATTTCATTTCCCGCTTACAAATGGCTGGTCATTTATTTTGTTTTTGAGTGCGTTTCAAATTCTTTAGGCGTCGAGTTTTTTCAATTAGTTATACAGACAAATAGCGAAGTTGTTAACTCGAGGGTTAAGCCGGCTTCTCCCATTATTTAAGAAGAAAAGCTTAATGAATAAATAAGTTTCTGTCAAAAATTTCATTTTCGTGACAAGCTTTTATAGCCGACTGTACTTTTTTTTGAACATCCGTCAATTGCTCACAGAGACGATTCTAAAGAGCCCAAACTCGATATGATTGCTTTATTTATTACGGAGTGCCTATGGCCTGCACCTTCCAGCTCCATCATCAGATCAACCACGTCATCATAATATTGCATTGTTCAAAATTTTAGCTCAATCGGAAACCGGAAAGTGGGTCAAATTTAACTTGCGAAATTTCATTACAACGGGACAGGTGAAAGTAAATAAAAGCTTGTAATAAACATTCTACCTCACGCAAATCGATCTAGTCCCACAGTACTACTTATATTAAGAAAACTCGCATTTTTTACACGCCACTATACCGAATAGGGTTGCCAGATAACCGGGAAATCCAGAAAAGTCCCGTAATTTGGCGTCCGGTCCAGTAATTACACTTTTTGTCCTGGAATCCCCGAATATCAGTATTTTTTTCAATAATTATGATAACTACACCTAAGTATGAAATCAAGCCAAGCAAGCACGGTATCCTGCCTCCTGCCTTTTCGCCAAAATATTTTTCCCAAATTATTCATTTGCCAAACCGTTTCATTTCCCAACTCTCGAGTTCGTCTGAAAGCAAAAAAAATCTCAGTGTATTTTTTATGCTTTTATAGAATACAGTAGGTTAGGTTAGGTTTGTTTTATGAAAGTTCCGAAATAAATATGGTTTCAGAGAAGATCGTGAGTTGGGAAATTAAACAGTTTGACAAATAAAATATTTGGGAATATAATTCTGCCAAAAGGCAGAGAACTGTGGCGTACTCGCGATGAAAGATGGAGCCGGCCGGACAACAACCGGAAATCCGAAAATCCGGTCATCCCAACATTCGTTTTTTTTGGGGCTAAATTGAAACGGAGGCACTTCGCTCGCTTTACTCACTCGGTTATAAATGTCCTGGTATATTAGCCTGCATCTGGCAACCCTAATACCGAATGTGTCACCTGAAACATTAACCGAGCTTAGCGAAGCCGATCCAATCCGTAAACCAGCCTATTCACGCCAAACAAGATTAATATTTGTTAGCGCCTTACTACAATAGAATGTTTCGTAATAAATCCCGGGGCCAAATTCGACCTCTATATTGATGTGTGCGAAATCTTTCGTCCATATACAAGTGCTTTTTGTTATCAAGGTACACTTAAAAAGTCGATATAATAAGTTTTGAGGTATCATAAATCATAGACGTAATTTTCAGCTGAGTAGGTATTTTTCTCCGTCTTTTTAACATTAAGAGATAACCTTTTCTGGGGCACACCAACAGACTTATGGGCACTGTACACCGCGGACAACACTATGCACAACACTATAATAATATGTATACTATACATAGAAAGTGCATTTCTCTAGCGATGAGCTTTATTCGGAGCTCCCATCAACGATCATGACATTTTATTCCTCGCTGAATTGAATATCATCATTGTCGATGTAGGTGATGGTGATGAAGTAATATGTAGGTGTCTCTACTTAACTCCACTTAACTCTGTCCATTCCATAGCCACCTAATTGATTTCCTTATATGACATGACGTCTGCCTTGAAGATGAAAATAATCGATTTTACGTAGTAACGAGCGGAAATCGATAGATATTGTATGTATGTTGGTCGCGCCTGCCATTTTCGATTATTAATCACGCAAACATATTTGTCATATTTCCTTTGAAATGTCAATCGCAATAATACATAATGCGTCTATTCTATTATACTTATATCATAACCCTGATATATCGTAAGCCTGGCTAATTTCGGGCCCAGCTATATTCACCGTATGCGATTGCAGTTGACGGAAATTTAACCACAATAACTAGGTCAAGTGGGATTAAAATCTGAGACCCACTCGGCGTCACAGCCCATAAAGTTTATCTCGCTCATGCAGAATGAACAGGAGTTAACGGTAATCCAAATTAATTAGAACCCGCGTTTTCGAGGCAATTTCACCTAAAGAACAAACCTTATCTTGAAAGGAATAAGACCATGTACCTACACACGAGGCGGGCCTGAACTGAACGTTAAAATGCGTGCCTACTTGGCATCACGTGTCTTGGTTAATGCTCACTTGAGCCTTTATACCCCTAATTTGTGACGGTTTTTCTTAAATTACAGAAAGCTGAGCAGTCTTCGGGTAATAAAATATTACTGAAGTAAACGTAGACAGGAATTGCCTAAGTAGAAACTCAGGTTTTTTTAGTCATTTCATTTATAATTGATGAGTTCCGAGCTTGCTTTTCTCCCGTTTATATATACATTTATATAATACGGGCATTTAACGTCAGCGATCTAAAATAGGAGTCCCTAACCCTTTATAGAAATCCTTCGTTTTTAGATATGAAAAGTGGTTAACTTTCCCATATCTCCAAAAATAAAGACTATTATTGACCCTAGAAAGTTAAAGTTGCCATGATCAGACAGTAGATTCCCATACCGCGAAAGGATAATGGTGAAGAGATTTAGGGACTTCATCTGCTCGTATAGGAAAAATAATAGATAAAAATATGCAGTCGTAATGAGAACCTTCTCCTTCTGTGAAGTCGGTTAAATTATAAAAGTATACTAGGGGAAAAAACAATGTATACTATGTACTGTAGCATACATAAAAATACCTCAATGCTTATTTATACGCATTATCAATGCATGCTGAACATAAGTAAGAAAGTTTGTATTCCATGAATAAGACATGGCAAACAGATATTAAAGTCGTAAACTAGTGAAAAGTTAGACGCAGTTGGATAGGGCCCAATAAAATATGTAACTAAATTTCGACTTTCCTGCCATCGCCCTTTGGCAGCCCAGAATCTTTATAGCACCAATACTGTTTACATCGAAATCAATAAAATACGGGATTATGTTCAACCCTAACCGCTCAGGACACGAGAACTATAACTGTCTCATTTCAGCAATACAACTGTAATAGGGACAAGTAACAAATGGTAGCGGCGTATTCATTTGTTTGTGTGGAATACAAAAACAGGGCTGGCGGTTGCGTGACCCGCTGCGGAAGTTATACATCCCCAAAGTCCTGTGTTCCTGGCTGTATTCCTGCGGTTGATATAGAACTTATGCCTTTATACTAAACACTACAATCTATTGGCTAGAAGTGTTTCGTGCTGAACAGCCAGCCGTGTCGTTATCAGGTAATGAGTCATTGTACCGTCTTATTAATATGACTCAGAAGGTTTTACTTTCTACAAATGATTGTGTGTTAACAGAGACAAATATAGAAGGAAATGTAGCAAGTTTTGCAGTTCTCTGCAGTGCTTTGTGCTGTCAATAACGGAAAGGCTCTAGAGGTTTTCGCTGGGGATTTAGCTTGGCAGAAACGTATTTCAAGGTACTTTGAAACCCAGACAGACGGTGGCAACATGTCAACATACATGATTATGGTGTGTAAATGAGGGGTAACAATCTTTTGCCTTTACGGTGGCACCAAATTGGATGGCGTGATCCTCGTACGTATTATAAACGAGAAAGTTCATTTGTTGTATTATTTAGTGGTTTCTCCTTTCGCGTGACTATCGATGAACGTGAGTGTGTATTGATATAATCTTTTGAATGTATTAAGTCGTAGATAATAGTTACTTTTAATCTCGAAGAATTCACAAATCCAAAGGGTAATCAGAATACTTTCCGCCCAAGATTCAGATGTAGATAAACCGAATTTCTAAATGTTTTCCGCTGACATTTTAGAAATCAGGTCAGTTGATTGAGTCATTTAGGATATTAGTGATTCAGAGAAGCCGAGCAGGGTCTCAACTGGAAACAGGTTTAATATTATGATAATATTATGGTAATTATCAGATAGCTGAGTAAGTCTTCAGGTGAATCAGACTTGGCTTAATCTATTTAACCTTTTTCTTTTCTATACAAAACTTAAGTCACCCTTTTTATAGGGTTCATCATAATCATTTACTTACAGCATTTTTCAGTATTAGACACATTTAACGTATTATTTACTCTTCTAGAGTTTCTTTTCAGGCTTTGCCGACGTAATTGGTATAGCCATGTCAAATTTAGGGCTTTCAATCCAGGGATAGTCAAGTTACAGCTTTTTGGTCCCAAAATTAAGCCTCTGTGGGCCTATGATGGTTGCGTTTATCACATGATAAATAAGGAGAAAGCATCTGTCACTCACACTCGCATTTTGTTAAAACGTGAGAGATCATAGGCCCCCTGATGTAAGTCTCGGACGGACTGACAGATGGATATGGCGAAACTATTAAGGGTTCCTAGCAAAAGTAGGGACCCCAAACATATTCCAAGGACTATTAAGAAATGAACGCGGTGTTGACTGGTGACCTTACTTCCGTCTCTGTCACTGGGTCAACCGGACACTTCAATTAGTCTGAATCATTGTTTCGTCTTTTATAGCGGAAATCAAAACAGTCAACGAATAAACTATGCCATTAGCTATGGCTGCAAGTGTGGGTGGCGGCGCCCACTGCTGCACTTCCAAAAAGGCTTAAATACATTACAGAGTTTACTATTCAAATATCTTTTGGTTTTTAGGGGGTATGCGGGTGCAGTGACCCCGGAGATTCTGTGATAGTTAACTGCAACTATAAAGTCCATTAAACGGAATTATCTCAACTGCCGTGTGAAGGGACTGTTTTAACTCAACTATTAAGGACAATGGGTCACCTTTTATTACCTCAGAATTGAAAATTAAAATGTATGTAATTATCGAAACTGTCCATCTAATTCACGTAACTCTCTGGAGCTTAATTCAAAACACATTAACTTATACCCATTTAAGCGATGTACCGGTCGTATCATGAGCATTATGACCATCAGTGCACCGTCCTATAGTCGATAGTACTCTGAATTATAACTTTCAACTTCAGTACAATTGCGAACTGAATACGAAGTTGATTGGAATTTATTTTCGAAACTTATTGATTATCCCTAAAAATTATCCTAGTTTGATGAAACACCCGCGTCACCAAAATTGACAAATGACATCTGCCCCAATACCCTGCCTAATAAACAATACAATTAATGTTTCTTTTATAGCCAATCGATGATATCAATGGTTATTTTTCTAGCTAGGTTGTTTTAACACCGTGGTGGTATGATATGATACTACATATTGACTGCAACATTACCTAGTATTTTTTTTAATTAAATTGTTCACCACTGTTAAATCCAGCACTCTACATTTTGAACATTTGAAAACTGTCCATCTATGACTATGAGTGTAGTAAACACGACAACAATATGCACTGTATTTTATGCAGTGCTAAGGTAAAAAAAGGTCGTATCTGTACTGGGCTTTTAACGTGACACGGCTGAATAATATTGCTGGCGTGATTTAAACGTTACAATTATTAGACCACCAAAATTAATCGTCTATCCAACGTCAAATAGAAGTGACTAATAAGAAATGTGTCAATTATGATTTTATCGCTCACTCTCTGCACACACTGGGGTCTGGGCTATTAAAAAAAGGTTCATTAAAAAAGTGTAATTTAAAAAATAAAATCTGACGGGAGTAACGTAACGTTAATTTTGTGATTTTGATTTTTATACAGGGTGTAACCGATGGTGTACCGAAAACTGAAACCATGGCTTCAGACCATTATTCTGGGCTGGAAAATCGTGGAAATTTCTTTGAGAAAATTCACAAATTTTCCTCGCTAGTTTTCATTTTTTCTTTATTTTTCCGTTAATCGAACTCTACCAGTAACAATTTTTCATGAAAAATCGCATGA
Source organism: Apotomis capreana (assembly GCA_947623375.1). Lineage (NCBI taxonomy): Eukaryota > Metazoa > Arthropoda > Insecta > Lepidoptera > Tortricidae > Apotomis > Apotomis capreana. The sequence goes on along the minus strand of OX392511.1, from coordinate 24,599,666 downwards.
AAATAGCATTTTTCGCAAAACACACAATGTATCACAAACAGTATTTTGTAAGCTTAACGGTACAACACGGAGCCCGTGGAGTGGGGCAGATAACGGTACTGGCCGGTCATTGATCCGCCAGGCCAGTGTGCCCGCGCAGGCCGCTGCGGTCGGACGCATGTCGGATTAATGTTTACCTACCCGCACATTTTATTTGCTTGCTTGAATGAAAATAATCTTGTTAGACTGTTTTAATTTATCGGTCAGTTGTTATTGGTGTTAGGTAGTACACTAGTTGTGATCTGTGGTTGCGTTGTTTTTATGGTTGCATTCATTCATGTCATTCGATGCGCATTGGCGTAACGGTATGTTTTGCGCTGACGCGTGAGTGGAGTGGGGAACGCCTGGACCGGTCGCTCGCCGCGTGCTCCCCTCCCCGCGCGTCTGCACCCGAGAGAATTGGACGCAATACATTGCGCGTCGAGTTTTATAATTTATTTTGGAAAATCTTATCCTTGAGTTTTCCGAGAAAATGAACACTCGTTTTCAGTTCGTGATTATGGTCTAAAACTACGGTTTTCGTTTTCGGTACGCTTTCGGTTACACCCTGTATACCTTTTCACTATGAAAATTACTGTGTAATGTAATGTCTATGCCGAAAGTGCAATAGATGGACTCGTATATAATCGTACCACAGCATGCATTTCGCACATAACCTTAACTCAGGTTGTATGTCTTATTTCCCACATTGATATCATTGTTTCAACAGTATTACGAAACTTACAAATTTTCCTCAGTTATAAAATATTTTACAGCCATTTGATCGACATGGCGACGGTTCCCATTGGTCCGAAACTACTGACAAGATTTTATGATCTCTTTTATAGATGACGCAGCATTTCTTCGCATGGAGTTTATTAACGTCATTTATGTTTTTTTAATTAACGTAACCCAGAGGCTTGGGTAATAAAAAAGGCTGTATTTCAACTTACTGATAGTTGATACCGTAATGTTCTACGTTTGCTAGCCTAATATAAAACAAGTATTAACCAGAGAGACATATTGGCTAGACACGACTACATAGTTGCTTAGCATTCGTAACTAGAGCCTAACAAAATGATGAAATGGTGAAGAAATATCAAAACAACTTAGACAATGGCTTCTCATCTTCTCACACATCTTATATTTTTTAATACTACGGCGTACGCACTACGCAGTGATCAGTTGTATACGCCCACGTCCCACACAGCCAATTCGTTTAAACAATCACCGGCTTTTTTCCAATTGTCGATTTATGTTTTTTTTTTTCTTTTATGATATGTCCTCTTAAGAGATTGGTTCATTTATTGCCTACACTTAAACTCAATCCCTTACGAGTATAAGCACCTAAACATCAATATTGACATAAGATTTTTGAATTTTCGCCTTCAAAGTAGAACCGACTGTGACAAATATAATTAGGGTTGGTCAATAATATAACTGTTTACTTATGTGTTATTTCTTCGATAGCTAAAAAGATCTGGCTGTGAATATTTGCAATAACATAGGTATAGATTGTCAGTGTGTAGAGCACTAATCCTTTCTATACATATATCTACGTTACCCATCTGAAAAAAAACAAAATGAGTGCACCGTCCGTCATACTATGTCAGTATGTTCATATACTATAGAAAGTGTCAAGGACTACACATAACATAAAGTCTCATTGTAGTGAATATAGACTCACCGTTCACTCACTAGAATGAGTCACACCTTACAGGCTTCCATGTGTGGTCTGTCAGTCAGTAAAACTTTATTGAATACACACCGAGAACAATCCATATCGAACTGAACAACGTATAACCATGGCAATGACATGCTTTGAGCTAAACGCGTTACTAATGCCGTGTTTACCTTACACTAGACTGACTGCCGAAATTGACAGGTTGACACATAGTCACCGATGTCGAGTTCCGCAAAGGTGGCCCTCATAGCCTATATACCCAAGTAACACTGAATATACAAAACTATGAAATGTTTTTCTCAACTCAAACATGCAATAAAATGTCATTATAACGTGCGTTGTAACAGGCTTCGAAGTATCACGTTCCGGCAGAACAACTCGAGAGAACTGTAAAGGAATTTCATACAAAATTTAACGATTTTTTAAACATGACGTCTGTGTTCATGAACAGGGGGGGTATTCGACCAATTTTAGAGATATAATGGAGATCTCTCCTTTTCATCGCCATCCGTCACTTTTGACGTGTGCCTACTTGACAAGTGGCGATATCCCTAGAACATCGCAACTTCGTCAATTCGGACGCGCAAATTTTCGTTTCCTTTGTATATGACGGCATAAATAACAGGTGCATACTTTAAATTGACCGCGTAGTACGTGAAATTAGCCCAGGGGCCTAATTCGAGTGTCGATCGCCAAACGTCAGATCACCGTTAGATAACAGTCATCTCTCCGTGATCTCGCCTTTGAACTGTCATTAAAACGCGATGAGCTTAAAAGTGACATATCTTATCTCAATTATGGAAATACGAAGGCGATAATGATTGTCAAAAATGTTATTCATGTATATAAATTTCTGTTTTGAACGAAACGTAACGGACTAATTTCACGTACTACGCGGTCAATTTAAAGTATGCACCTGTTATTTATGCCGTCATATACAAAGGAAACGAAAATTTGCGCGTCCGAATTGACGAAGTTGCGATTTTCTAGGGATATCGCCACTTGTCAAGTAGGCACACGTCAAAAGTGACGGATGGCGATGAAGATGAGAGATCTCCATTATATCTCTAAAATTGGTCGAATACCCCCCCAGGCTAAACAGCTGAATTATATTAGTTTGAGTGGTTTATTTTTTTATATTATTACATATGTTTGAGAAAAGGACTATACATGCCGTAGCCGTGAAAAGGGCTTGCCGGCGTCGTATCACTATAAATGATATTTTATTGTTATTTACTATCGGGCCTCCCTACAGTCGGCCGTCTATACCTACTCACCCGCAAGCCCTTCTTTCCCGGCGTCTGCAGTAATGTACTAATATTAAACGAAAAATTTTATAATACTTATCATTGGTTCGATGATACATAAGTACCATTATAAAGCCTAATACTTAATAATACCTAAATTCGGGAAGCCAAGACTTTTGAATTCGGGCACAGGGTACTAATTAGCGATACGAATATTTTGAATGCAGTGTGATTTTTACCACGAGCAGAGTTCCATCACGATCGCGACAACATTTCTAAGGAACATGGCATTTTCTTAGCCCTACATTAGAAGTTATTAGTTGTTAACCCTGGTACCGGTGGGCAGATGTAGTCGAAGATGAATTAAATTTATCTGCTTTGCCCGAAGGTTGACTGGTACAGAATTCCTCATGGCATTAAATCCGCCTTTTGTACGATAAGTTTTCTTTTGTGCAATAATGATTAAACAAATACATAAATAAGATGATCTGCGCGAACTTCAAGCCGTCGACTGACGAGAAACGAGACCGATGGCGGGCACTTGTGTTGCCAAGACTCACTTTGGGTCGCTGCGCTAGAGAGGTAAGACTGGAAGTTATTCGAATCAGTATACCTACTAACTATGTATCATGTAAACTGCATGACCTTTGAAATATGAAGAGACAGGATGTCACCGCCATTTTTAATGTTTTGACGATATTTCATTTTTTTACCAGGCTTTTCATCAATATTATCAGAATAAGAAAAATAAACATAACCACATTTATCACATCTTTCCTCATCCATTCAAGTTCCTCATTCTAAACGAGCGTAGGCGATTAGTAATTGGTCACAGAGCAGAAAATCATACAGTCCTAAGGCGGATTTAGTATGGAAATTGTACCACTCGTTGTGTGTTGTGACTGTCAAATTTTCCACAAGGTGACGTCATATGTGTAGAGGGCCGATTGTTAAATGACGCCGCTTTCACTTATTATTAATCTGCTCTGTGATAATAAATTAATGAAATCAGTTTAAGCTGAACATTATTTAGGGTATTTGAAAATTTTAATTGTCAATTGGCTTAAGTAGTGATATAAATGCAGTGTATACAGGGTGTTGCCTGTAATGTGAGCAATAAATTAAAACATAGTCTCTACCCTTCAAACTTAACACCATTTGTTAAGCAACTTCTGAAAATAACGTGTATTAAATGATAATTTGTAAAATAATGTTTAGATAAAAAAGCAATGTATTACGAAATGTGCGATATTAGTAGTGACAGCAAAAATAGGTACTATTTAATTAGTTTGAAATGACTTTTTTTTAAGTTGCTGAACAAAATTAAATGTTGTTCAGTTTGAACAGTAGAATTTATGTTATTGCTCCTATTACAGGCAACACCGTGTATATAATTTGTACGAGTGTGTCCACGTCGCGACGACATCGTTAAGGAGTGTTACAGTCGTCAGACAGCCAACGACATCAGCTCGTGTTTGTAACCCGACCCGCCACCCGCGACGTTATGTAAATATTATTTATATTGCACGTTGCAGGTTCTGTTGCGTGTTTGAATGGGGTTCCCTTTATCTTGCATATTATCGATTGTCCGAAATACACTTCGCATAGCAGCTATCCCAGAAATATTTTTCACCGAATGATGCTCTAGCTCAGTCATATACTTAGCATATTTGCTGGTTTGCATAATACTCATTCGACAGATTTTTTTGGCGACATGATGATTTTGCCGAAGGTGGTTATGCAAAATTAAATAATGACAATCAATGCGTAAATGGACATACTAGACGCCTAATTGGTAGGTATCTAATGTATCGTCTCATCTTATTCCCATCGTAAGCTCCATACATGTTTTAAACGATAGGATCCTGCCTGCCTGAAGCATCGTTGTTATATTGTTTAGGTACCGCTCAAAACCGGCGCAAATAGAGTAGGTATCATAATTCAGTCCTCTCCGGCCATTGCCGCTGATGAATGCCGTAGCGGCGCCCTCTGGCGGCGCGCCAACAGAGTAAGTGTAGAGTAAAACTATCCTATAGACCTAGATAGACACTTCAACACAGTTAGGAAAAACATGCAAACGTATAGTTGATATGTTCCAAGGAACTCCTTCTCTCGTCGTCAAAGGTGAAAACAGTACTCCATTCTATATACGACCTGACTGCATAAAGCTGAACAAAGATATACACATATTTACATACCTACAGATATACCTAAAAAAACACATCTTTTTGTTTTCGTCTAGTTCGTCGTGTCGTTCTAATGACGCGGAAGGGTGCGACGACACGTAACGTTCCGTCGAAAAATACGTCGGTCAACGTAAAAATTCACGTCATGACGTCATGACGTATAACGTAAGTAGGTAGCTCTTTGGTGCTCGTATTATTAAAAGGTATTATTTGAATAATACATTGTAGATGCAGCAGAGCGATGTCTTACCGTGTCTAGCAGGAAACGGGGTCACATGAGCACATATCAATTAACGCCTTTTATCTCGTCCATTCCATTTTATTCCATTTACACTCCTCTGTCATGCCCGGGAATAAGTGAGCCAAATGCATTCTTAATCACCCCACTAATTGTCTGCTTCTTTAATTGGTGATCCAATAAATCTTGACATTTATCCTCCTCAACGATAACGACGTACAAACTCTGTATTACGCATAAAATTTTCCAACACAACCAACATCTCTGAGCCGCTCAAGGTACTATTTTTACCCGCTTTCATCCTTAGGCTATACAATCTTCTTGAATTCCATTTCATTCACATTTTATATTTAAGGGGTTTACAAGCATAGCTTGTCATCAAATTTTAATATTGAGGAGATCGTGAAAAGATAGGCCGGAGGGCGAACGAACAAAAACAAGGCCGGACGGGCCGGGCCTTATTAAATCAGACTTATTAAAGGGCAGGAATGCCCTGATCCCATCTCAGGATTACTCAGCTGGCCACTCGAGCTAAAGGAAACTGCTAAACCCTGTCAAGATAATTAGCTCGACTAGTCACTCCCTAATTGGATATAAATTACTTAAGCGTTAGAGACATTATGAAATAGAGTCGCATTACAAATAGGTGTTCCGTTTCATAGTTATTGGATATCCAATAATCTGTGCTAGTTTCCAGCTAACGATAAAAGTTTTAATACCGCCCCGCGCGGCGAAACGTTTAATTTAGTTTAAAATTTATGCGTGCTTCATACAAAAAATGTATATTATTTGAGCACCATTAAAATTCGGGTACGTTAGACTTCGTCCAGCCATTACTGCGCCGGTTGAAAGCTTTATAATAACATGTCATTATTCGACTCTTAATTTGTTTTTTCTAAAAATCTTAGTCCGAAGACAAGATTAAACGCATAAAAAAGTATAAGTAGTGTTTTTAACGTTGGAATAATTTCTATAATTGCTTGTATGGACCTAGATGGTACCATGTGATTAGCAATTAGGTAGAGACAAGGCATCCGATGGCGATTACGACTCGTTTAATGTGAGTTTCTAGGTTGTATTCATTCTCGACGATTGTAGCTGTCGGAACCAGAAGGTCTTATAAGTATTCTTCATTCCATACACTTACTGTCTCTTTCTTTTATTAATGCATTATATTACTCATATGAGTCATGACGCCTTTCATATTCGTATTTGCGAAACACATCTCACTCTTACGATTATGTGGAGTGGAACTATAAAAAATATTTATTCTTAGTACAAACAAGCCATGATAGACCTACAAAAAGTTCTATGAAAACGTTTTAAACTCTTCAACAAACATAATCAAAGTCAACATCATCCTCATTATATCATACAGCACCGTAACGTTCATTAAGAATAAAAAATGAATTGTTTTGCCGCTAGGTAATAACACACGTAGAGCTCCCGTACTTGGCGTGTTTTTTTCGTTCCATTATCTACGCCAAGAGAGGTTCTTACGCGCCACATACCGCACTAATAACTAATGTGCCAGCACCGTGATATACGGCTCCGCCTTCTGCTTTTGTTCGAGCAATTAGGCGCGCGTTCGTAATATGTCGTATGTGTCGGCAGAGTCGCCAAGCCGCACGACCAATTCCGTCACATTACACAAACAACAACTAAAAGACAGTTCTCAGACGGCTTTTATGTACGATTTCCACTGACAGTGCCCCGTCGGACTGGCTGCTGCCGCGTCGTAGAGGACGCTCGGGGTCCCGGCGGTAACCGACTGCGTTAATAATTATAAAAACGGTTGAAAGATGTCTCACGATAGTTTTAATAATATTACCAACTGTGTTCATCGACCGGGCTGGACTGCCCGAAGAGCCAGCTGGTCGGAATAAATTCCATTCAAATATGAGATTTTTACTACAGTATAGACGTACAGTATTCCTTTAGCGATTAATCTAGTTGGTCGCGCTCCGACTCAGCCCATCCCATCCACCCATCAAATCATTACGAAGATCAAAAGAGATCCTTCTGTAGTGTTATATTCTGTGACGGCAGATAAAAACGGCAGTATTTGTGAACGGCTCGAATAACGCGAGCGTGCGCCGCCTGGCCGGACCAATTAAACGATAATTAACCAAAAATCTTAATTGGCTCCTTATTGATTTGGGCGAAAATTTATTTAATATCAGAACTGGAGCCGCCTTTTTGCTCTTCGCGCTAATGACGCATTCTGAGCAATATTCGACGACGCATTGCGACATCCCTATGGTATCGAAATTTTGTTTTTGTCACGGTCTTTGTGGCTATTTGAGCTGCATTAAGTGACAGTAATAAGTTTATATTTTATCATTTAAAAAAACAGTTCTCTTAGCCATAATTACTTAATTAAAATCGTGTTTGCATAACCTGCTAAAGCATAACTTTTCCAATCGAATTCTTTCCAATCATTTCCAATTTAGAGTCTAATCAAAATTCGATAAATAGAAAGTCATTAAGTATATCAATTAGGAAATCCTTAGTATTAATGCTGAAACAATTAATAGAGTCTCATAAAAATTGGGAATATCGATTGCGCCTATTTTCTATGCTTTATAAACAACTTATGAGTTGCCGTCTTGAATTGTATGCCTTCCGAAACCATCCGCCTTACAAAACGCTTAAATAGAGCTCGTTGCAGTGACAAGATCTCGGACGTAGGTCATAAGCAAAGCAACTTCGAATGTGTCCCAGCCCCGCTCGGAAGCGTGCCCGATACCGCCGCTCTTCCGTCCGTATCTTATCGCACAAAACATGATCTCGTTTGGGTTATTGCCACTTCTCCGTTTTTATTTACAAAATTCGTTCGTATTTACATAAAGGAATATAAGGACAATCACATCAGTCTGTCTCCGTAAGCGTTTGTCTGAATGCGGCTCGGAGGTGGAATAGTCTTCGATTTGGGACACATTTTGGAGGAAGGTCGTATAACTGACGGTATAAAAGTAAAGGATACGAATGATACCTATTCTCTTCATTCATGCTGAAGCTTGGCTTGCTTTTAACACGCTTTTATTGGCTTCCCTTGTAACAAAGGTTATTAGTTTATTGGTTTGTACTAACAATGTAATTGACGACGTATTTGGCGCAGTTTGTAGACACCTGCCTACCGAGCCGGCGGTCGCGAGTTCGAATCCCGGCCAGGGCAAATATTTGTGTGACTAACTCGAATATTTGTGCTTGGGTCATGGTCATTCTATGTATTTAAGTATATATTTATCTATTTTAGTACGTATATCGTCGTCTAGTACCCATAACACAAGCCTTCTTGACTTGAGCTTATTTTGGGACTAGATCTCACGGACTTATTTATTTATAAAAAAAAATGTAATCAAATTTTGAAAGTCAATTTGAACTTACCTCAAAGTATCGTATCGACATGAAACCTTGCATATGTATACCAATTGTAATTGAAATTTTTAAGTTAATAAATAAATATTATGTACGTAATGGTAGGACACTTAAAATTTTATACCAATTGTTGGCTGATCCAGTGTTAAACCATTCTCAAAGATTTTACCCTCAAAACAGTATCAGTCGAATATTAGTACCTACCAAGCTATATAAAATTGACTGGCTTATGAACAAAATTCCCCGTCGTACTATAAAGTCCTAATTAGGTTACGTAGGTAATTACATAGCGTAGGTATTTACAAAGGTCGTGTTAAATCAATTAGCGGGTAAAAGGCAGGCTTTGTCTTGTTCAAGGCAAGACATTTGGCTGCATAATACGATACGATAATAGGTTTCATACCCACTATATTACATCTATAAGTAAATATACCTGTACAAGGTTACTCTGGGAGTTTGAGTTTGACACAGACTTCCATCTAAGTTTTTGCCATTGATTTTGGGCCGCGGTGTCACGACAAAAGCGGAAGGCAGTACTTAGTGCGTACCTACTTAGTCTTTAGGCTAATAACGAAGCTCACAAGGTGTAGTAATTCGGTCTTGGTTCATGCAAGAGCTCCACGCTCAGCAAAAGTAAAAAACAAAGACTTGAATTAGGAAATGGCAAAGCAACTGTTTGAGGGTGATCATTTGAGCGTTTTAATCGCCTCATTAATTTATCAACAATATCGACGACCTCCGTATGAGGCGCCATTTTCGGAGGTTTGTAGAAGGTAGAAGTCGCGGATTTTTACAATTCAATCAAAATGATGTTGATTGTTTTTATGAATTGGCCTATATTTTGGACATATTAATGGATGATTAAAATTTAAAACGGTCAAATAATCGCATATGAATCCTTTAGGTGGGTTGGTTGGTCTTATTGGTTCTTATTGTTTGTGTTTAGTGTGTTTTTCTGTTTAGATCCCGTTCCTATTAGAGGCTCGAGGGCAAAAATAATCCTCAGCAAGCCAGAACATATTTGTTTTAGATTATCTTCAAGAGCAATAAGTACAGAGGTCCCCAGAACCCTGGTAATAGGGAAGTCAGTGAGAATCAAGTTCTATGAACCCCACGCCGCGTCACTGGATCTTATAGCTAAAGTGTAATATCAACCATTTGAGTCACCATGTCAGAACAACACAGAGGGAAAAGGATAATTTACCAATTCGATGATCATGATGATTCGATGGTCATGTCCTCTCTGCGGCATCTCTCACAAAGGCAGTAACTGAGTGGCACACATATTTACTACATACCTATGTTTACGCTCTAATACGCGTATTAGGTACTGTGACTAAATTTGTACAATCAAAAGTAACTTACTTCTTGAATCATCTCGACTGCATCCATCATTTTCATAATTTAAAGCGATTAAGTGAATGAGTGATACCTTTTTAGGGCTGCTTTAATACCTACCTCACTCGGCGAAAACGGAAAACTGATAGAATCAATTTTGTTGTCACGATCCTAGAAAAAAACGTATACTTTCAGATGACATACTCGTAGAATCATGAAATTTGACAAAAAGTAATATGACAAGTGAATTAAAAAGCCCGAAAACCGTAAAATTGTAGTTACATAGTTTTAAATTATATTTTTTGTGATCACTAACTTATTTGCAGTTGGTAAACTAAACCCGACCTATATCGATATATGCGGGCAAAGTTATCCCAGAATCCTTTCGTTTATTTTTTCGTTGGAGCAACATTCAGTGGTTTCATAGTTTATAAGGTACAGAACCCTCGGTACGCTATAGCCCCTATATAATTATCTCAATTTAGCAATGTGTTCTGTTTATTTTTAATGACACCTCGATATGTCCAGCTCTTCAGTTAGGTATCTGGTTTGACCACTTTAGATCTTTTACCTTCGAACATATTTTTCGCTTCAATGTAAACATTTTGGCTTAAACTCAGACGTTACTGCTTAAATAAAACTTAAATTAATCACGCATATCGCTATGTTGCATATATCGGCTGTTCAGAAAGTTAGTCAGCTTAGCGCCAATGTGGCTTTCTCCGTTCCAATCCCTTTTGCGTAGTTTGGAATTTGCATAATCCGAACCCGAAGCCATCTTCATGTAGGCCGATATGAAGTGTTCAAAAATATCTATACACTATCACTTTTCTCTTTTTTTCGGAATCTTGAGTGGCGGTCACAGCGTTCTTCAGGAAAGTCTTATGTGCCACAGTGTTTCTTTTCGGTACCGCCTTCCGATTTTGTTCAGAAATATTGGCCCGCATTCGTTAGTCGTAGCGGTGCGCACGCGTTGGTCAGTCGGGTCGCCAAACCCCACGACCAATCGTGTCGCATTTTACACAGACAACGAATAAAATACAGTTCTCAAGCGCCATATACGAAGATCAAAGGCCTGACCTTCTGTGGTCATCATCATCCTCCTAGCCTTTGTCCCATTTTTTGAGAATGAATTCTCAATCGGGGTCGGCTACCTAAATCCCAAGATGTGGCGTAGGCACTATTTTTAGGGTTCCGTACCTCAAAAGGAAAAAACGGAACCCTTATAGGATCACTTTGTTGTCCGTCTGTCCGTCCGTCCGTCCGTCTGTCAAGACCCTTTTTCTCAGGAACGCGTGGAGGTATGAAGCTGAAATTTATATCAATTACTCAAGTCTACTGTCCCTTGAAGCTGTGAAAAAATCAAACTTCTAAGCCAACGCAATCAAAAGATACAGCCGTTTATGCCGCAAATTTTCGACACTTGCAAGGGAATCAAAACCTACAGGGTGCTTCCCGTGAACTCAGAATCTTGAAATTTGGTACGAAGCAACGTCTTATAGCATAGATAAAGGAAAAATTACGAAAACCATAAAAAAATTTTTAATACCTAACTTTGCACCTAATTTATATGGGGCGCTATACATACCAGGTGCAAACTTAACTTAACCACTTAGGGATGGAAAGTGTTTGTACGGAACCCTCGGTGCGCGAGTCCGACTCGCACTTGGCCGGTTTTTTACGAAAGCGACTGCCATCTGACCTTCCAACCCAGAGGGGAAACTAGGCCTTATTGGGCTTAGGTGGTTTCCTCACGATGTTTTCCTTCACCGAAAAGCGCGAGTGGTAGTAAATATCAAATGACATTCCGTACATAAGTTCCGAAAAACTCATTGGTACGGGCCGGGCTCGAACCCGCGACCTCCGGATTGAAAGTCGCATGCCCTAACCACTAGGCTACCACCGCTTCACCTTCTGTGGTAATATGCATATACCCACATCCCCGATATACTCCTAATATCATCATTCCTCAACATTCGTTTCCGTGCCTAAATACAAAGATATTTTTGAGCACTTCACATCCCAAGCAGCACATTAGTGAATTTTGCAGCTTATCTTATAGCTTTAAGTTCTAAATGAGTGGTTTAACAGTGTTTGATACAACTTATAGCTTTAAACACCACTCAAAACTGTATATGAGTTCATCCTATCACTTGTAGTTGCATAGGAACGTTTTTTGTTTCTACTTTATTACTTATGGTGGGATAAAGTCGATTTTGCTACTTAAAGTTGCATGCAGGTTCAAATTGTCACTCAATAAGAAGCAATAGTGCTATATAAGGCCTTAAAATCACTTATAAGCAACTTTTACATATAAGTGGGAACATACCCTTATTTGGAACTAAAAGTTCCAAATGACTAGTACAATAGCGAATTATATCACCAATAGTGGCTAAAGGGATAATTTTACGGCTCTTTTGGAACCAAAAAATATTGCAACTTTAAGGCCTAAGAAGTACCTTATTGCCACTCCAACGCATAAATAGGTGTCAGTAGGAGGTTCTTGGAACCAAAAGCAGTTATTTTCACTTATTTCGAACCACTAACGAACTAAAAGTTCTATTATTGTTCCTATTTGCGCCTTGTCAAAATATATTTAATAGTCTTGCTTGTTTAATAGTCTACAAAAGAGCAAATAATTACTATTGGTAATATCATTCACTGCTTTGCCACTCGCAAGATACAAATAAGTGATTATTAGACTTGATAGTTCCAAATAAGGAACAAATAAGTGAAAATAAACACTGTAGGATCTTTTTTAGGGTTCCGTAGTCAACTAGGAACCCTTATACGAGTAGTTTCGCCATGTCCGTCTGTCCGTCTGTCCGTCCGCGGCTTAGCTCCGTGATCATAAGTGCTAGAAAGCTGAAGTTTGGTATGTGTATGTATCACGCCGACATAACGGTAAAATAAAAACTAAAAAAATAACTTTTTTTCGGGTACCTCCCATACACCTAAAGTGCGGGTGATTTTTTTTTTCGTTCTAACACTAGCGTGTGGGGTGTCGTTGAATAGGTCTTTTAAAAACAATAGGGGCCTTCAAAGATCATTTTTTGATAAAGTCAGCAGTTTTGTAAATATTCGCTCGGTAAATCCAAAAAATAGTGTCCCCCCCCCCTCTAACTTCTCAACCACGGATCAAAAAATTATGGAAAAATTCATGAAAATAAGGCCCTATTAGTACTTTCAATGAAAACTATATTGAATAAAATCGGTCGAGCCGTTTTTGAGTTATCGCAAAAATTCATAATTTTCTTTTAAATGACGTTAAGTGCCCCGCGGTGTTCTTATACTTCGAACGTTACACATATTAGTTAAGTGCCATACTGCATTAAAACATTTCGCTCAATCTGGTGCGTATAATCGATAACTTCTAGAAGGTAATAAGTAATTACAGTTACTTTGGCGTTTACGACCTTTTATAGAGCTTGAAATCTTTCTCGTAATTTAAATTCGATTTTATTGTCTATTGTGAAGGATGGCCAACTACGGAACCCTACACTGAGCGTGGCCCGACATGCTCTTGGACGGTTTTTGTTTCGCCATGTTTACAAATGGAAGCCTATGAAAATTGATTATTTTAACCAGAATTTTATCACACTGACGCATAATCACAGACTTTTGATAGTTGTGACGATGTTACTTTAACATTGTACGTAACCTACAATCATTAGGTCAGGTTTTTAACAGTTTTATTTCTTATCAGTATCTATTCCTTATTTAATTTAGCACTCTCTTTTTTAATATTCCTGATCAAATGAAGGGCGCGTCGAAATTTACAAAGAAAACATACTATAGTTTCACAGTAAAAAAAAATTCGCAAGAATTTCGTGCTTATTTCGATGCTTGTATAACGTAAAGTTTTAATCACTCATCAAACAGACATATAAATCCAAAATGAATATGGCAGATCACGTATTACTTCAATTTGACAGTTGCCTCGCCACTCAAAGATAATTTTGGCGACTCATTTATCACTCATTGACCGAAGTGAAATGTTTTCATTCGTTCACTGCGCATAACTTTTACCCTTAGTTCTAATTGCCACTTAAGGTTATTGTGAGATCTCTTATGGACGCATAACTTTCACCCATAGTTCTAATTTGCACTTAAGGTTATTGTGAGATCTCTTATGGATTCTATTTAGCACCAAAAATAGGCTGCAATTTTTCTCCTTTTGGTTCTATACTGATGGCATAAGGGTTCTTGCCACCTATATAGCACTTAGTCATGGTGGTAAATTTCACTTAAGCATCTAATTAGATATGATATACGAGCTATTTAGACCCAATTGTGCTACTTGGGATGGGTACCTATCCGACATGAATCGGTAGATGATGTCCTTTTTGCACTCTCTTTACTTTCTATCTCTGTCTGCGGTCGATAAATAAACCTTTTCCTCCTATTTATACCTGTACATTTTCCTCCCCACTAAAAGACTCCATCGCGCAGAATGTATACTTAAATCAGGACATTTCAGACGCTACTCGAAAGCAGCTCGCAAATAAAAAATAATAATGTTATGAGATTTGTTCGTCGCCCTCGTATGGATGGCGGTATTGAGGGACCCTCATAAATAACGGAATGCCCGCACCTGCCTTCGGAAAAACGTTCGTATGGATATGGGGGAATATTATGGGCATCTTTTCTTAGGACGAGATACGTGGGTGGAAATGTATTAAATTAAAAGGTTTAAAGGTGCCTTCTTCTTTTTCTATGATACTGTGGTTATTGGCATTTGATTTTATATGTATATTTAGGCGGTTTGTCCACAGAAGCGGGGATATGTGTTAAATGGACCAATCAAATTTCTCAGATTTAAAAGTACTAGGTTCATCTGGGAACAAAATACACCAATTTAATTTTTTAAGGCCGGCAACGCACTTGTGACTCCTCTGGTGTTGCAGGTGTCTATGGGCGACGGTAATCGCTTTCCATCAGGCGATTCGTTTGCTCGTTTGCCCCCTATGACATAAAAATAAAAAAATATATATCTCTCGTACTATTGGCGCTCTCAATGCGGCCGCGCTTCATGTCAGTAGCAATATATCGTATTGGATATTATTGCCATATGAAAACTGTTTGTAAATGGTGAGCCACAACTTGTCAGGCTATACCTACGTACATCCTTGACAGTATTATACCCCTCTACATAGAAAACGAAAGTTCTATACAATTTGAGGATTCTATACTAAATAGTATAAATGTGTACGATTACAGCACTGCATAGCTGCATAGTTCGTCACTAGGGAAGTTTGTCAAATCCACTTCGCACATAGCCAAATAATGTGAATGTGCCCGAAAGTAAATTAATTTTCTAAAACTTCAGTCTAAATTCCAGGCGAACTGTCAGCAGGACAGGACAGTATTTATCTGAATAAAGTACTTATCAGTATTCGTGAATAATGTAAATCTCTTCTGGCCGACCGAGCTGTTGGAGTCGGAACGCGTAATATTTTAGCAATTATCCCGAAGGCGTAATTTCATTTAGAACTACATAATTTACAGTCGGTTCTGAAAGGCTACTAGGAAAATTGAAATCCGAAGTTTGTACCGTGCCATCCCTCTCGATCTCCTGTCAAACGATATTTAAATCAAACAACATCAGCTATGCTGACGACATGGTGTTGCTGAGCGCGTCGGTCTGTGGCATGCGTAAATTGCTCAGAGTATGTGAGACATATGCGGCTAGTCATGGTCTCAGATACAATGAAAAAAAAAGTCAGTATGTGGTCTTTGAGACCGGCCGTAACAAGCATACAGAATTCCCAGTGATATGTCTTAATGGTAGTCCGATGAGCCGAGTGAATCAATTTAAATACCTCGGCCATGTAGTTGCGGCCGACCTCAAAGATGACATAGACATCGAGCGCGAGCGAAGAGCTTTATCGGTGCGGGCAAATATGATAGCCCGAAGGTTTGCGGGATGTTCCAGGGAGGTGAAGATAACTCTGTTTAGAGCTTTCTGTACCTCCTTGTACACATGCAGCTTGTGGGTTCATTATTCGCAACGGGCCTATAAGGCTCTCAAGGTCCAATACAATAATGCTTTCCGGGTGCTGGTGGGACTGCCTCGCTTCTGTAGCGCATCAGGGATGTTCGCGGAGGCGCGTGTGGATGGTTTTGAGGCCACCTTGCGAGGGCGCGCCGCATCCCTGATGCGCCGGGTGCGGGACAGTCCCAACACCATCCTGAGAATGATAGCGGACAAACCGGACTGTCACATTATGTTACACTGTGCGGGGCTACATTCCCCCACTGGTAACATACTGTGGTAGAATTAGTTTAGGTATATAATATATTGTAATTATTTTGGCTAATACTTACTAACCCCTAAAATTAAGGTGTAATTACTAACATAATATGTGTCAAGTCAAAGTTACACGAAATAAATTATTATTATTATTATTATTATTAAATGAGCGGGACCGCAGAATACGAAGTTCGGATATCGGACATCAGAGTAACCTTCCTGGGGCGTGGGAAGAGTTGTCGTCTAGAGGCCGAAAAGTCTGAACTAACGATATTGTTTGTTAAAATCGTTATAGAACCTGCCCCAACTCAATGTTTTTTTTAGCCCTATGGTTGACTAGTAGAGAATGCCTTGTAGCATTGAGTGCACGTTTTGTACTAGTTTGATCTTTGCAATAGTTTAGGGGGTTTTATAGCGAAAAAGTGTAAAATGTACCATCTTATATATCAAATGTAGGTGTGTTCGTTTTTCCGAATTTATATAAAACATTACCTATTTTCCCCGGTAGCTACTTCTCGGTACTTAATTATTTTAAAAGGTTATCTTCAACGGTAACGGTTCCAGAGAATAATGCCTTCCATGAAATCAAACATTCAATTAATTCCACGAAACTATAAAACAAGGGAGACCCGTGTAGCTTACACATCCATACTGTATAACATGTTGTTGTGTTGTTACCATTTCACATGATTGCGGCTTCCCGCTGCTTATCACATTTTTTGCTGCATCTCATTACCCATGCCGTTACCAATTAGTTATCTAGCCGGAGATCAAATTGCCGGGCCCTGGGCCCATCGCGGTGGCAAAAACTATAGGCCCGGCTTCGAGCCGCCGTGCTAATCAGCTATGGC
This sequence comes from Apotomis capreana, assembly GCA_947623375.1. Taxonomy (NCBI): domain Eukaryota; kingdom Metazoa; phylum Arthropoda; class Insecta; order Lepidoptera; family Tortricidae; genus Apotomis; species Apotomis capreana. The sequence continues at coordinate 24,582,470 of OX392511.1, read as the reverse complement.
AGCGACGAGTTCGTTCCTGATGCACTTAATTTGATTGGTGGAATGTACGTGGGACGTCACGGTAATAATTCGAATTTCGAAGTAACGCTTCTTTTCAAAACGTGTATGTGTACCTACACATATGTGCCTGTGTGTTCTGAACATTTGTGTGTTGATATCCAACCGTTCACGCGTTCACTTCATTATACCAGCGGGGCTAGCATATCTTGACTTGACGCGACTTCGCCACTTGCCTTGCTCGCACAGTATTGACAGGACAGTGACAGGTAGTATTTGTAGCCCGAGAAAGAGTCGCGTGCCAAATTTATGCTAGACGTGCAAATACGGGCAGGGCACCAACGATAGTGATCATTTTATCAACACTTAAGCAACTCACAATTAGAGGGCGAGTGATAATTTTTATCAACACCTAAAAGTAACTCACAATTAGAGGGCGAATTATATCAAACACGAACTCTTCTTCGAATTGCTGACTTACTCCGCGGCTGCTCGGTGGGGAGAATCAATTACATTGAGTTGTGATCCGAACGATTTTGCGGGACCGCTACGCACTGTATCCGACAGAAGGAAAATAAGCATTGCGACATAGCCATTTGAGCGATGTCTCGGCCATATGACGGACATATACGTAGAAGCACAGAATAAAGGTAGAAGTAACATATTAACAAGTTGAATCAATTTCGCGACCAACAATTCGCTTAGCTCTGCGCTCGCGCTCTGTCGGTTTTTGGGATATTGTAATTTTTTTCGTCAGATCCTGAAAGTTTTACAGATACATTAAACACATCGCTAAAGTTGACATATGTAGATATTCCGGACAGACTCAATTGATGATCTGATGTCGGCGACTCAATCGATTACATCGAGCTGTGTTCTTAATACGATCCGCTTACACACTCTACTTCGACCGAAGGAAGTTATAAGCCGGGGAATCGCTCACCAAAACAATATTCTTGATCGATAACGCTCCATCTCACCAACCCGTTAACGACAACCCTATTGACCACGTCACGCGAACCACTAATAAGGGCTCGTGATGGCGTCAATAAAGGCCGCAAAGGCCAAAGAGAACCTCCATACTCGAAGACCTGGCCATGAAGCCAGATACCAGGATCGCGACGCCCTAGCCTTCTCTAACTTCGTAACGTGCCGTCCCGTTCATTCATTTGTTGTTTCAACATCAAACGGGATAGCACTGTACAAACTTCGAATTTTGATCTTCGGAGAAGCCCTGTACCTGGCTGTAAAGTCTGATACAGTAGCCTTTACTAGAATCGTTAACACCGAACAACACCCTTGATGACGACGCGTTTGGCGCAGTTTGTAGTGCACCTACCTACAGAGCCGGCGGTCCTGGGTGCGAATCCCGGCCAGGGTAAATATTTGTGTGATGAACTCGAATATTTGTTCATGGGTCACGGATGTTATTTATATATTACGTATATCGTCGTCTACAACCTACCCATAGTACAAGCTTTGCTTAGTTTGGGCACGTTTGGGACTTGGTCGATTTGTATAAGATTGAACCTTAATATTTATTTATTTACAATAATCAATAAAACGTCCATAAGCCGCATTTGACATTTGTAAGGACTCCAGCGCCTCCAGCGGTGAGTTCACGCCCTAATTGCTCAACTGATAGAAAAAGCATCTATCATCGATGCTCCACGCAACGACTGGCAAATTTGAATTTGTCTCGTGTAATTGGTGTGCTCCCTGAACTGCACAAATTGCACTACTCTGTAGTACGATGGTGCTCGAACCCACTCGAGGCCCGTGCCAAATTGCCCAGAAACAACAGCAGCGACTGAATGAACAGTAGGTTCGCTAGTTCAAAACCTCAAAATGATATAAATAAATAAATAAATATTAAGGGACAATAAATAAATAAATAAATATTAAGGGACAATCATACACAAATCGACCTAGTCCCAAACTAAGCAAAGCTTGTACTATGGGTACTAGACGACGATATACATAATATATAAATACATATATAGATAACATCCATGACCCAAGAACAAATGTTTGCACAAATATTTGCCCCGGCCGGGATTCGAACCCGGGACCGCCGACTCAGTAGGCAGGTGTCTACAAACCGAGCCAAACGCGTCGTCAAATATAAATATAAAATGCGTTATTTTACGTCTACAGTAATGCAATTGCACTTTACATTAAGACTATATTTTCACTGTGAATTATTATTCAAAATATTTAAATGGCGGTGATGCCAGGTGCATATACTTAAATGACTAGTGAGGTATATTTTACTTATGGTCCATTGTCATTGATTGAGCGAGGGAAACGTCTCCGTTGCAGATCAGCCATGTTTCCAGGTGTGAAGATTTCCGGATGTTCTCGCCTAAATGTCGCATTTCTCAACCGATTCTCGTGAAATTTTGTGACCAGGTTCGATAAATATATAAAAAAATTATATCGACTCAGTCTTTACGTTTTTTACCTTTATAAACTCACTTTTGTGGCGAGACTCCACTCGACGACCTTCACACGTACATACTCTACGATCTCCACAGCCTTCGTAGAGTAAAGTGTATGTTTATATTATTTGTTCCTACTGTGCTTTGTTCGCTGTGCGGCCTTCAATATTAAACTGAACAACATAATGCCTTGCCTACTTACCAAATTATGCCCCACGGGACAGCCAAAATGGAGGAAGTCATATTTTTCTATTTAATACTCGTTTGCTTTTGTTTTCTTGCGTTTCGTAACAACTTCGCCCAGTAGGTTACTAGTCCAGCAAAGTGTATTGCAGAGTACCTACTTAACTCCGAATATAGTAAATATTAATCTCTCTTCGTGGCCATTATCCCATCATAGTGGTGGGGTCAGCTTTCCGTAGGTACGTCTTCACATCGCCCTGTCTTCGGCATCATCGGCATACTTGACACTCAATCCTTAGCGTAAATAAATATTTCAAATTTTCTAATTTCTTCTGGGAGGTTGAAGAAGTATTGTTTAAAACTAAAACAAGTTAAGTTGTCTTCGTTTTGATGCGCGAGATAGGACAATCAGTCGCAGTGAAAATTCACCCCTTGGATCACGACACATTTGAACAGCATGGTACGTAGTTATAAGAAAAGAACATTTTTAAAAATTCCTCGTTGCTACATTCTTACGAATGTGACGCATTACTGTCTTTGATTTGCATAAATGAAGGAAGCCAAATCTACTCCTGCTTGTGAGACAGAACGGAATAAAAATAAAAATTATGACATCATACCACCCCTCTCCATACCCCTACGCGGCTACCGCACTTTCCATGTTCAGGAAAACATGCCGAAAAAGTACACCAGTTGTCTGCATTCTGCATGACGGAACCAAGTCCCACGGAAGTTAAATAAATTGTCAAAATATCGATAGTCGAGTCGCGACTCTTGTCGCGCGACGTACTGTCACCCGTCACTGCACCTCTAGCACAACTGTCACAAGCGACTATTTCTCGCGCGAGAATTGTCTGTCTGTGCAGTAGCACAAAACAGATAGGTACAGAAACAATCTACATACAAGCGCGCTTGAGCAAACGCACACATAGACATTGCTCACGAACACGATATCTCGGACCAGTTCAGACCAGTGGGAGCGCGAGTGCCATCCGCTTGACGTGTCCGTGAGCAATGTCTGTGTGCGTTTCCTCGAGCGCGCTTGTATGTAGATTGATTTCTGTACCTATCTGTTTTGTGGCAGCTAGTAGTGTGTGTGGCAGTAGTGTGAGGGTGACGGGTAGCGCTACTATATCGTGCGACAGAAGTCGCGAAGCATAGTTGTGCTAGACGGGCTGATATGTATTTATGTGTATGTCGCGCGAGAGAGTCGCGTGTCACAGCTGTGCTAGAGTTGTAGTTCGGGTTCTAAACATGTAAACGGTTTCTCGAAAGGTGTTTTGACAAATGGTGCGGCATCAGATACGATCTAGTGCCGAGGGTAATTAGGTCGGCTGACGAAGCGGAATCCACGGGTCGGTGACCTCTGCTCTTCGCTTGCCCATTGTGGCGACTTCTTTATTGCAAAAGAAGATTTAAAGTAATGGTCAACGATTCAAAGTGAGCGCGATCAATGGAAACGACGGTTTTAACATTTAATCGCCGGAACGATAAAAATCCCCGACACACCTGAAAATGTTTACTGAATTCATAGCTAAGATGTTTCTTGATCAAGGCGCATTTAGTACAAAAAACAAACTAAAACAAGATCGGATCTTAATTTAAGAGCCATAGCCATAGATAGTTTAAAAAAAACCGGCCAAGTGCGAGTCGGACTCGCGCACCGAGGGTTCCGTACAAACACTTTCCATCCCTAAGTGGTTAAGTTAAGTTTGCACCTGGTATGTATAGCGCCCCATATAAATTAGGTGCAAAGTTAGGTATTAAAAAAAAAAATTATGGTTTTCGTAATTTTTCCTTTATCTATGCTATAAGACGTTGCTTCGTACCAAATTTCAAGATTCTGAGTTCACGGGAAGCACCCTGTAGGTTTTGATTCCCTTGCAAGTGTCGAAAATTTGTGGCATAAACGGCTGTATCTTTTGATTGCGTTGGCTTAGAAGTTTGATTTTTTCACAGCTTCAAGGGACAGTAGACTTGAGTAATTGATATAAATTTCAGCTTCATACCTCCACGCGTTCCTGAGAAAAAGGGTCTTGACAGACGGACGGACGGACGGACAGACGGACAACAAAGTGATCCTATAAGGGTTCCGTTTTTTCCTTTTGAGGTACGGAACCCTAAAAACAACAAAACAATAATATTGCTTTGCAAATCCACGAGACAATAACGTGCCAAACAATTGGAACTAATTTTTCATGAAATCATGCATTATTAAATGAAAACCATCACCAAAAAAATACAAAACTCGACACGTTGTGTTTCGCCGCTCTCCGAGGTATCATCAGCAGTTCCCGGAGACGTTGCCAGCCCGACGTCCACTAAAACCAAAATGGATTTCCACAAACTAACGCCTGATTGGATTATTTTTTTAAGCAAAAAGTATACCTAAAGACGAACTAAGCCTGCAATTGTAATAAAATGTTTATATTGAAACAATAAATAACATAAAATAAATGCTTTGAATTTTCACGCCTTAGGGCCTTAGGCATATAAGAGTGGCCTGCTTATGTGGTTAATAATTCGATGCGTTAGCTAATGGCTTTGATAGAACAATTGGTAGTTCACCCGTCTGGCCCGGAAAGCCGTTGAGACGTGGGTTCCAGGCTCAAAGCATTTTTTTTTTTTCAAATTTCGCTTATGTGGTAACATTTTGTTTACGTGACTGCTTTAATAATAATTAATGATAATAGGATGCTAACTACACTAAAAAAATCGAATTAACTGTTATTTTTGTATGGCCGATAAACTAGGTTGCCGCGTTTTCTTTAGATCTAAAGTGTCCTGTGTTCTTACCGGCAATCGCTCAACAGTCGAGACTCAGGAATGTGGCCATCTCCGCTTGAACTAACCGGCAATAATAATTAATCCATCCGAACAACGATGCGGAATGATTAGTGTGAATACCTACACGGAAAAAACACTACACGTTGATTTTACGAAAATGATCTCGGTTGATTATTTTTCGGTTAAATTAACTAGATATTGATAAATTTTACAAAACAGCTACTAAACCTTATTGATCCAAGTAACAAATATGACTTTGTTATTTTTATTAAACCCATTTAGTTAAAATTAATGCAAAAGCTGGTTGTAGTAACAATAACATCATGGTAAATTTCGGGTTTGTAAATTTAACCGTTACTTTAGTTGTTAGGCAGAATATGTACATAATGTTTAGGTTGAAATTACTGAATGTGATTTGTTAAATGCGTTCAGTATATTCAACCAACAATTTATTTTAAATTACTTATTAGTTTAGTTACGACTCAATACAAACAACCAAATTTTTACTGATTCCTGAATTGGTTCACATTAATGACCGTTATAGTATTTAGTACAAAATACTCATGTTTAAATTAACTAATTTCTTGAAATAGATATTAATCGCTGTGTTGAAATAACAATGACGGATTGTTCAAATTCTGTCTGTGTGTAATGAGTTCATGACAGAAACCAGTACATAATAATTTAGTTGAAATTACAAATTTAAATTTGTTAAATGCATTCAGTAATTGTAATCGCGATACTTTCGTAGAAAAAGCGACTAAAGGCAAAGTAATTATTCTAAACATCAATACTAGTATTGCTATAGTAGGACCAACATCTAGATTTCATTGGTTCTACTGAAGCACCTCGATAAATCCAACAAATGCTTTAGTATACCCTACCAACGGCTTTCATTACTTCAACAGACATTAGTGGTCATTCTAAACATCAATACTAGTATTGCTATAGTAGGACCAACATCTAGATTTCATTGGTTCTACTGAAGCACCTCGATAAATCCAACAAATGCTTTAGTATACCCTACCAACGGCTTTCATTACTTCAACAGACATTAGTGGTCATTCTAAACATCAATACTAGTATTGCTATAGTAGGACCAACATCTAGATTTCATTGGTTCTACTGAAGCACCTCGATAAATCCAACAAATGCTTTAGTATACCCTACCAACGGCTTTCTTTAATTCAACAGACATTATTGGTTATTGTAAACATCAATACTAGTATTGCTATAGTAAGACCAACATCTAAATTTCATTGGTTCTACTGAAGCACCTCGATAAATCCAACAAATGCTTCAGTATACCCTACCAACGGCTTTCATTACTTCAACAGACATTATTGGTTATTGTAAACATCAATACTAGTATTTCTATAGTAAGACCAACATCTAAATGTCATTGGTTCTACTGAAGCACCACGATAAATCCAACAAATGCTTTAGTATACCCTACCAACGGCTTTCATTACTTCAACAGACATTATTGGTTATTGTAAACATCAATACTAGTATTGCTATAGTAAGACCAACATCTAAATTTCATGGGTTCTACTGAAGCACCACGATAAATCCAACAAATGCTTTAGTATACCCTACCAACGGCTTTCTTTACTTCAACAGACATTATTAGTTATTGTAAACATCAATACTTTTTTGACGACGCGTTTGGCTCGGTTGGTAGACACCTGCCTACTGAGTCGGCGGTCCCGGGTTCGAATCCCGGCCGGGGCAAATATTTGTGCAAAATATTTGTTCTTGGGTCATGGATGTTATCTATATATGTATTTATATATTATGTATATCGTCGTCTAGTACCCATAGTACAAGCTTTGCTTAGTTTGGGACTAGGTCGATTTGTGTATGATTGTCCCTTAATATTTATTTATTTATTTATTTATTTAATACTAGTATTGCTATAGTAAGACCAACATCTAAATTTCATTGGTTCTACTGAAGCACCTCGATAAATCCAACAAATGCTTTAGTATACCCTACCAACGGCTTTCATTACTTCAACAGACATTATTGGTTATTGTAAACATTAATACTAGTATTGCTATAGTAAGACCACTGTCCATAATGAAAGAGACAATGCTTCTTGTACAAACATCGTATGACCAATGAGGAATAGATCACATTCTAAATTATTGTTCGAGAGCGACATAACGCCTGCCAAATAACGTTTGTCAAAGTTCACTAAGCAAGTTAAATCAACACTTGTTGACATCACTCAGGCTCTATTAAGCTTGAACATTGGATTTTCGAGAGAAAAAATGTATGGCTTCTATTCCATTTCTAATTGTATCTAAAACGGTACCCTATTACCAAGATTCCACTGTCCGTCTGTCTGTCTATCACCAGACTGTATCTCATAAGCTGTGATTTATAGGACAGTTAAAATTTTCACAGATGATGTATTTCTATTGCCGCTATACTATACCTAACAACAAATACTAAAAACAGAATAAAATAAATATTTAAGTGGGGCACCCATACAACAAACGTAATCGGTTGCGTTAACTTGCACCTCATTTGTATCCGGCGCAATACATACCAAGTGCAAACTCAATTTAGCCCGGCTAGTTAATATTTGAAATGAAAATTAAAACTAACTAAATACAGGCTGCTTTAATTATTGAAACTCGAAACGATAGGTAACGGTAGGTAAACGCCAGAAAACTTGAAGGAGACTAATGGGTTATCCTTTCCCTGTGCAGAGAATCTTTCACCTACGAGCCACGAGTGCGTACCTATAATGTTAGTTGAAAACTAGAAAATAGTTCATTTTTGCTTAAATAAAGCAAATATCAAACACCACGCCGGTGCGCACGTCTAATGAAAATTATGTAAGTACCTATGAACATTCCTAATAAGTATAGTTCGACTTAAGGGATCTGAAGGAACCTTAAAAAATATAGGTAAGTACGTACTTAATCCTTTTACCTAAGTAGGTAGGTAGGCACCTACTTCTATAAGACTAGACACAAACTAACTAGAAAGTTGCTCCAGAAAATTATGGCACCAGAAGGCCTATCGCTAACAGAATACCTACGAATTTCTGACCATCATCTCATCTTACCACTAAATTTTGGTAAACTGAACCAAATATTTTTGTTACAAAAGTAACCGAGCGTATGTGTGATAATAACCAACTTGGGAGTGTTGAAACAACAATTGATATCAGTTGGATTGGTCTTTGTTTAGATTAGTAGATTTCTTGATTGATTTTACAAACACCCCTTGATAAAAATAAACAATGATTAAATCTCTCATCTCATCTCTGATGTGTGGCCCTATGGTTGACTGGTAGAGAATGCCATTAGGCATTAAGTTCGCCATTTGTACTGATGTTTGTGTTGTGCAATAAAGTTTAAATAAACAAACTATAAGTCTTACTAATTAGGGCTATGGCTGTTGTATCTTTAGCGGTTACTAGGGCGTAAATAATTATATATTAATATTTAAATAATTTGGTATAATGAAAGAGACAATGCTTCTTGTACAAACATCGTATGACCAATGAGGAATAGATCACATTCTAAATTATTGTTCGAGAGCGACATAACGCCTGCCAAATAACGTTTGTCAAAGTTCACTAAGCAAGTTAAATCAACACTTGTTGACATCACTCAGGCTCTATTAAGCTTGAACATTGGATTTTCGAGAAAAAAAATGTATGGCTTCTATTCCATTTCTAATTGTATCTAAAACGGTACCCTATTACCAAGACTCCACTGTCCGTCTGTCTGTCTATCACCAGACTGTATCTCATAAGCCGTGATTGATAGGACAGTTTAAATTTTCACAGATGATGTATTTCTATTGCCGCTATACTATACCTAACCACAAATACTAAAAACAGAATAAAATAAATATTTAAGTGGGGCTCCCATACAACAAACGTAATCGGTTGCGTTAACTAGCACCTCATTTGTATCCGGCGCAATACATACCAAGTGCAAACTCAATTTAGCCCGGCTAGTTAATATTTGAAATTAAAATTAAAACTAACTACATGTTACAGGCTGCTTTAATTATTGAAACTCGAAACGGTAGGTAACGGTAGGTTAAATAAAGCAAATATCAAACATAGCTGTGTTGCCCGCGACTTCGTCCGCGTGGAATCTTATCTTGAACATTTTACATCTTTATTATTTTCAGATCGAAGCAATGTTGAAATTACTTTCCTTTTTTTGCAAGTTGTATGAGATTTAGGCCAAGTCGATTTTGATGTTGGTTGCTGTAATTCAACAAATAATAAATACTTAATAATAAATATTGAAGGGCGGCTCCCATACAACAATTTACGTGATTTTATTGCAATTTTTTACGTAATGGTACTAAACCCGTAGGCGAGTCCCACTCGCCCTTGGCCGCTTTTTAGTTTTTTCTTCGGCTAAATTGCTCTAATTACACGGAATCATTATGAAATCAGGTACAGCTAGTGTCATCTAGGAACCCCTTAAACAACCCCTTTTTCACCACCTTCAGACCTGAATTGTCAAAAACGCTGAAATTAATTTTCTTGTATTCTAATAATATGCCCTTATACAAAGTTTCAAGTCCCGCGCTCAAAAAAAAGTTTGATCTCAATTACAACTATTACACCGCCTTAGGGGATGAATTTTTAAAAACGCTGAAATTAGTTTTCTTATGTTTTAATAAAATACCTTTTTACAGTTTCTAATTCTTAACTTAAAAAAAAACTTATACCCGATACAACCTTTCATCCTCTTTTTAACCCCCTTAGGGGTTGAATTTTCTAAAACGCTGAAATTACTTTTCTTGTATTCTAATAGTTTGCCTTTACACAAAGATTCAAGTCCCACGCTCAAAAAAATATTTGATCTCCATACAAACTTTCAACCCCTTTTTTACCACCTTAGGGGATGAATTTTCAAAAACGCTTAAAATTAAATTTGAACCCCAAGAAAAACTTTCATCCTCTTTTTAACCCCCTTAGAAGTTGAATTTTTTATAATGTTAAATTAACATTACTTTGTTATTCTTATATGTGCCTTTATAAGAAGTTTCAAAGAATTTGTAATGGATTCAAAGTTTCAACCCCTTTTTAACCCTTTTAGGGGATGAATTTTTGAAAACGCTGAAATTACTTTTCTTGTATTTTAATAGTATGCCTTTACACGAAGATTCAAGTGCCGCGCTCAAAAAAATATTTGATCTCCATACAAACTTTCAACCCCATTTTCACCGCCTTAAGGGATGAATTTGCAAAAACGCTGAAATTAGTTTTCTTATTTTTTCATAAAATACCTTTTTACAAAGTTTCAAACTCCTAGCTTAAAAAAAAACTTGTACCCCATACAACCTTTCATCCCCTTTTTAACCCCCTTAGGGGTTGAATTTTTCAAAATCGCTTCTTATCTCTTGTACACTTTATAAATGCAACCTACTGTGCAAATTTCAACTCTCTAGCATTTGTAGTTTTGGCTCTGCGTTGATGAGTCAGTCAGTCAGTCAGTCAGTCAGTCAGTCAGTCAGTCAGGACACTTGCATTTATATATATAGATCACGCCGGCGCGCACGTCTAATGAAAATTATGTAAGTACCTATGAACATTCCTAATGAGTATAGTTCGACTTAAGGGATCTGAAGGAACCTTAAAAAATATAGGTAAGTACGTACTTAATCCTTTTACCTAAGTAGGTAGGTAGGTACCTACTTCTATAAGACTAGACACAAACTAACTAACTAGAAAGTTGCTCCAGAAAATTATGGCACCAGAAGGCCTATCGCTAACAGAGTACCTACGAATTTCTGACCATCATCTTACCACTAAGTTTTGGTAAACTGAACCAAATATTTTTGGTACCTATAACTTCCGCGCGTGACACGAGCCGAGCGACGGCTGTACCTGACGCGACACGCGACGCGTCAATCAGTGTTGCCATTAATACAGATTTACATACAAAATTCGAGTGTTTCTAAAAATTATGGTACAGATAAATTTCATGTCAACGTGAAATTTTAAGGCTTGTGTTTGAACGCCTACCAAATATGATTAAACGCCTACCAAATATGTTGATAAATTACTACCAATAAATTCTTAATGCTCACCAAAACGGATGAATGGTCACCAAATAGTGTATCCCAAACTATTCTATAAATAAAGCTAATAATTCTTTTTCTTACATCCTATAAAAATATATGAACACCATTAAAGTTAATTTCAGACCAAATAATCTAAATTACTGTTAAATGGATGTCACCAATATTTTATATTATTACTTCCATTTTAGTCATTTTTGCTGAGGCAAAAAACTAAATGCTCACCAAAATGGCTTTTTCTCAAACATCCAATGAAATGTCTTTACGTTCCTTAAAATAGGCTCGGTAAGTATCGCTTTTTGGGCGCAACAACTCGAGAAGACTGTAAAGGGATTTCATACTGCTTTTCAGGCCTAGGCCTGCAAAGTAACTTTTTTTTGGTTTCAACAACAAGGTCATCCACACAGCTGGCTGGTTTGACAAAAAGCAGATTTTGTTTTTAAAGGTTGGTTGTTAGACACTTAATGTGGAAAAAAAATTCAAGATGGCGACTTTTTTTTTCAAAATTTCAAATTGGTGTTAGGCGGCTAAAACTCGGTATCGGGGGGCTCTCGGGGCTCAAAAATATGAATCTGAAATCTTGTCCGAAAATTCGGTCAAATTCGGAAAATATCGAAAAAAAAACATTTTTTTTTTCAAATTTTCAAATTGGTGTTAGGCAGCTAAAACTCGGTATCGGGGGGCTCTCGGGGCTCAAAAATATGAATCTGAAATCTTGTCCGAAAATTCGTTCAAATTCGGAAAATATCGAACAAAAAACGATTCAAAATTTCTAAATTGGTGCTAGGCGGCTAAAACTCGGTATCGGGGGGCTCTCGGAGCTCAAAAATATGAATCTGAAATCTTGTCCGAAAATTCGGTCAAATTCGGAAAATATCGAAAAAAAACGATTTGTATGGAGAAAATTTCAAATTGATATAGCATAGCTAATAATGACTACCGCACATTATGGAGCGTTTTTTAGGGATATAAAAAAAAAAACTAACCTAACCTAACCCGGCCGAGTCGGATCTGCTCTGAAAGGTGATCAGGATTAGATGGATACCTAGCTGAAACACTAATTTATGAAAACAATATTTGGTGAGCAAAACATCCATTTTGGTGAGCAAAACATCCATTTTGGGAAGCAAAAAGATATTTTTTGGTAATAATTTTGATGTTTTATGAAAACAATATTTGGTGAGCAAAAAATCCATTTTGGGAAGCAAAAAGATATTCTGACTCAACATAAAATTATTCTGGTGTAATGTATATCGATTTTGGAATACAAAATGATTTAATTTGGGGAGCACTGTATAGAGTAAGTTAAATTTAAATGGAAGCAATTCATTTTATTTGGAACTTAGTTTTGGGGTATAAAAGCCATTTTGGTGAGCGTTTAAATTGTTCCCTTTAAAAAGTACTTTTTATTATATTTTAAATTCAAATTACATTCTATCCGGAATTGGCGAATTGGCGATATGCGTTGGCAACACTGTTTCGGCTCAAACCGAAGGCGGGTGGCGGGCGGGGTGCGGCGCCTAGTATAGTATACCCACAGACAGTCGCACGCGCACGCGCCACACGCTGGCATTAATTATTGTCATCACGGAGTCACGGAGCTCTGATTGTGCCATTTTATTTATAGTTATAAATATTTTAGCGTCAGTGAGTCCGTAAAATGGAAGAATTACTAGAGAGTTGGGAGGTGTCCGTAGACACCATCAAAATATTTCGCGGTGAGTACCAATATATAATAGTATAAAGTGTAACCTAACATATAGTTTGATAGTTCTTTGATAAAACGAAACTCATTTAGAAACAGGATACAATAATGTTCATTTATTTTCATAAGTACAATCTCTTTCAGTGCTTAATTCTCTAATTTCTCATCGTTTTACAATGTTTTCTTTGAATCCCGCGTAAAAACCAATCTGATTTGAAAATGGTCCATACACAAACACTCACTCCTCATGTAACAAATTTTACCCTAGATTTAGCAAAAATCATCACAGTTCTAAGATACGTTTTCCATTCGTCGCGGTAAACATATTTATTTTGTTAGTTTGTTTTTGTGAACAATAACAACGCTAAGTGAATTATGTCGACAATACACGACACACTTTTTTTAGGGAAACGTTAAAAGTTGAGAAGCCATGAAAATATGGCGCAATCGTTTCGAACCCGGCTTAAATCAGCTCTTTTTTTTAGATTGAAAATAATTGAATCGTGTAGATTCCGCTAAAATATGCATGTTTTGTAAATTCAACTTTCTTTTTCAGATTAATATTAAATATTAATCTGATACCAAAATTTCTCAGTAAATTTTACCGAAATATTTTGGTTAAAATGTCAGCCATTTTGAAGGGCTCTCAGACTTTCGGAGTTGTGGTTTTCTGCTAATGCTGTCAGCGCACTTTGAACTCGCACTAATATTATAAAGAGGAATGATTTGTTTGTTTGTTTGTTTGTTTGTTTGTTTGTTTGTTTGTATTGAATAGGCTCCGAAACTACTGGACCGATTTGAAAAATTCTTTTACCATTAGAAGCCGACATTATCCCTGATGAACATAGGCTATTTTTTACCGCGGGAAAATGCTTCATTCCTACGGGAAAACGGGTACAACGGTTGTAACTGATAAACCGGTAGATACCACCACATTCAGTACCTAATCAACTTCTTGTAACTTTTAGATCACCAGATAGACATTACATGTCTCGAGGGGATCAGGCAACAAGAATTGGATATATTGATTCCTGAAAACAAGTTAAGAGATAGGATAAAATTTAATATTGGTTTAAAAAAATACAAGGAAGAAATGGAGACAGTACATTCTGTAAGTATATACCAAACTTTAAAATGATTTAGTTTTTATACTCTTTATTTTATGATTTTATGTACTGTGTTAATATAGAAACCATTTCTGGGAATCCTATTCCGTAATTAACAATTATATTGGGACAATATTACACCTAATTTTTCGACTTTGACGTGTACTAGTTACCAGTGTACGCTACAAAATACTTACTAAGGAGAATTGAACTTATCGATTGGCAGACGGATAAAATTTATCTTATACTTTTTCGAATGTCTGTCCACACATGTGTGACATGTTGAAAATTCGTGGGACACCATGTATATTACTTTGTATTTATTATAGAACACTGACTCCTTGGATACTGATGCACTCTCACTGTCTTCGTGTGAGCTATTTGCAAGTGACAAAAGCGACCAGAGCAAGGTATTTAACCATATATTGTAATTTTTGAATGTAATGTGTGTAACATGTTGACTTGTATATCTATATCTATCTATATGACTATGTTTCTAACAGACTTCAAAGAAAGGAGTAGGTTCTCAATTTATTGGGATATTTTTTTATGAATCTTCACCGATTACTCGGAGTATTGGACCAATTTCAAGAATAATTTTTTTGTTCGATTGAGATAGTTGGTCAAAAATGACAAAGTTAATTGAAATAGTTGTGATGAAAATGTTTACAAGTTATGTACGTTTGCATGGTTACCTATAGTCTGTGTGTAGTTATGCCATTTGTTTACATTAAGTATCCTTTCTTGTATTTGTTTTAGTTCAACTTACAAAAAGTATTAGCAGATAACATGCGGGGGCGACAAGCTTTACAAGCTATAAAACAAAAAAAAATTGATCCTAGCTCACGGAATAATTTAGTTCATGCTATCGTAGAGTACTATCTCAAAACATTTAAGAAAATGTCAAAAGTTGATTTTGAAGCAATTGCTACTGAAATTGTGCGGTTGTGTCCTACAGAGTGCAAGGTTTTTACAAATATTAGTTTTTTAATTCAGTAGTTAGTTTTAGAAGTAGATAGCTCATTGTTAAGATATCCGGTGTATTCCCATTTATCCGGGGAAAGATGCCCTAGCCTCAAACTATAGTCAGTCAAATCAACTGCTTGCTTTAACTATATACCTACTAGATTTAGATTCATTTATTTCATGTGAAAATAACTGTATACATTTGCATTAAATATTCAAGAATATAAGTATTCACATCATGATCGTCAAAATAAAAATATAATAATAAATTTACTTACTTACTTACTTTACCATTCCAGGAAACTTATTATGTACCGAGTAGAACTGTAGGTCACAAAAACACCATGCCTGCTAAGGGAAAACTTGTGGACCGATATTATAATCAGATGAGGGTGTTAAGGACATCCGGAGTGCTTCCTAAAAAGCGAAAATTTAGCTCTGAATCTTGTGCTGAGTGTTCCGACAGTGAAACTGAAACCACAAATGAATCGCAGGGTATGCTCTTCTGCAGCTTTATTTATTTACTTTTTATTGATAATTCATATACTTAAGTATAAAGGGTGGACCTAATCCTAAGGTGGGATAAGACGGGGACCTTAAGGATTTTCTTAAAGAAAGTACTTCGGTTTTTACTCAAAATTGAGAATTTTACTATGAGAATAAAACAGCCTTTCTTTGAATTCTTTCAGGATCTGATGAACAATGGCTAAAAGTCAATCGTGACCCCTGGCCGTTGGTTGAAGAGAAATGGAAAAAAACATGTGAATATCGAAAAAAAAATACTTATGATAGTAACGCTGTGTTAACAACAATGCTTAATGAATGGCCATGCCTGAAATCGAGCCATGGACACCGACTAGTAAGTATTATCGTTATTTTGAATGTATCTTGTGCGTATGGCACCGAATAACTTTTTAGAACTTTGAATCCCTGTAAGTGGGCGGTGTTCGCTTTTGCTGATCGCAGTTGATGATCAGAAAGTTGCCTTTGGCAAGATGAACCTTTTGAACCTGTCTGTCTGTCTGTCTGTCTGTCTGTCTGTCTGTCTGTCTGTCTGTCTGTCTGTCTGTCTGTCTGTCTGTCTGTCTGTCTGTCTGTCTGTCTGTCTGTCTGTCTGTCTGTCTGTCTGTCTGTCTGTCTGTCTGTCTGTCTGTCTGTCTGTCTGTCTGTCTGTCTGTCTGTCTGTCTGTCTGTCTGTCTGTCTGTCTGTCTGTCTGTCTGTCTGTCTGTCTGTCTGTCTGTCTGTCTGTCTGTCTGTCTGTCTGTCTGTCTGTCTGTCTGTCTGTCTGTCTGTCTGTCTGTCTGTCTGTCTGTCTGTCTGTCTGTCTGTCTGTCTGTCTGTCTGTCTGTCTGTCTGTCTGTCTGTCTGTCTGTCTGTCTGTCTGTCTGTCTGTCTGTCTGTCTGTCTGTCTGTCTGTCTGTCTGTCTGTCTGTCTGTCTGTCTGTCTGTCTGTCTGTCTGTCTGTCTGTCTGTCTGTGTCTGTCTGTATGTCTGTCTGTCTGTCTCATACATCATATAAACTTTTTCTTTTTAACCTATTGAACGCCAAAGACGACCGCCACGCCCGTTACTAAACTTTTTGCTGTGGCCTCAGTGGCATGGTAAATAGTTTCAACGCTTGGCGTTCAAAAGGTTATTATTTTTAACTAATTCAATATATAAACCTACTTTCAGATTGAAATCGATTTTATCTATTTGTATCCCGAAAGAGGTTTAAAGCTTTTTGAAAAGTGGGACGACTTCCAAACAAAGGCTACAATCCTGCTTGAAAATGACGTTTCCTTAAAACCGGAATTGAAGGCACTATTGAAAAAAGACGATGAGAGTAAGAAGTACTTATATAAATATTTGCTTTATTTCATTTTATTACGCGTAGGTTGATTTTACATTGTAAGTGCCTACATCTATATATAAGATAGAAGTCGCCGGAGTTGATGGCGCGACAGCTCTTGACCGCTATAGATATAGGTTAAAAGGTTAAATGTAAGCTTTCAGCAGAATCATCGGGAATCATCATTACAATCTTAGAAAAAGTATGCCTTCACTTAAAATTCTCATGATATTTGAACTATCTACTCAATTAAATAATGGCTTGTGTTTAAACGCCTACCAAATATGTTGATAAATTACTTCCAATAAATTCTTAATACTTGCCAAAACGTATGAATGCTCACCAAATAGTGTATCACAAACTATTGTATAAATAAAGCTAATATTTCTTTTTCTTACATGCTATAAAAATATGTGAACACCGTTAAAGTTAATTTAAGACCAAATAATCTATATTATTGTTAAATGGATGTCACCAATATTTTATATTATTACTTCCATTTTAGTAATTTTTGCTGAGGCAAAAAACTAACTGTTGACCGTGAAATTTTTTGTTATACCAAACATATTACTACTCATCCCAAACACAAGTAACTTGTTTATCGCTTAACGCATTCAATTAATATATGATATGGTACTTAAATAAATATTCGCTACTATTTAAATACTCACCAAAATGGCTTGTATATCCTAAAACTAATAAATATTAATAATAAATTGTGTATTGCAGAGACACTGTCCTTGAGTGCCGTAAATAAAAAATTTAAGTCAGCCTGCCGTCGTCG
Source organism: Apotomis capreana (assembly GCA_947623375.1). Classification (NCBI taxonomy): domain Eukaryota; kingdom Metazoa; phylum Arthropoda; class Insecta; order Lepidoptera; family Tortricidae; genus Apotomis; species Apotomis capreana. The sequence continues at coordinate 24,564,597 of OX392511.1, read as the reverse complement.
TACCTAACCTAAGCCAAGTCGGACCTGCCTTAAGGTGAAATAGGTAATGTTAGTAATCATGGAAATATAATTATTTCACTTGCATCAAGCACTGTCCAATCGCGACCGATATCAAATTCTTCGGTTTCAAATTATCTTTAAATAATTTCACGTACTCAATATTGTGTTCCGATATCAATGACTCTAAATGACAAATCGAGTTTTCATTAACACTTCTATCTAAAACTGTTTCCACAATTTGGACAAGATTTAACCTTTTGAGCGCCACAGTCGGCTGTGGCCGTCAACAAAAAATCGTGCCCCTGACGCCACGTCGGCCACAGCCGTCCAAATTTCAATGATCAAAAACTTTGTAATTCTAACCGCTACAAGTATTTTTCAATCCCTGTTGATTTTTGGGGCACATCTTTTTTTTACTCTGGCGTCAGTGGCAAGGTAAATTGCTAGACCACTTGGCGGTCAATAGGTTAAAAGCAAATTCCAAACGACGATTTCTTGTTTCAGATACACGTGATTTTGCACTGTGCTGTTTGTTGCCGTACAAAATTAAACCTACATCCAAGGTTCTACATCCCGACAAAAATAAATTTAATAAGGTGTCAATTGCTGAATGTAGTGAAGCTTTTATACTGCAAGTAAACGTAAGTTATCTTGAATTTCTATATTTTAGTTTATACCCGTCTGTCCCTCTCATAGCCTCTTGGATTTCACTCTTCAGATATGAGTTACACATGCATTGTGATGAATAGATAAAATACATTTACTTTTTTTTTTTTTTTTAGAATTATGCGGATGTTGAAGAAGCTTTGCAGAACAGACGTAAATCCTACAACAGGAAGGGACTTACATGCCAACCAATAATCGTGTGTGTAGGTACGTCTGCAGCTTTCGAAGCATTTTACGTGGCGGTGGACAACGTCAAGTACAGGTTCGATTGTCTAACCAAAGCTCTTGATATATGTTTCAAGTGTATAATGGTCTTAAACCTCGCTTATCCAAAAGAATGTGAACAGTTGTGGATATTTATCCAGCAATATTTTTACGACATTCAACTCCCATCCGATAAAAAATTCAGCCAAGTGGCCACTTTTATAAAAGCTTTGCACGAGTAAAAAGAGTGACTAGAAATTGGCACGATGTGGCGTTGTTCTAATTGTGTCAGTCAGTTCGATACTACTAAAGGACTTATACTTCATTTGAAAGTTATACATAGTTTATCAACAGATTCTACATATTATTGTAATCAAAATAGCTGTGACAGATACTATACCAATGTTAAAAGTTTTCGAAAACACTTAAACACACATTCCTCCGATTCCTTTGACTGCACTGCAACCTGCAGGAATGTAAATGTAGACTCTGACGTCATTCAGCCCTTTAATACTTCGTTGAGTAGCCCCAAACTAAAACAGTTAAAAACAATAAACGACAGTTACAGAGAAAATTTAGACAGTTCTTTGGAATATTTAGCCACTTGGTTATATGGTCATAGCGACTTGAATAGAAAAACAGCTAATAATATTCTTGAACAAGTAACACAGCACGTTACTAAACCAATAGGGAGAATTTTATCAGAACAAGTTCTACCTCATGTAAATGAAGCATCCATAAAATCAGGTTTAGACGAAATTTCGGAGATATGCATGAATCCTTTTAGCAATACATCAACAGAACATAATCTAGTAAAGAACTTGAATAAAAAGGGGTATTATATTTTCCCGAGAACGTTCATAATTGATGATTCGTTAAATATATTGCATAGAAATTCAACAGTGTGTATCCTTCCTAAGAAAAAAACTGGTCTTATTTTACCGCTTGCAAAAGTTTTTAAATGTTTTTTTGAAAAGCCAGGCATGTATAACATTATAACTGAATATATGCAGGAATTACTATCTGATACAAGTTCATGTACGTCTAATATTATTCAGTCATCTTATTGGAAAGATAAAATCGAAAATAATTTGGAATCAAATATTATAATTCCGCTGCACATTTACTTTGACGACTTTGAATGTGGAAACGCATTAGGAAGTCGTGCTGGCCGTCAATCGATTGCTGCTACATATTGCCAAATAGCCTGTCTTCCACCTCAGTACTCCGCTATGTTAGACAATATATTTGTTGCAATGCTTCACTATACTTCTGTTAAGTCATTTGGCAATGGGATTATCTTTCGTGAACTTTTGAAAGAGTTACATTTATTAGAACACAAAGGTTTAGACATTAAGGGTCCTTATGGTCCAGTTAAATTATATTTTAAGCTGGCTTTAATCTTGGGTGACAACCTTGGATTAAATACTGCTTTAGGATTTAGTAAATCTTTTTCTAGTAATTATTATTGCAGGATTTGCAAGGGACATAAAAGTGATATGATAACAGAATATAAACAGAATCATCAATTATTGCGCACTCGAGAAAATTATGAGAATGACGTCCGTTTAAATGATCCAAGAAATACTGGTATTCGTGAAGAATGTGTGTTTAACTCATTGTCTACGTTTCACGTAGTGGAAAACTTGAGTGTAGATATTATGCACGATATCTTTGAAGGAGTGTGCCATTACGATCTGTGCCATATAATCTTATATTACACTGAACATGAAATTTTTTTCGATTTAAACACTCTTAATAATCGCATCCAAATGTTTAATTTTTCACCACGCAAAAATATTCCTGGAATAATAAAAAGAGAATATTTGTTGAATAAAAAGTTACACACAAGTGCATCGGAAATGATGACATTGATTTATTCCTTACCCCTTGTAATTGGAGATTTAATACCTGATGATGACGTCGTTTGGAATTTGCTTTTAATTCTTGTCCAAATTGTGGAAACAGTTTTAGATAGAAGTGTTAATGAAAACTCGATTTGTCATTTAGAGTCATTGATATCGGAACACAATATTGAGTACGTGAAATTATTTAAAGATAATTTGAAACCGAAGCACCATTTTATGATTCACTACCCACATGTGATGCGAAATTTGGGTCCACTCAGAAATTTGTGGTGTATGCGTTTCGAAGCAAAGCATAAAGTACTTAAAAGTATCGCTAATAATACTACATCAAGAAAAAATTTACCTTATACTTTAATTGTAAAAGATCAATTAAACGCAGCTAGTAGAATGCAAAGTGGAGAACAATTAAAGGCAAAAATCAAAATTGGAAAAATTGATAATTCTGATATAATAAACTTGACAGACATTTTAAAATGTATCCCACCTAATATTTCTTTTGGTAATAAAGTGGAATGGGTTGAATACAATGGCATTAAGTATGCTACTAATAATATAATTACCACAGCAACATCAATAGGCTATCAGTTTTACATTCTAAAGTATATACTTCATACGAAATCTGATGACATACTTTTGTTATGTGTAAAAATTACTTGTTTTGGGTTTAATGAGCATCTTCGATCTTATCAGTTAAATATGACTGATATCGGTCGCGATTGGACAGTGCTTGATGCAAGTGAAATAATTATATTTCCATGTAATTATCATACTTTAGCAAATGGTGATACGTACTGTAGGGTACGATATATTTAAATAGTTAGTTAGACAATCGAACCTGTACTTGACGTTGTCTCCATTTCTTTGTATTTTCTTAAACCAATGTAAAATTGTATACGATCTCTTAATTTGTTATCGGGAATCAATATCTCTTATTCTTATGGCCATATTGTAAAGCCATGATAATAAATAAAAAACAAAGTAGACATAGATAATTTATGCATGACACATACTGTATAACTCAATTATCTACAATCATACTCTTTGACAGCACACAAGTTAATTTTCTTTCGATAACTAAGGTTCTCTTTTTGACATATTAATTAAATTGTTTATATTTAACTTTAACACTTTCACGACCAACAACCCGCATGCTGCACGCTCGTAACTTATACTCAGCTGCCGGCTAGCTCGCCTGGTGGATTGTACTATAAAAGCGCCCACCTGGCTGGCTCTATCGGCGTCTGGGGTGTGGTTGCGCCCACCTAGCGTGTTTTACTTTCACGATCAGGTAGAAAAATTAAAACTACCCCAGAAACCGACAACGCCCGCTAAGTGGGCGCAACCCCACCCCAGTCACCGACAGAGCCCGCCAGGTGGGCGCTTTTTTAGTACAATCAGACAGGCGAGCTGACGGCTACCTAGTAAAACTTACAAGCGCCTACCAGGCGGTTGTTGGTCATGAAAGTGTCAATACTGAAATATAAAAAAAAACTTTAATTTTTGGTACATACTGAATGTAATGTCTCCATTTCTTTGTATTTTCTTAAACCAATGTAAAATTGTAGACGATCTCTTAATTTGTTATCGGCAATCAATATCTCCAATTCTTATGGCCATATTGTTAAGCCATAAAAAAAAATAAACAATATAAACATATTGTATATATACATGTCATAACTTTCGTCGACTTGCAGTATAAAAGCTTCACTACATTTAGCAATTTATTTATTTGTCGGGATGTAGGTTTTGTCGGGAGAACCTTGGATATAGGTATAAATATAAAAAAAAATACATGCCAAAATAAAATGGTACACTCTGAGCTCCGTGACTCCGTGATGGCACAGTGCAAAATCACATGTATCTGAAACTTTGTGGAAAAAGTATAAGATTAATTTTATCTGTCTGCCAATCGATAAGTTCAATTTAACTATTGACTTAACTAGTATACGCAGCAAAATGACAAGGACTAAATTTGTTCTTGCCGTTTTGCTGTCTGAACTAGTTAAGTCAAAGTCAAAAAATTTGGTGTAATATTGTCCCAATCTAATTGTTTATTACGGTATAGGATTCTCAGAAATGGTTTCTTTATTAACATAGGTCGTAAAAAATCTTACATCCCAATTAAACACTAAATCCAGCACAGTACATAAAATAAAGAGTAACTACTTTATCTTCGGTATAAAATTCAATAAAATTAGCTGAAAATTTGGCAAAATTAAAGGACAACTTTTATCTCATTCTCTTGCGTCACACACATCCCTGTGGGAGTGTGGGGAAGCCATGACAGGGCTTTGCCCTCTGTGGCGGCATCTCCTCCGTTCGCAACTACGAACGGGACGTCTCATTCTGAGACGATTTATTTATATCTCTTCTTCCTTCTGGCGGTGTATCGTTCGTTTGCTGCCTGTACCAAGCTACAGTGCAGACGATGATGGTGGAGGCGAGGCTGGTGGCGATCTTGCTCAGTTGCACGTTGGCCTTTCTGCGGCTTTGCGGTCATGTTGGCCAATCTTTGGCGTTGTGGGCACCTGGTGTTCCAGGGGACTCAGTCGGGGGGCACGAGCTCTCTCGGCAGAGCCCTGCCCCGTACGTCTGGTGGACGAGCGTGGAGTGGCGCGATCCCCTCGAGGCTGGGAATCCCCGAGTGATCAGCGCGGCGGAACATGGCTCCAGCCAGTTGCCCTATGAAGGCGTCCAGCCCTTGCCATTTCAGGTCTCGGTGATTGATCTCGGTGATTAGCATTGTCACATGTTTCTTCGTGTTTGGTTTCCCCGTTCTCCACAGAACCGTTCTCTCCGTCGGTAGAGGGTTCCGTGGCTAGCGCGGCGGCCTCCTGCTGCTTTCTAAGTTCCTCAGCTTTATCGTCATCAATTTTCTTCATAACCTTCTCAGCTCTCCCCCACACATCGTCTCTCACCAGGTCCCGCATGTGACTGCGGTTGACTGCGGCTTTGCGGTCATGTTGGCCAATCTTTGGCGTTGTGGGCACCTGGTGTTCCAGGGGACTCAGTCGGGGGGCACGAGCTCTCTCGGCAGAGCCCTGCCCCGTACGTCTGGTGGACGAGCGTGGAGTGGCGCGATCCCCTCGAGGCTGGGAATCCCCGAGTGATCAGCGCGGCGGAACATGGCTCCAGCCAGTTGCCCTATGAAGGCGTCCAGCCCTTGCCATTTCAGGTCTCGGTGATTGATCTCGGTGATTAGCATTGTCACATGTTTCTTCGTGTTTGGTTTCCCCGTTCTCCACAGAACCGTTCTCTCCGTCGGTAGAGGGTTCCGTGGCTAGCGCGGCGGCCTCCTGCTGCTTTCTAAGTTCCTCAGCTTTATCGTCATCAATTTTCTTCATAACCTTCTCAGCTCTCCCCCACACATCGTCTCTCACCAGGTCCCGCATGTGACTGCGGTTGACTGCGGCTTTGCGGTCATGTTGGCCAATCTTTGGCGTTGTGGGCACCTGGTGTTCCAGGGGACTCAGTCGGGGGGCACGAGCTCTCTTGGCAGAGCCCTGCCCCGTACGTCTGGTGGACGAGCGTGGAGTGGCGCGATCCCCTCGAGGCTGGGAATCCCCGAGTGATCAGCGCGGCGGAACATGGCTCCAGCCAGTTGCCCTATGAAGGCGTCCAGCCCTTGCCATTTCAGGTCTCGGTGATTGATCTCGGTGATTAGCATTGTCACATGTTTCTTCGTGTTTGGTTTCCCCGTTCTCCACAGAACCGTTCTCTCCGTCGGTAGAGGGTTCCGTGGCTAGCGCGGCGGCCTCCTGCTGCTTTCTAAGTTCCTCAGCTTTATCGTCATCAATTTTCTTCATAACCTTCTCAGCTCTCCCCCACACATCGTCTCTCACCAGGTCCCGCATGTGACTGCGGTTGACTGCGGCTTTGCGGTCATGTTGGCCAATTTTTGGCGTTGTGGGCACCTGGTGTTCCAGGGGACTCAGTCGGGGGGCACGAGCTCTCTCGGCAGAGCCCTGCCCCGTACGTCTGGTGGACGAGCGTGGAGTGGCGCGATCCCCTCGAGGCTGGGAATCCCCGAGTGATCAGCGGCACAATTTTCTTTAACTAATATAGGTACTTAATACAGAATGTACTGTCTCCATTACTTCTTTGTATTTTCTTAAACGAATGTTAAATTTATCTAATTATCTTCAATTCTTTTTCACGATGTGGCGTTGTTCTAATTGTGTCAGTCAGTTCGATACTACTAAAGGACTTATACTTCATTTGAAAGTTATACATAGTTTATCAGCAGATTCTACATATTATTGTAATCAAAATAATTGTGACAGATACCGATGTTAAAAGTTTTCAAAAACACTTAAATACACACTCCTCCGATTCCTTTGACATCACTACAACCTGCCTTCTTAAAATAATGTAAAGTTATACCATAATTATTGTAAAGCCATGATTTAAAAAAATTAAAAACAATGTATACAGATAATTTATGCATGACACATACTGTATAACTCAATTATCTACAATGATACTCTTGATACTACACAAGTTCAAGTTTTTGACATGTTAGTTAATTGAATTGTTTTATATTTCACTTTCACAACCAACAACCCGCCTGGTGGGCGCTCTTAATTGTTACGCAGCTGCCGGCTAGCTCGCCTGGCGGACTGTACTATAAAAGCGCCCACCTGGCGGGCTCTATCGGCAACGGCGCCCGCTAGGTGGGGGCGACCCCACCTCAGACGCTGATAGAGCCCGCCAGGTGGGCGTTGTTTTGGTATAATCAGCCAGGCGAGCTGAAGGCAATGGACCTAATTATGCTGCATGGGCATTTGTAATTTTTTTGATATCTATTAAGTATGCAGGCCACACACGCTGTCGTGCTAAGGTAAAAGGCGACCTTTTGGTACGGAGCTCCATACAAAAAGGTCGCCTTTTAGCTTAGCACGGCAGCACGTATCTTAAGATGTAAGTTACAGATTAACTCCTCATGTTATCGAAACTCTCTCGGTTGCGCAATCGACCCGTTCATTACTTAACGTGGCATTTCCACGGTTGACATCTGCCAAGCTCACAACTTCGTTTCCTTACACAATTGTGTGGACAGGTGCTACTAACCTTTAAGAGATTTTACGAATTCAGAAAAGAAGAGGTAAGGACGTGATTGACGTGACTGCAGACTTTTATAATTACCTTTTTATAAGAAGTTAAGCCGTCTCGTGCTGAAAAATTCAAGTACTTTGTAGTTGTAGTCCCTATTTAGAGTCGTAATAGTATTGGTAATCAACGTGAAATAAAAATGTGTTGTAACTATTTCTTTGGCGCTGACGATTCCACACGATACTGATAAATTCTCACTGCCTATTATACAACATAAATAAAGTCGAAAATATGTTCAATAGGAACTCTTTGATACAGTTATATACTTAGTTCTACTATCGTTATTACACACTGAAGATGATTTTTACGCATAGAACGCGGTAGTGTCATATATTTACATACTTACAATTAAATTATAAAACTTACAAACGCCCACCAGGCGGGTTATTGGTCGTGAAAGTGTCAATACTGAAATATAAAAAAATCGTTAATATTTGGTACCTACATACTGAATGTAATGTCTCCATTTCTTTGTATTTTCTTAAACCAATGTAAAATTGTATACGATCTCTAAATTTGTTATCGGGAATCAATATCTCCAATTCTTAGGGCCATATTGTTAAGCCATGATTAAAAAAATTAAAAACAATATAAACATAGATAATTTATGCACGACACATAATTGTATAACTATTATCTACAATCATACTCTTTGATACAACACATGTTCATACTTTTTGTTTCGATAAATAAGGTTGCCTTTTTGACATGTCAATTGAATTGTTTTATATTTCACTTCCACGACCAACAATCCGCCTGGTGGGCGCTCGTAATTGTTACGCAGCTGCCGGCTAGCTCGCCTGGCGGATTGTACTATAAAAGCGCCCACCTGGCGGGCTCTATCGGCATCGGCGCCCGCTAGGTGGGCGCGACCCCACCTCAGACGCTGATAGAGCCCGCTAAGTGGGCGCTTTTGTAGTACAATTCGCCAGGCGAGCTGACGGCAACCTAGTAAAACTTATGAGTGCCCACCAGGCGGGTTGTTGGTCGTGAAAGTGTCAATACTGAAATAAAAAAATCTTTTAAATTTGGTACAAACAAAGACACAGTTAACTATACAGCCATAGACCTTAACACGTTCTACTTATGTTTCTGTTAGTTTAAAGATGTACACGTACAGTTATCAGTGTCTTCGTTTGTACATACTGAATATACTGTCTCCATTTCTTTGATTTTTCTTAAACCAATGTAACATTGTATACGATTTCTTAATTTGTTATCGGGAATCAATATCTCTTATTCTTATGGCCATATTGTAAAGCCATGATAATAAATAAAAAACAAAGTAGACATCGATAATTTATGCATGACACATACTGTATAACTCAATTATCTACAATCATACTCTTTGATAGTACCTACACTAGTTAATTTTCTTTTGATAAGTAAGGTTGTCTTTTTGACATGTTAATTAATGTTTCTGTATTTTAGTTTAACTGAAATAAAAAAATATTCCAAAGACATACTTTATTTTCTTTAATATAATATTACAATATCTCTGACTATCCATTAATATTTTATCTTTATCATATTATTTTATCAATCAGTTACTGGGTAGTCATAGATTAAAAAAAAAACGTTTGTTGGATTGTCACGAATAAGTTTACAACTATGTAGATCATGAATAAAGTTTGTTAATGTCTGTTATAGCTATAATATTGTGTGTTGTGAAAGTATTAATATTATGAGCTGTTCGTAGGGTTTTATCAAATGTAGCTGTTGGTTATACTTTAACAGTACATACTTAGTATTGATGTTTAGAATTTGGTGAAGTAATGATAGTTGTTTGTAGAGTATATGTATTGAATCATTTCTTGGATTTACCAAGTGTTTTATCAAGCAATCAGCTGAAGCCCCATGATCAATGCAACCACTGCTTCAGTGTATAGCCTACAATAGCTTTCATTACTTCAACAGACATTATTGGTTATTGTAAACATCAATACCAGTATTGTTGAAATATAACCAACATCTAGATTTGATTGTTTCTACTGAAGCACCACGATAAATCCAACAAATGCTTCAGTATACCCTACCAACGGCTTTCATTACTTCAACAGACATTATTGGTCAGTCTAAACATCAATACTAGTATTTCTATAGTAGGACCAACATCTAGATTTCATTGGTTCTACTGAAGCACCTCGATAAATCCAACAAATGCTTTAGTATACCCTACCAACGGCTTTCATTACTTCAACAGACATTATTGGTCAGTCTAAACATCAATATTAGTATTTCTATAGTAGGACCAACATCTAGATTTCATTGGTTCTACTGAAGCACCTCGATAAATCCAACAAATGCTTTAGTATACCCTACCAACGGCTTTCATTACTTCAACAGACATTATTGGTCAGTCTAAACATCAATATTAGTATTTCTATAGTAGGACCAACATCTAGATTTCATTGGTTCTACTGAAGCACCTCGATAAATCCAACAAATGCTTTAGTATACCCTACCAACGGCTTTCATTACTTCAACAGACATTATTGGTCAGTCTAAACATCAATATTAGTATTTCTATAGTAGGACCAACATCTAGATTTCATTGGTTCTACTGAAGCACCTCGATAAATCCAACAAATGCTTTAGTATACCCTACCAACGGCTTTCATTACTTCAACAGACATTATTGGTCAGTCTAAACATCAATATTAGTATTTCTATAGTAGGACCAACATCTAGATTTCATTGGTTCTACTGAAGCACCTCGATAAATCCAACAAATGCTTTAGTATACCCTACCAACGGCTTTCATTACTTCAACAGACATTATTGGTCAGTCTAAACATCAATACTAGTATTTCTATAGTAGGACCAACATCTAGATTTCATTGGTTCTACTGAAGCACCTCGATAAATCCAACAAATGCTTTAGTATACCCTACCAACGGCTTTCATTACTTCAACAGACATTATTGGTCAGTCTAAACATCAATATTAGTATTTCTATAGTAGGACCAACATCTAGATTTCATTGGTTCTACTGAAGCACCTCGATAAATCCAACAAATGCTTTAGTATACCCTACCAACGGCTTTCATTACTTCAACAGACATTATTGGTCAGTCTAAACATCAATATTAGTATTTCTATAGTAGGACCAACATCTAGATTTCATTGGTTCTACTGAAGCACCTCGATAAATCCAACAAATGCTTTAGTATACCCTACCAACGGCTTTCATTACTTCAACAGACATTATTGGTCAGTCTAAACATCAATATTAGTATTTCTATAGTAGGACCAACATCTAGATTTCATTGGTTCTACTGAAGCACCTCGATAAATCCAACAAATGCTTTAGTATACCCTACCAACGGCTTTCATTACTTCAACAGACATTATTGGTCAGTCTAAACATCAATATTAGTATTTCTATAGTAGGACCAACATCTAGATTTCATTGGTTCTACTGAAGCACCTCGATAAATCCAACAAATGCTTTAGTATACCCTACCAACGGCTTTCATTACTTCAACAGACATTATTGGTCAGTCTAAACATCAATATTAGTATTTCTATAGTAGGACCAACATCTAGATTTCATTGGTTCTACTGAAGCACCTCGATAAATCCAACAAATGCTTTAGTATACCCTACCAACGGCTTTCATTACTTCAACAGACATTATTGGTCAGTCTAAACATCAATATTAGTATTTCTATAGTAGGACCAACATCTAGATTTCATTGGTTCTACTGAAGCACCTCGATAGATCCAACAAATTCATTGGTACATCCTATTACTTGGTATTGGTAATAGTAACCAATGAGTTACCAACAACATCAGTTACAAAATCATGGTTAATACAACCAATGCGAAATTTGTTTAAATCTACTGAGTTTGATTTGTAAGGAAGTTTACTAAATAAAACTTGTTTGTTGCAACAAATGCGAATTCGTTGTCATTACCAAAAAATATTGTTACTGTTACAAAAAAACAGTTGAATTAACCAATTTATTTGTAAAGCTTAGGATTTTTATTTGTATAAGCAACCAATTCAAATTTGTTGTGTTAACCTAATTCTTGATTGGCGCTATTTTGATGTGTAATTTCGGTTGGTTTTCGGTTGAACCAACATGTAATTTCTCTCCGTGTACATGCTCCGTCTAGTGGGAGTGGTCTGTGGCCCCAGACGACTAGTAGTAAATCAAATGTATTGGCACTACAACGGAAAATAGTGTGGTGGCATCTAGTACAGTTTTCCGTTGTCCTCCCAAGCAGCAAATAAATATGCATAAGCGTTTATATCTACAGCCCTTATACAACTAATTTAATCTGAATAAAGGCTGTATAAGCTGTTATGCAACCTCTGTGTTACTTGGGCTGCTTTGCCATCTTTAAATGTACTTGTCATTGTTCTATTTAACCTCAAGTTGTTCTACAGAAATGCCGTTCATGTATTAAAAGCATTTCATTAAGGGTTAAGGGGAGAGTGGTTTCTCGGCCACGTTCTCGTCGGGGCGGGGCGCGGCGCACGTCTCGAACAGCGCGGGGCACTCCGGCTCGAAGATGTCCAGCGTGTTCATGACGCCCTCCAGCTTCTCCTCGAGGTACGGGTACTCGCGGTTGAGAGTGGACACGATGTTCCTACAAGATATCATTTGGTAAGTGATTGTGATGATGATTCAATTGGGAACATTAACACGTTCACGGACACAGGACGATCTTGATTTTTTGAGATAC